>OW240914.1:78900966-79029967 GCA_933207985.1 Pelobates cultripes | reverse complement strand
AACCTCTCTTACCCTGTCCAAGACCTCGAAGGGGCGGTGGCCATCTTAGAGACCCTGGGCCTTCCACAAGACTCCCTAATCAACAGAGGAGCAGGGACCGGGGCCGTAACGCATGTCTGGGACCCGACCGGCACAGTTCCATTTAAACCGCGCAATTCCGCAGAAGACACCTACAGGACTACCACAACCTGAACTCTAATCATTAATCTCTACACTAATTACTAATTACCTGAACTCTAATCATTAATCTCTACATTAACCTCTCATATGTCCCAAATGAACTCCCACGAATCTCTGTTAACAACGTTATTTTCTTCCCAGTTTACGTTTTTCTTTTCTTTTATGCTGCCAATGTTAGCCCTCGATACGTACCGCACAGAAACAGCTTACTGTTTAGAATGACTACTAACCATAGCATGCAAATACATTGAGAGCCCCGGTATAGCATATGAGAAAGGTTTCCTTTTACTCGATTAATGCATTTCCCATATATGTCTGCATGTAATACTATGCTCGGGCCACAGGGCCGCACTACTCAACCCATGGATGGCCTTCACTTTAATGAGGCGACCGAGAGGTGTCTAGTGGTAATCTACGTATTGCTAATATGATTAAAGGAATATAGTCATGGGGGTCAACTGTATTACTTATCAGTTTAGCGAACTAATTTACACACTCACTTATTATATTTAATTACCAATCTACATGTCTGCTAATACGTTGCTCTAAATCGAATGTCTTGTTTTATAAGCAAACTAGTAAGTTTCAGCATCCATCTTACTGCTGTAGTATACAGCGAAATGATGCCAAGCTACTCACAAACTACACTACAATGCAGCAAAACTTTAACAAGGTCTAGCCTGTAATTGAGCTTGTTTTTTCACTACAAAAATATGCACACACACAAGCCACTGCCAAGCTCTTGTGAATGTTTTTGTACGCTGTTGTGGCGTTTGCCAATGTTATGTACCAACCTGCACAACAAAAATAAAGAATAAAAAAAAATAAAAAATTAAATATGTAAATACGTTAAAAATTAAATTTAAATAATTAAAAAAAATAATTAAAAATATATAGATGTGTGTTATTTCGTTCTAACTGTATTGTGATATTAATATATATATATATATATATATTTATATCAAAATACACGTAGAACAAAAAAAAAATATATATATATATATATATATATATATATATATATATATATACACACACACACACACATATATATATATACACACACACACACACACACACACACACACACACACACACCTATATATAAATAAAAAAAATAAAAAATAAAATATATATATATATATATATACACACGTAATATTTTTACATAATTAGGTATCTTAATTACAATTAGCGGGACCTGCCTGACAACCCATGCCAAAAGTAAAGGGAATTTAATTTGCTAGCACTATATTTAACCCTATAACTTTCCAAGACACCATTAAACCTGTACATGGGGGGGTACTGTTCTACTCGGGAGACTTTGCTGAACACAAATATTAGTGTTTCAAAACAGTAAAATGTATTACAACAATGATATCGCCAGTAAAAGTGACGTTTTTTGCACTTTTCACACACAAACAGCACTTACACAGACGATACTGCGGTTCCTTATACTGTTTTGAAACACAAATATTTGTGTTCAGTGAAGTCTCCCAAGTACAACAGTACCCCTCATGTACAGGTTTTATGGAGTTTTCAAAAGTTACAGTGTTAAATATAAGGTTTGTGTTTCATTTTTTTCACATTAAAATTCGCCAGATTGGTTAGGTTGCCTTTGAGACCCTATGGTAGCCCAAGAATGAAAATTACCCCTATGATGGCATACCATTTGCAAATAAAGACAACCCAAGGTATTGCAAACGGGGTATGTCAGGTCTTTTTTAGTAGCCACTTAGTCACAAACACTGGCCAAAATTGGCATTTTTTGCATTTTTCACACACAAACAAATACTGACGCTAACTTTGGCCAGTGTTTGTGACCAAATGGCTACTAAAAAAGACTGGACATACCCCATTTGCAATACCTTGGGTTTTTTTACCCCTTCAGCAACATGGGATGGGTGGTGGGAGGGAGAGAGTACCTGCAGTGAGTTTCCCTTTAATCATAACGCTTGTAGCGGAGAGCTGATTTCCCACAGCTAAACTCCACCAAGTACTTTAAGAGGATGCAGGAACAAGTAATAAATCCAAGAGAATATCCAGCACAATCAGCAATACAATACAATACCTTGGGCTGTCTACAATTGCAAATGGTATGCCATTATGGGTGTAAATTTCATTCCTGGCCTACTATACAGTCTCAAAGGCAACATAAGCTATCTGGCGAATTTCAATTTCAAATGTAACGTGCTATATTTGACCCTGTAACTTCCCAAAACGCCATAAAACCTGTCCATAGGGGGTACTGTTTTACACGTGAGACTTTGCTGAATATAAATATGTGTATTTTATTGCAGTAAAAGCAAACAGTATTATGACATTGACAGTTAAAATGTCATGTAGAACTAAAAAAAAAAAAAATCTTATTTTCTCCCATTTTTTCATATTAAATTATGTTTCATAGCTAAATATTTGATATTAAATGAAAGCCCTGTTTCCCCTGAATAAAATGATATATAATAAGGGTGGGTGCATTTACTATGAAAGAGGTGAATTACGGTTGGACAGACATGTAGCGCAAATGCCAGGTTTTGTTTATATTTTGTTTTGTTCACAACGTGTACATTTGGCTCCCTTAAGGGGTTAAAACATAAACATAACCAAAAATCAGCCAAATCCATTCAGGGGTTAAAAAGTTAGCTGGAGGTCCCTTTATGACCGACCGCAAGCACATTTTCCTGCCCAAAACAGTTCCATAGATTTGGGCTGTGAGGTCGTCTATTTCAGGCTGAAAAAACGACTAAGTCCCATCGCGAGAATGGGACTTAGTCTCTGCAGCTGAAATAAGGCTGAAAAAAACGGCTGAAAAAAAGACTAAGTCCCATACGCTGAATGGGACTTAGTCTCTGCAGCTGAAATAATTTCCCATTTACTGAACCAAGTGGGAAATAGCCAGGCAGGCACAAAGGGTTTGCACCAGGTCTGGGGACACAGGGGACACCGTCTTAAAGGGGCCGTGTCCCCAACAAGTCTGGGGACACGGCCTTAAAGGGGCAGTGTCCCAATCTTCCTGATGTCCCAAAAAAGGTGTTTAAAGGGCCAGCACCAGTCACATAAAGAGTCCATAAGCCCCAATATGCCCACCGACAGTCTTAAAGGGCCATACACACCAAATAAAAGTGCATACATTTTCACAATCTCCCAGGGGCCATAGTCATGCGGGAGGAGGCTGGCAAAGAGGCTTCTCCACAACCCAGGGAAACAGGGCAATTTGCCATTTAAAGGGCCCGTTACAAATAGCAGTTTGTAACAAGGTGTCAATCCATATCTGCCAAGTGACCCGATGTAGGGGGACCAGTCCCTATTCTGCTCTGTGTCAGTGTGTATCAGGGAACCTTAGGACAGGTGTCAATCCATATCTGCCAAGTGACCCTATGTAGGGGGAACAGTCCCTATTCTGCTCTGTGTCAGTGTGTATCAGGGATCCTTAGGACAGGTGTCAATCCATATCTGCCAAGTGACCCTATGTAGGGGGACCAGTCTCTATTCTGCTCTGTGTCCGTGTGCATCAGGGGCTCTGAGGACAGGTGTCAATCCATATGTCAAGGTGTCAATATGTCATATGTCAGGTGTCAATCCATATTGATTGTGATTTAGGAATGTTAGGTGATTTCTGCCCTTTATGGATTAAAACCAGACTCTGTATCAACTGTGTAATTTTCCATGGGAGTTTTGCCATGGATCCCCCTCCGGCATGCCACAGTCCAGGTGTTAGTCCCCTTGAAACAACTTTTCCATCACTATTGTGGCCAGAAAGAGTCCCTGTGTGTTTTAAAATTCGCCTGCCCATTGAAGTCTATGGCGGTTCGCCCGGTTCGCCGGTTCGCGAACATTTGCGGAAGTTCGCGTTCGCCGTTCGCGAACCGAAAATTTCGGGTTCGCGACATCACTAATCTACTGTTAAAGGGATGCTTTAGGCACCAAAACAACTTAATGAAGCAGTATTTATGTATAGATCATGACCCAGCCAGTATTAATTTTGGTAGCAAATTTCAATTTAGTTTTAGTCATAGTGTTTTGACTAAAAAAGCCATTTAGTCATCTGAATTATTTTAGTTTTAGTCTAGTTTTAGTCTACTAAATCTCCAGTATATTTTAGTCTAATAAATTTCCAATAGATATTAGTCGACAAGACTAAAATCTAATGGATTTAGTCAAAGCCTCTATCTGTCTCTTTTTTACCCTTCCCCAGCCCCTCTGTGTCTTTTTGTGTCCTCCCAGCCACTCTAGGTGTCTCTCTCTCCAGCCCTGGTCAGTCTCCTTTGACCCCTCCACAGCCACTCTGTACAGTGTTAATTTTAGCTGCAAATTTTTAGTTTAGCCTTAGTCATAGTTTTTTTTACTAAAAAGACATTTTAGTTTTACTCTTATTTTAGTCATCTAAATTGTTTTAGTCGACTATGTCTCAAAAATGTTAGTCAACTAAAATTTGAGGAAAATTGTTAGTCGAGAAAATTAATACTGGACCCAGCAGTCTTACTGCTCAATTCTCTGCCGTTTAGAAGTTAAATCCCTTTTGTTTCTGGTTATAAAGCCCTAGCCACATCTCTCCTGGCTATGATTGACAAAACGTGCATGAAAAAAATGGTTTTAAATCTTACTTAACTACCTTAGAACTGGGAAAACCAGGTTTGAAAGCCAGTCAGACAATGTCACTGTAAGTATCCTTTGACAAGACACCTGTCAAATATCCATCGAACTCAAAAATTCTTATAGATTGTAAGCTTGTTTGAGCAAGACCTTCTTCAACTCTAAATATTGCCATTCTATAATTGTACAGTGCTGCAGAATATGCTGGCGCTATATGAATGTGAAAAATAATAATAATATCCTTGCCTGCAATTTAGCTCTTGGATTTTGACAACTGCTGACATTAGCATATACTACCAGCCATTACTAAGGGAATTATGTCCTTGAATGGCAGTATTTAAATAATTGGAACACTGGATTGCATGGTAAGGAACCTAAATGTGTCATGCAATCTGGTGGCAAGACCAATGGAATTCCCGTAGGATTGGATTATCTGCGCATGTATCTCTGCTGCCTTTGTGTCATGATCTTGAGCTGGCTGGATCTCACAGCTCTCATTCTACTCATGCATAAAAGATTAAAAGGATTGTTATGTACATATATATATATATCTATAAATATAAATACCTGGGGAGTATACATACATACATACCAACAGAGTTGTGGTGGGGAAAAAAGTGTGGATGAAAACCCATTCCACCTGAAGTATGTGGATAGTTAATACTATGCTAAACACAAAAACACACACCAGTAAAGCCATAAGACTTGCTTTTCCCACAGAAATCTCACTTTAACAGTGCTCTCACTACTGCAAGGGATTCTGGGTAGGCGTATGCAAATGAACTCAACAAAGAACCACATTTTTGGCCTCATATTTCCACTTTACATGGATTCCTTGGAGTATGTGTCTGCTGTATACAACAGCTTTGAAACAACTCAGGAAAAGGAGCAAAGCCAGTGAACCACTCATGGACAGCTGTTTCGTTGTTAACCCCTTAAGGACTGAGCCAAACACACATGTTTTGATCAAAATAAAACATAAACAAAACTTGGAATTTGACTATATGTCTGTTCAACCGTAATTCACCTCTTTCATATTAAGTGCACCCACACTTATTATAAATCATTTTATTCAGGAGAAATATGGCTTTAATTTAACATCAAATATATGGCTATGAAACATAATGTATTATGAATAAAATATTTTAAAAAAATTAGAAATTAAGAAATCTTTTTATTTTTTTAGTTCTGCATGACATTTTAACTGTCAATGTCATAATGCTGTTTGCTTTTACTGCAATAAAATACACATATTTGCATTCAGCAATGTCTCACGTGTAAAACAGTACCCAGTATGTACAGGTTTTATGGTGTTTTGGGAAGTTACAGGGTCAAATATAGCATGTTACATTTTCCAGTTTTTTTCACATTAATTTGCCAGATTGGGGTATGTCCTGTCTTTTCTTTTGGTGGCAAAAATACAAATAGATGCAGGGTTTTTTTTTTTTACTAAAGTGAGGATTGTCAGGAATTCAAAGTGAATTTTCATATTTATCAGAAGTGAGAGTGAGAAGTTCTAAATATCAGAGGAGGAAGTTGTGTTATTACACAGTGTCCTTCACTAAAGTAATAATTCAAAGTAAATTTCAAATTTACAGTTAAAATAGCTAAACTGGAAAAATCTCTAACTGCGCTATTTGGCAATTTTGGATTTAAATTTTAAATTCACTTTGAATTCTCACTTTAGTTAGTGTATTGAATGAAGGTGTACTGGTCATCCACACAATTTATGGGTTAGATGTTCTCTACAAGGCCATTAGGGGGAGATAGAGATTATATTTTTGGGGCTCGTCTACCTGGGGAGCATAGTCTAGCTAGCACACTACCTGACAGTGTGAGGATTGACACTATTGTTATCAGGGGGGTTTACATCCTCCTGGAGGAAAAGAGCCCATATATTGGTCAGGAAATAGGGAAATCCATTGAGTGGGGAGAACATGTAACTCCACTCTTAGTAATTTTGGGGACCCCCAAATTAGTTACTGGCCCATTTCATGCTGTGAGGAAACAAGAAGGATCATTGCACCTTTCTCATATTAACAGGAGGGGAACACTCACACAGTTTTATACAAATAGCCAGTCTGTGTCACACGTGCAACTTACCTGAGGGACGTTCATTTTAATGGAAAAAAAGAAAACCCACACGAAATTCTGCAGTAATTTAATTCACATAGTTGATTTTTTCTTTTTTTTTTACCACTTAGTTAATATTACGATATATAATCACAGAACCCATCTACAATTGCCCCCTCCCCCATTTTGTGACACCTGACAGACAGCTTGCCATATGCCTTATCTGTCATGTAGAACAGTATGTTCAATTCCATCTTCCCTGTGTTTAGCTCTGAGAGTCACACAGGAGCTCAGCTGCACCCCTGCTCTCCCAGTCTCCCTAATTAGCTACACCTAGAGGGAGTGAGGCACAGACCGAGCTGCAGGCGTGGGCAGGCAGAGCAGTCCCTGGCCGGCCCTCCTCCATGTGGGAGGCTGCTGCTGCTGTTACTGCTGGAAGCAGGTGGGATCCGCTCCGTGCTTCTGGCTGCTGCAAGTCCGGGGATCACTTCCCACACACTCCGGCAGGGATCGCAGGGGAGATCGGAGACCCAGGTGAAGATCCCATTAACCCTGAGGGCTATGGCAGCAGTGTAGGACTAGATCCCAGGGTATTAAAGCCTCTCACGCCTCCCTGATCCCTCCTTATATACAGCCTACCATGAGGACTTAAATAGCAGCTGAAGAGAGAACCCACAGCCGCACGCATGAAGTCCTGATCCACCCCACTGAGGGAGAACACCCCACACCGCTAGCTGGTACTACGCTACTGACACGGCGCAGACATGGGGTAAGTAACACTTATCTTCTGATCAGACCCCCTCAAGTGTATTTTCTTCTAAGGTATTAACCCAGTGTTTGAACATCACTGTTACTGTAAATAGACTAACCCTCAACGTTCTTCTATGGAACGCAATGGGTTACATTGAACATTCCATTCACAGTCCCCGATCAGAGCCACACACACACACACTCTATGGAGCCAGGAGAAGTTTTCCAGCTGATGCACACTTTCAGCTATACCCTGCCAGACATCGAGTGCCAGGCAACTTGGGCAGAGGACAGAATGCTTTGATGCTGGACTAGTCAATGCTAGAGGGTCAAGTACTATATTCGTTTTGCAAACCTTGCCATGGACTTGCACTATTTGTAATCACCCCTATACACCCCAATGAAGGTCTCCCTAATAGTCTCCTTTTGTTGTTCTATCACATTACTCTACATGTTTTATTCATTACCGATCACCCACAGATAATTGGTATCTTATTCCAGCTAATAGACTTCATCAGTAGAACAGTGATGACATACACTGGAGGAGCGTGTGTTGGACTACATGGAAAAACCTGGAATTTTTTGATTCTTTGAGAAATGCTAATCCAATGGATAACTTAATATTTGAAGTGCTGTTTTGGTATTGTTGTTCTGTGGGAGTTGCTTAGTCAGTTGAATTAATCTATTCTTGCTCCATGTTAGTACATATATTCTAGTATAATTTAACATTTTTGTTTCCTAATATTATGGCCACACATTTGTGTGCCATCCACACTATTCTTCCTCAATTCAAATGTTTTCTGTGAAATGTAGAATATTTATTAGATGGAAAAAACTCAGTATGCTTATTTTATTAAATATGCTCTATAGTAATAGATGAATCACCCCAAAGTTGGAACTGTAATATCTGATTTTCTGATCAAGCTCTAAGGAGAGCCTAAGTAATCCCATACTAAATGCCCTTTCAGGAGATAAGTTGGGGCATCCATACTAGTATCTAAGTTTATCAGGTGCCTATTGGGTTAGAATGTAAAATAATTAATTGGATCACCCCATTCCTTCTAACTGCCAAATGGTACCCACTCAGGAACTGAAATTGGCATATGCACATCCAATGTTATTACTTAAGATAACAACATGTTCGTTTTAAAAAAAAATAAAAAATTTAATCAATGTGTTCAAGAACACACAATTACAAATGGATTATATTTTGAAAGGCCAAATAGGCGTTACCTTATGTCTGGAGTCTGCAGCTCTCTCTCAGGCTGAGGATGATAGGAAATATTGTCCATAAGAACTGGTTGCCTGATGTTTGAATCATGCTCCCCAATACCCTACTTTTATTATTTGAAGTGGGATTTAAAGTGGATCAATTTGCTCCATGTGAAATATTAACTGTATAAACAAACACTTGGGTGGTACAAATTGAAATCATGTAGCACATAGTTTTGCAAAAGGTATCCATGTTTATAGAAAGACATGACAAGGGATTCAAGATCCAATATAATCCCTACTCCATGACCACACCTCCGCTTTCATGTTGCAAGCCTTTCATTAGTGAAAGTGTCAGATGGGCTTTGCATTACTTAGGACTATCCTACCTTCTGTTCTTCTTAGTCTTTGGAAAACAATGAGTTTACATTTCTCGGTGTGTTACAAAGAAATAGTATCAAAAATAAAAAGAACAAAGAAATATACATACCTTGCATATATCCCTTGGCACACTGCTTAACTGGGCTGTTTGCAGTGGCAGGCAGAACCCTCCCACACCAGGATGAGATGCTCCAGTCAGGATTGTTTCATTTTATTTTGCGGGGACTCTTATTCCCCTATAAACTCTCTTCTGGCAGGAGTTTATGTGATAAGTAGTTTAGTTTATCTGCAAATAGGAGTTCCAGGCGATGTTTTATTATTGGCAGAGCTACTGGCCAAACATGTGATGTACGTGACTTTGCCCTCCCCATGGAGTAGAAAGTCTTTAATATTGTGCATGCTGTGTGTGCATGTCACATGCTCAAGAGGAACATTTTTGTAGACCTATCAGATCGAAGTGTTCATGTTGCCTGATTTACCGCCCTGGTAGACTATCAGCCCCTCTCAGACATGAGTAGGCTCAGGGTTCTCTAAACGTTATGCACTTTGCAGTGATAATAGTGCTCAGACTTGCTCTTTAAGTCTCCTCTGAGTGACATTTCTTTTCAATAAGAATTTATTCCTCCACTTTGATAAAATCCCTCTCCCAAGAAGAACCTTTTAGATTTGTTTAGTTTCAACGTATCCCCTTTTTAACAGTGAATATTTGCTTTATATTCACTTGTTATTTAAATTAATAAAGGAGCTTGAATATATTGGGAAAATCCTTATGGTGGGACCCATGTTTCACAGACTGACCATGCCATTGTCTAGATCAGTGGATTCCAAACCAGTCCTCAAGGCACACCTACCAGTCCAGGATTTAGGGATTACCAAGTTGTTAAGGTCTTTTTATTTTTGTTTGTTTGTTTCCTTTCTTTCTTTCTAAAAACACCTTAGACACAAAAGGGTAATCGCTAAATCCTGGACTGGTAGGCCTGCCTTAAGAACTGGTTTGGAAACCACTGGTCTAAATTCTAGTAAAAGAGAAAAAGCCAGGGCACACCGGGCCGTCTTATTATACAAGGTACAGCAATGTTTCATTGCCTTTATCTAGCCTATTGTATATCTCTGTGTCACATATATAGTATTAACATGACAATGTTCTGCTTGGTGTCGACTCCGATTTTAGAGTCTGTCTATGCACCTGGTCCCTCTCACCAAGTAAGCACTTTTATCATTTAATTAATCAATTGTTTATATATGTACTTTTACGTGTGTGTGTATAAATGCATACACACTCTAGTTAAAGTACATATATAATATAAACAATTGATTTAATGTAACGGAGCTCCAGTACTCCAACCGAGTACCTCCGTTGATGGATGCTCCCTAGGGCTCCAAGCACTTCTCCAGACACCATAAGCACTGCAGACCGAACTTCTCTTCCTGCAGAGAGTGAAGCTGGAACAAGCTCTTAAAAGAGCTTAGTGATTATAGCTAGGGGAGTATGTAGAGTATTGCAATCTCCCAGTGTAGATACAGCCGTATCCCCCAATCATGAGACGAGGCTCCATGTTGAGGGTCAAAACAGGAACAGACAGAGCTGTGGTTTTATTGTTTCTTATATACACATTTTTACACAATGTTACCACCCACAGGGTTTTGTAGAACAGCCAATCAAACACGTATAATACAGTTAAACACTCCCATTCATTCCCACAAAATCCTCCCCTCTGCCTGTGATATAATTACTGTACACAATGGGTTAATGTAATTATCACAGGCAGGAAAAATATACTTTTTACACATTTACTATAACTTTAAAACTATACATCCAATCTCCATAAAAAGCACACATATTATTACTCCGCATACTTCAAATACAAACATACTCAAAATTCAGGCAATTCCCTCCAGGGGTTAAAACGTTAGTCAGAAGTCCTTTGTGTCCGACCACAAGCATACTTTCCTGCCCAAAATGGTTCCATAGATTTGGGCTGTGCGGTCGGTCAATTTTATGCAGAAAATTAACTAAGTCCCATTCGAATGCACGAATGGTGCAAATAGCCAAGTATAGCTGTGTGTTCAAATAGCCAAACGGGACTTTGTTTTCAGCCGAAGCGTCGAAGTGGAGGAGAAGGGTAAAGGTCAGCGGTGTTCGTGCAAATGTGTAGCCGATTTAAGTTCCATGGATTTGGCTGAACACACTGCTGACCGTGTTCGACTGAATAAAGATGGCCGCCGCCACGTGTTCGTCTATACGAACGGCGGCCACCCAGCGGTCGGCAATTAACCTACAGCAACCCCTCAGCCTGGAAAGTAAATTAGCTGCACACTTCCACTTCTGTGTGGTCCGCCTGTGTAATACTTGATTCAGTAAGCCCCATTTACCGAACCAAGTGGGAAGAAGCCATGAATAAAGTATTTTAAGGGTCTGGGGACACCTTCTTAAAGGGGCACTGTTCACAAAAGTCACAATGTGCCCACAGACTGTTTTTAAAGGGCCATGCACCCCAGGGCCATAATCACAGGGCAAGAGGCTGGCCTCTCCAGGACCAAGTGGCGAAGGTCACTTCGTCACAATTAATACCTATAAAGGCTCAATACAGAAGCTGAAATATTGCTGTACCTTGTTCCTATAATAAAGACTGCCTAACTAGGAGTCTGCCTGGT
Source organism: Pelobates cultripes (assembly GCA_933207985.1). NCBI lineage: Eukaryota > Metazoa > Chordata > Amphibia > Anura > Pelobatidae > Pelobates > Pelobates cultripes. The sequence goes on along the minus strand of OW240914.1, from coordinate 79,018,123 downwards.
GTGCCCTGGCTTGTTCTCTTTTACTAGTATAATTGGGGGATTGGCCTTCCCTGCCTGGTGCACCCTCATGGGAATCAACTCTGTTTACATGTGCACCATCCTGTTGGTTTGCTAAATTGTATCAATTCTGTCTGATTGTCATTATAAACATTATCATAGCCCAAACTGAACACATTCATTGGCTGTCTTGTGGTATGTGCAATGAGGGGCTTTCCATGAGTGTGGGTTATCATGACCCTGCCATGTAAAAAGGCATGTGCTGTATAGTGGCGCCATAGGATGTTCTCATTTTGTTGAATTCTCATGCTTATTAATAAAAATAACCATTATTTAACCATTAATTGATTTCAATAGATTTCTAGTATGTCCTGAGGTCTTGCTGTTATTAGCCAAGTTAAAGGACCACTATAGTGCCGGCTCTGGAAAGGGGAAAGGGGTTTAAACTTACCTTTTTCCAGCACTGGGCGGAGAGCTCTCCTCCTTTTCTCCTCCTCCGTTCCTCCCCTTTGGCTGAATGCGCACGTGCAGCAAGAGCTGCGCGCGCATTCAGCCGGTCGCATAGGAAAGCATTCACAATGCTTTCCTATGGACGCTGGCGTGCTCTCACTGTGAAAATCACAGTGAGAAGCACGCAAGCGCCTCTAGCGGCTGTCAATGAGACAGCCACTAGAGGCTTTGGGGGAAGGCTTAACCCATTAATAAACATAGCAGTTTCTTTGAAACTGCTATGTTTATAAAAAAAATGGGTTAATCCTAGCTGGACCTGGAACCCAGACCACTTCATTAAGCTGAAGTGGTCTGGGTGCCTAGAGTGGTCCTTTAATGGAGGTTATTTTATTAATTTCAGAGGAATGATAGGCTGAGATGCTGGAAATTAAACCTGTGACTCTAAGGCACTGAACTATAGTTCTGGCTGTTCATCTGCATAAAGGAATTCTATAGTGTTAGGAATCCAATGGGGAACCTAACGCGCATGCACGGTGAGAACTAAGAGCGTATTAGTATTGCTTCAATGCTTTCCTATGGGGATTTTACTGAAGCTGGATGTCCTCATGCAAAGTATGAGGACATCTAGCATCAATTAGGGGACCAGTAGTCTGGTAAACTCCCGGAAGCGTCTCTAGTGGACAGACACTAGAGACTGTCTTAGTACTGCAATGTAAACATTGTGTTATACTTTGCAGGACTACGTGGAACAGGGACAGTCCACCCAGACCACTGTCCCTTTTAAGTACCATTTTCTATGTCCATATTAATTAAGTACTTCTTCAGTGACCACATTTTATGGATTTGTTGTTATCCAGTACTTCTCTGAGTCTTTCCATGGTCAATGGGATATTTTATAATCTATTTAGGTGAGTGTGTGTAAGGGAATGACCTGGAATTTGCTTGGTAGTTGCTACTGACCAGGATCATCAAGGGGTCAGAAGTGTGAATAGCTTTAGACATCTGTTCAAAACTTGTAAAGCCTTCTTTCAGACCAGAACTAATAACATGATAAAAGGCGTGAAGGTATCTAACCTCTCCACATCCTTCAAAAACGATATCATACCTTAACTTTGTGTTTCAATGAATTTACTTTAATTTTTTAATTTACTGTTAATTTTTTTTCTCTGAAACCTGGTAATTGATTTTGAATTAGTAGTGTTACTATTTTACCTTGTGACTTTTCTGCCTCGTGGCTTTTTGCAAATTATATTTAGTTATTCACTTGGATGTCCTGAGCTCACCTCTGTTCAGCACACTCCATTGTCTGAAGCTGCCTGGCCTTATCTTCGTTCCTCAGCCGGTCAAAATAAATTAATGGGGATAAATAATCATGCAGATCAAGCCAAGGTGGCTTTTCCTGTTAAGGTATAAAGTATATGAAAAGAGGATTTCTGACAGGAGTGCTAAAATGTGTCATCAGCGCTTACTCCTAGTGTATGGAAGACGCGCATAATGATGACTTAAAGGAACTCTATAGCGTTAGGGGACCGGACACCCACTGCCAGGGTTAAGAAGGTGATTTTATTTACATTTCTCTTCCTCCTCAAGATCAATGGTCTCCGCCAATCCAATACTTTCCCATAGGAAAGCATTGGGGGGCTGGTGCGCATGCGCCAATCAGAGACCATGAAACAGTAAAGTCTTATCCACTCTTTCGGCACAAGCACCTTTAGTGCTTTCATACTGGAGAACGCCAAGTTTTTCAGCTGCAGGGGAAAAAAAATAAAAAATAACATGAAAAAAAATCCCCCCTTTTCCCAAATAAGTAAGCAGAAATAAATGTTTAGTTTTTTTTCTTTGCAACTTACTGTGCATTTGGCATTGTACAGACACACACTCAAGATATAACCCCCTATAACCATTAAAGAAATGGACATCCAGTCAGGAAGAGTGATTCGGGGGCTATACTGGGTGATATAATTTCTAAGTATAATGTAATGTCAATGTAAATTTTTATTTTTTAATGTAAATTTAAATAACTTGCAGACAGTTGTTTTTATGCTGTTTTTCCTTAACATAAAAGGTTTCCGAGACAGGGGCAATTTAAGGTATGATGACATACGACTCAGACAATGACAACCTTGCTGCTATGTGTCACTGGTGCATTCCTCTGTTCTCATTATGTTATTTTTGTGTTTGCACTTTTTTCTTCCTGTGTCACTTGTGCATTCTAAACCTGTCTGACATCTGTTAACTAAGTGTAAATAAAAAGGTAATAACTTACGTCAGGAATTTACCAATTTTAAAACTGTTAATGTAGTTGTACCCGCGTTTTATATTCAACATTCTGATTTATTAATTACATTTATTTATTCAGTGATGAAAGATAGCGGAGTGAAAACTCAAGTGAAGATTCCTATGCTATTTATGGAGCCTTGTGATCAAGCATGATTAGAATAAAAATACATTTTTTTTACATATTTTCACTCTGCATTAAATATACTATATGGTGTTTTACCAAACTTGTTGAAGTTCTATTTCAAATCTTGTCATTCTTTAATATGCCATTCATGTCATATTTTGAAAGAACACTCCTGGCACACTGAACCCAACAGACTTATGTAATGGATTTTGTCACATTTTTCTCCACACTTAAATTAATTTGTATTTATTTATAGTAAAAATATACACATTTGTAGCTTTCTGCAGCGTAAACCGGCCATCTCAGCCATGCCTCCACAAAGCAACTGTCAATGAAAGAGCATTCAAGAAAACCTCCCTTGACCCTAATTCACCTGTGCTTCCCCTTGCACCAAAACTACTGGAAAAACTAGTTTGCACCTGCTTAACCCACTTTCTGCCTTCCAGCTCCCTGCTTTATTCCCTGCAATCTGGCTTGCATCCACCAACACTCGACTGAAACTGCCCTCACCAAAGTTACTAGCGACCTTCTTTCTGCTAACAATAATGGCCACTACACTATACTCATCTTACTTGACCTCTCAGCTGCCTTCATCACAGTTGACCACCCCCTCCTTCTACAGACTCTCAGTTCTTGTGGTCTCTGTGACACAGCTTTCTCTTGGTTCCACTATTATCTCTAGCTGGTCATTTTCTGTGTCACTTGCTTGTAACTCCTCCTCTTCAATGCTCTTGTCAATTGGTGTTCCATAAGGCTTTATCTAGGGTCCTCTACACTTTCCATTTATACTTTTATTTTTGTATTTTTTTTTTTGGAAGCTTATCAATCCTACAGATTCAAATATCACCTTTATGCTGAGGACACTTAGATCTACTTCTCCATCTCTTCTCCCTATGCCCTTTCTTATATTAGAGGCTACTTATCTGGCATTTGTTCCTGGATTGCCACCCGCCACCTAAAGATCAATATGTCCAAGACTGAGCTCCTTCTAATTCCCCCCTCTTAGTCTACTATGATGATTGAGGTTTTTTTTTTTAATCTCTGATGGCCTCACTATCTCCCTGTCACCTCACGTCCACTGCCTTGGAGTTGCACTTAACTTCAAGCTTTCCTTCATGCCTCTACACCCTGTTCCAAATTATTATGCAAATTATATTTTTCTCATTTACCTTAATAATTGATGTAAATAACAGTCAGCATAATTCTCATGTTATCAACTATTAAGAGTACAATTCAAATTTTATTGAACAAACCTCCTAATGATAACAGTATTTTTTTAAAACAAAAAAACTTACAATGCACTGTTCCAAATTATTACGCACAGTAAGTTTCAAAACACTTTATAGGTTGTAAAGAACTGAAAATTATTTGTTGTATTTGCAGCATATTTACTGAAATCAAAAGCTATTTCAATCAAACTTATAACAACATTTTAACTTTTTAAACATTTTAACAGGTCATGTTACATTTTAACATAGGACCCCTTATTTGATAGCAGCTTCACAAGTCTTGCATCCATTGAACTTGTGAGTTTTTGGACAGTTTCTGCTTGAATTTGTTTGCAAGATGTCAGAATAGCCTCCCAGAGCTGCTGTTTGGATGTAAACTGCCTCCCACCCTCATAGATCTTTTGCTTGAGGATGCTCCAAAGGTTCTCAATAGGATTGAGGTCAGGGGAGGATGGAGGCCACACCATGACTTTCTCTCCTTTTATCCCCATAGCAGCCATTGATGCAGAGGTATTCTTTGCAGCATGAGATGGTGCATTGTCATGCATGAAGATGATTTTATTACGGAAAGCATAGTTCTTCCTTTTGTACCAGGGAAGAAAGTGGTCAGTCAGAAACTCCACATACTTTTCAGAGGTCATCTTTACACCTTTGGGGACCCTAAAGGAGCTGACCAGCTCTCTTCCCATGATTCTGGCTCAAAACATGACTCCACCATCGCCTTGCTGACATCGCAGCCTTGTTGGAACAGGTTGGCCGTCCACCAACCATCCATTACTCCATCCATCTGGACTATCCAGGGTTGCACGGCACTCATCAATGAACAGGACTGTTTGAAATTTAGTCTTCTTGTATTTTTCTGCCCAATGGAGCCGTTTCTGCTTGTGAGCATTGGTTAGTGGTGGCCAAATAGAAGGTTTATGCACAGTTGCAAGACTCTGGAGGTCACTACACCTTGATGTCCGTGGGACTCCAGAGGCACCAGCAGCTTCAAATATCTGTTTGCTGCTATGTAATGCAGCTGCTCTCTTGATCCGATGCATGGATCTGGCAGAAATCTTCCTCGATGTGTCTTTATCTGCACGAACCCGTCTGTGCTCTGAATCAGCCACAAATGTCTTAATAGTGTGATGATCATGCTTAAGTTTTCGTGAAATATCTAATTTTTCATACCTCGTCCAAGGCATTGAACTATTTCACTCTTTTCGGCAGCAGAGAGATCCCTTTTCTTCCCCAGATTGCATGAAAATGGTGCTCTGCTTAATAATGTGGAACACCCTCCTTTAGTAGTTTTTTCCTTTAATTTGGGCTCACCTGGCAATCTAATTATCACAGGTGTCCGAGATTGTTTTCAATGATCAAAAGAGCCCTGAGACACAATGCCATCCATGAGTTAAACTGAAAAACTAAATATTTAATCTTTGTGACACTTAAATAGAATTTACATAATAATTTGGAACAGGGTGTTTATCCAACCTTTCAAGTAAATCCATACCCCCTAACAGCAGTGTCTGGTGAAGCAGGATTTTGGTGGATGGGGTAAAAGGGACAAACATGCCAAAAAAGGGTGCGTGTCTTCACGGAGAATTAGATGGTCAGCCTGGCGTGAATGCAAGTCAGGCTGCCTGCCAATCATGCAGGATGACCAACCAAGGGCATACTGCGCAGACAGCACCCTGAGTTTGGCATAAATGCATCTTATAATGCACTAGCTCTCCACTTTCTAAGCACTCGCTGGTCCACTCCTCTCCTAACCCTCTTACTAGCAGGCAGAAGCTCCTGTTATACAGTCTGGGACAGAGAAAAAGTGTATGTAGTGAGTGTAGTAGTGTGAGTGTAGCTGCTGCTCCATCAGCCCATATGTTAATCGGGCCCTGTCTGCAGGTAGATTTGATCTATGTGCAGGGACATGGTAACTCAGGTAAAATAATTTAAACCTCATTTATGTTTTTTGTTTTTTTTTAATGGAATTTTGACAAAATTTTAAAATAAAAGTAAAACCATTAATAAAGTATGGTTAAGCGTTTGTTTTTAACAAACATCTGCTATCATTGGGTATTATATGTCCGCTTTTTAAATTAAAAATAAATCTAGGGTGCATGTTGTTATGAGCAGGGCCGGATTAACATATGGGCTGATGGAGCTGCTGTTTTTTTTACACACTACTCTTAGGTTTGCCACCTGACTGGTATTTTATTGGCACAGCCGGTATTTAAATCTGCCTGGCCATGCCAGTATTGCAGTAATACCCGCAATACAAATGCAGGTATTTTTCACAGAATAAATGGAGATTACTCTGCAATACCAGCACCGGCCAGTAGGGGTCACTGTGTGTGGAGAGAGGCAGGGATAGGAAGTTACAGCATATCCCTGCCTCTCTCTACTACTTACTGATCCGTGGGGGAGCAGCTACACAGCACAGAGAGTCCATACAGCAGTTCTACATCTCCGGTAAGTGAGGGATGGTGACACTAGGACACTAGGGGACATATGGGGACACAGACACTAGGGGACACTGAGACACTAGGACAATCGGGACACAGACACTGGGAGACATGGGGACACTAGGACACATGGGGATGCTGAGACACATGTGGACACTGTGAGACATAGGGACATTGGGAGACACTGAGACATTGGGACACAGACACTATGTCCCCAAGTCTCCCAGTGTCTGTGTCCCCATGTGTCCCTATATGTCCACAACTGTCCCCATGTCTCTGTGTCCCCTAGTCTCCCAGTGTTTCAGTGTCCCCTAGTCTCCCAGTGTTTCAGTGTCCCCTAGTCTCCCAGTCTCTCAGTGTCCCCTAGTCTCTCAGTGTCCCCGGGTCTCTCAGTGTCCCCATGTCTCTGTGTCCCCATGTCACTAGGATACTGGGGACACACTGAGACATTGGGACACTGGGAGAAATGGGGACACTGAGACACTGGGAGACTTGGGGACTGGGGACTGGGCGACATGGGGACACTGTCCCTGTGATAAATAGGGACATTGAGACACTGGGTGACTTGCAAGACTGAGACACTGGGAGACAGGGAGACACTGGGAGCAATCCATCTATACAGCAGAATCAAACAGTGAGTAGTTTGTTGGTGATTTTACAGAATTTTCTCTGTCACTCCTTGTGATTTACATCATGTGATGTCACGCATAACTAATTAATTATAAAAATGATTAAAGCTGGTATTTTTTTCCAAGAAAGGTGGCAACCTTAATTACTCTTCACATACTCTTGCTTAAAGGAGCACTATAGGGTCAGGAACACAATCATGCATTTCCGACCCTATTATGTTAAAACCACCACCCTGGCCCCTTCTTGCCTCCCTAAATAGAGTAAAATATTACTTGTATTCAAGTCTGCAGCTGCTATCTCTGCCTCTGAACTGACTGTCTGCTGACATCATCAGAAGTGGTGGTCTGAGCAAATTACAATACTTCCCCATAGGATTGGCTGAGACTGTCAACTAGGCAGATCAGGGGCCGAGCCAGCACAAGTCCAACATAGCCCTGGCCAATCAGCATCTCCTCATAAAGATAAATTGAATCAATGCATCTCTATGAGGAAAGTTCAGTGTCTGCATGCAGAGAGTGGAGACACTGAATGGCAGTGCTGCACACTAGGCAGTACTGCCCCAGGAAGCACCTCTAGCAGCCATCTAAGGAGCGGCCAGTGGAGTTATTTTCTCTGAAAAGACAGTGTTTACTGCAAAAAGCCTGAATGGAATGATTCTACTTACCAGAACAAATACAATAAGCTGTAGTTGTTCTGGTGACTATAGTGTCCCTTTAAGTTTGGAAGCTTAAGAGGGATGTATGGGAACAAAACTTGTGTGGACTGGCTGACAATAAAATTAGTTAAGGTAATGCAGACGTTGGTCTCTCTAACACTGTGGCATGTCCCCTTTCTTCTACACTCACTACATACACATTTTCTCTGTCTCAGACTACACACCAGGAACTTCTGCCTGCTAGTAAGAAGGTAAGGAGACAAGTGGACCAGCGAGTGCTAGGGGACAGTCCTTAGAAAGCATGGAGTGAGCGCATCATAGTATGCCCTTAGTTTGACAGCCTGCAGGATTGGCAGGCAGCCTGACATGCATCCATGCCAGGTTGACCTTCCAATTCTTTGGACAAACATGCCCCCTTTTTGGGCATGTTCTCCCCTTTTGGCAGGTCTGGTCACGTGATTTGCACCAGTGGCACACCCTTTTACCCTGCCCATTGACTTCCAGCTTCACTGGACACTGCTGTTAGGGGGGTATGGATTTACTTAAAAGATGAAAGCATAAATTAGAGAGAAATTAGCATAGAGTATGTGTTTTCTTATAGCTGCATCCTATGAGTTTCCCTCCAGCACCAACTCCATCAAATACATGATGCTTGGGAGGTATGATTGTTTTAGTGTTTTTGGTCGATAAGATTCCGTAACTAGGCCCATCATAATTGTCAGCACCAGGCCCACTGAGCCCTTAATCCGGCCCTGGTTATGAGACGTGTTGCGTACGCTTATGTCTCCTTAAATGTTCTTGATTTTTAATTTTTTTAAGACAACTGGTTCTCCAAAATGGTTACATTTCACACAGATCTGTTGTCTGACACTTTGACCTATCAAAGTAGTGTAAGCATGTTTTTTACAGAATCGCTAAGAAAAGGGACTCTGATTAGAGTTCATTACTTCCAGACTGAGTTGCACAGATCTGTATTCATTAAATATTCCAGTAAATGTAAGCAAATTTCTTCTCTCTAGTGTATTAAATAAAGGTAACTTACAACGTAGCAAGAGATAAGGATAGATTTATTTTACCCAATCCAGGGTTAGATGTTGATCTGAGCTTCTCTAACAAGCTTACATTTTTCATACTCTGTTACGTTCAATTTGAAATTCCCTTGTTAATTTTCTGCCAATTTACCATTTAGGGAATAATTCCATTAACATTAAAGAGTAAGTCTCAACCTTTTGAACAAGTCTCTTTATTGTCCCTTTTTGTTCTGCAAATTACTTGTTTTATATGTAGCCATGAGTACCTTATTGTACTAATGCTTTAAGCTCCGTTTATAGACTTTACAGAGTTTATTAATTTGTTCATTTATGGGACATTCCTATTTCTACTCTTGTTAAGCAAAGTCATCTGAATTTCATAGATGACTGGGCTTTCTACTAGTACGTCTGTTTCTGAGCCAGAGGCCTAACCATTTAGTTTTTCACTCTGTCTATGGCCAAAGCAAGAGACTGTAGGAGAGGGCAAAAACAGCTGTAGATGTGTCCTTCAACATAAAAGCATTATAATTACTAGATTGCATGTTCATAGACAGGGCCCTCTTTTTCTTTTGTATCAAAATGTGTATATTGTTTTAAATTTGTCTGTATAATTCAATCCCAGAACTAATGTAGTGAGGGCTCTGGTGCAAGAAAACTTTTTGGGTCCCCCTTTAGCCATAGGGTGGACAATAGGTAGATCCTCATCTGCCGTACAACTCTCACGATGCTATGCCAGTTGGGAATCTACCATTTACCTATCCTTGCAGGGTTGTATTTGTGAGCAGTGTTTGTGCGTGTGAATGTAATCTTGTTTTTTTTGTATGGAGTATGTTTGTGTGCATGTAGGGGTGCATTTGTATGTACCATTGCCATTGAAATGCAACGGTTTATTTATATGTAATGTTTGTTTTTAAATGCAGGGGTGTGTTAGTTGTTAGCTTTTAAATAGGGGTGTGCATTTGTGTGTAGTATTGGTCTTTTGAATAAGGGGGGTGTGTGTGTACATCATTTTGGCAGTCCCATTTCCCCCCCCCCCCTTTTTTTTAAATAATATATCCCTCACACCTCCTTCTCACCCCCCCTCCTCCTATGTGGTGGGGGGTAACTGGCCTGGGTAAAGGTAATTGAGATGGCCAAGGGGTAGCCCCTTGGAGTGTTATTTTGCTGACCGCTTAGGCGATCGATAGAGCTCACATTTATTGCTAACATTCTTGTCTGGAGGATTTATTGCTGGGCTTATGGGCGCCATTTTTTGACCTTGACATTATTTTGTGACTGTGTTATCTTTTTGTACAAAAATTTAAAATTGCGCAATTTTTGGTTTTTCACCTGGTCTCTGTGACATATAGCCTCAAAGTGGGGACCTTCATATCTGGAAACCTGTGTGTCTCCAAATGTTTTTGGCATTGCGCTTCTCGTCTACTTAAACATTGAGAACAGCGAGTCTCTTGGACACCCAATAAAGATATTCATTTGACTGCAGGGGTGTGATTGTAATGTTTGTGTTTGATTCTAATGGTGTATTTGCTTGTAGTCTTGGCATTTGATTACTGGTGTGTATGCAAATATACACATATATATTTACATGGATACACACATTGATGCATAGATACACACATATTTAAACACTGACATACACACAATGACACACAGACTGACAAACACACACGTCATTATTGGTATATTTTTAACAAACCACATGCCTTTTAAATACAGGATATGGCTTCCCTAGGTATCTGCTGGTGTGTGTGTGTGTGTGTGTGGGGCTGGAGCAGCTTTCTCATTGTCTCTCCTGCCCCCGGCTGTCTCTGCCGCCTCCTCCCTCCCCGGCTCTCTGTAGCGGGGAGGAAGTGACCTGCTCTCATTTCCTCCTAGCATGGTGGATTTGAGTGGGGCCCAGCCACACTGTTAAACGGTTGTGGCGTTCAGCAAGAGCCATGGGGTGGCAATAAGTGCATGGGCCACCTGCTAGACCCTACAGTGTGCGGTTGTTCCACCCCTGGTGTAATTACCAGTGTTGTGTTTTCATAAATTGCAAAGTGCTCTAGATAAGAGGGCTTTATCGAAACTGTTAAATAAATTAGTTAGTAGTAAGCTAGGGTTTTGCCAGGTTCCAGAGTCATCTGTCACTTGAGTTCAGTGGAAACTCTAACGCAGTGAAATTTATATATCTCAATGACAGTCAGAAAGAGGCCTACTCTGCACTGCCGGGTAATCAATGCGATCTCTCCATGCTACCTAAGTAATAGTGGCTTGTGCAGCAACATTCTGTTTCCCAGAACCCCCTTCCAACACTCACCTTAGTAGCCTAGCGGAGCAAATTATAAGTGATCCTTCATTTTATAATTTGAGAATCCGCTTCCTGACATAAGATTAAAAGTTAGAGAAAAACAAACTACCAGTAGCCTCTTGCTTTTTCTACCAACTGTAGAGATCCAGAGCTAAAAAGCACCTGTGTAGAAAGTGATTAACAGCCGAAACTATAGTAATGCAGCAAATAGAATGTAGAACAAACACAAAGTTATTCCCTAAAGTGAGAATTCAAAGTGAATTTCAAATTTTAAGGTCAAAGAACTTGAGCTGGAATCATAGTTACCGGTAGCTTTTCCAAGAATCTTTTTTTCTTTTTAGCTACTATTACCTTAAATTTGAAATTCACTTTTGAATCCTCACTTTAGTAAATGAGACAGACAGACAAACATTCGTTATTACATTGTCATTTATATTGCTGATAATAAAGTCCATATTTATATATTTTATTTTTGTTTGTTTATTGCATTTCCATGTTTCATATGAGTATATAATGCATTTTTTAATAGTGGACATTTTTTTTGTGTGTGTGTGTGTGTGTGTGTGTTTTTTAATTATAATTATTTGTTTTTAAATCATCTTTTATTAAAGAAAGAATCAGAAGACTGCAATGCAACTGTATGAAAAGAAAAAAAAAAGTAGAAAATCTACCTCAAACTGGAAAGTTGGTTAAAAGTCAAAACATACAGTATAAACTAATGATTAGATTGACTTAGCTGTGAGAGACATAAACAGGACTCAACAACTTGGAGGGTTTCAATAGGCTGCAGCCCTCTGACCACTAGCTACAGGCATACTCTCACAAACCACGAATGACTAGAGTCAGCGAAAGAATGGAGAAGAGAGGGAACAGATAAAAAAGGGAGCATAGTGGGGGAGGTGGAGGAAGGACAGATCTGGAGAGCTCATTGGAGGATTGAGAACACGTGCTACATAAGCAACAATGAAACTGTGCAAATTCTAGAAACTGGTCAACCCACACCATCAGTGGCATGACCCAAATGGTAGATAAACAAGAATGATCCGTACCTCTGTGGAGGACAGAAAAATCGACCAATAAAAGCAGCGCTTGGTAAAGGATTACGTTACTGCTGGTGTGGCAGCGCACATCCTTTTCAAATTGTCTAATTTCCTTCACTGTGGTAATTTATTGGGACAAGGAGGGAAAGTTTGTGGCTCCAGGTAAAAGGAATCCTAGCAGTAGCGCAATTTATTAAACATACAATCACCAGATTCTTGTATCCCTTAAGTGGTTGCGAGGTGTGGTGGGTAGAACATTTTTGCTGGGTTAAATGGACCAGGATCATGCAATAACCTGCACCTGACTTCCAAACGCTCCAGGAAAAAATCCCACCATATGTGTAATATAAACTGTTTATGTCTGTACATCTTCCGTTCTGATTATGAATCCAGGTATATCCTTGCTTTACATGTGTTGTCTGCTTCATTGCCTATGTTGTGACAGTGCGTCACGTTACCTGTTGTCATTTTATCATGTTGCGGATGTGTTGTAGGCTTTCTGCTCACAAACAATCAGACTATATGGGGGGTGAAGGTGGAGAGGAGGTTTCCAGCAATACAGTCTCTACTAATTTAAGAATCTCTATATTTTTCTGAGCATATCAACAACCAGAGGTTCTTTTATATCATCCAGTTTTATCCTAGTGTTATGTGCAGAAGTGTGAGCTCCCTCCCAGGCCTAGATCCCTAGAGTTATTATTGCCATTCCTGTCCATTGTTTATCCGTCCCTGCTTTCTATGAAAGCTGATGCTACCTATTTGCGTGACTCCTGAGAGTTCTCCCCACCCACAAAAACCCCCCAGTGTTTAACCCCTTAAGGGCCAGACTGTTTTTGCAATGTTGTACATTTGCGACCAGGCATCTTTTTACACTTTTCTGGTGTTTGTGTTTAGCTGTAATTTTCCGCTCTCTCATTTACTGTTCCTATACAAATTATATATTGTTTTTTTTCAGGACAAAAGGGGCTTTCTTTACATACCATTATTTATATAATCTCATTAAATTTTAAAAAAAAATGAAAAAATATGATGAAAAATTTAAAAAAAAATACCTGTTTTTTGACTTTTAATTAAAAAATTTTTTTACTCATCTACAAAAGCGAATGAAAAAAAACTGCAAATTTTGTCCTGAGTTTAAAAATACCCAGTGTTTACGTGCTTTTTTTTTGCTATTTTTTTTTTTTTGCATGTTATAGGGCTATAAGTACAAGTAGGATACTGCAGTTTCAAAACATAAATTTTTAAAATGTATCAATAGTGACATTGTAACACTATTATCTGTCATAAATCTCTGAATAACACCCCACATGTACATATTTTTTTTTAAATACCCAGTGTTTACGTGCTTTTTTTTTGCTATTTTTTTTTTTTTGCATGTTATAGGGCTATAAGTACAAGTAGGATACTGCAGTTTCAAAACATAAATTTTTAAAATGTATCAATAGTGACATTGTAACACTATTATCTGTCATAAATCTCTGAATAACACCCCACATGTACATATTTTTTTTAAAGTAGACAACCCAGGGTATTCAATATGGGGTATGTCCAGTCTTTTTTAGTAGCCACTTAGTCGAAAACACTGGCCAAAGTAAGCATTCATATTTGTTTGTGTGTGAAAAAAGTAAAAACTAAATTGAACGCTAATTTTGGCCAGTGTTTGTGACTAAGTGGCTACTAAAAAAGACTGGACATACCCCATTTGCAATACCTTGGGTTGTCTTCTTTTGCAAATGGTATGCCATCATGGGGGTAATTCTCATTCCTGGGCTACCATACGCTCTCAAAGGCAACGTAACCAACCTGGCCATTTTCAATGCAAAAATATTTGACCCATATATTTGAACCTGTAACTTTCAAAAACGCTATAAAACCTGTACATGGGGGATACTGTTATACTCAGGAGACTTTGCTGAACACAAATATTAGTCTTTCAAAACTGGAAAACGTATCACAACAATTATATCATCAGTAAAAGTGCTGTTTGTGTGTGAAAAACGCAAAAAAAGTCACTTTCACTGGCAATATTATCGCTGTGATATTGTTTACTGTTTTGAATCACTAATATTTGTGTTCAGCGAAGTCTTCTGAGTAAAACAGTACCCCCCATGTACAGGTTTTAGGGTGTCGTAGAACATTACAGGGTAACATACAGTGCTAGCAAATTAAATTCTCTTGACTTTAGGCCTGGGTTGGCAGGCAGGTCCCTCAAATTGCAATCAATAAAATTACTTAATTATGTAAAAATATTACATAAATACGAACATAGAATTTAAATATATAAGCATATTTATATATTTGAAGTCTATGTGTATTTATATAATTTATGTAATTTTGTATATGGACATATGTATATTTCGTATTTTTATTTATTTATAAGTGTATTTTGATATCTAAGTGTATTTTGTATTATCTCAAAATACAGTTAGAATAAAATTTCATATAGATATAATTTTTTTACATTTTATTTTTACATTTTTTATTTAACTTAAATTACTTATTTGTATTTTATAATTTTTTATATATGTGCATGTGTAATTTAATTAGAAGTGTATTTTTATATTAATATAAGTACATATTAATATAAAAATACACTTAGTATGACATATATATAAAATATATAGACCTATATTATATGATTATAATATATGTCTATATATCAGATTTATATACACATATATATAAAAAAAAAATTTTCATTAAGTTATTTTTTTTTAATGATTTTACACTAGCAGGGAGACTGCCTGTCAGCACAGGCAGTCCCCCTGCAGGCAGTCACTAGGACACCTATTATGACCATGTGACCGCTCTGTTGAGCTATCACATGGGCCCAGGGGTCCTAATCCGCCGCGGGGAGACTGTCTGGGCTGCAGGCAGTCTCCCCACACCGGGAGCAACGCTGATCGCCGCCGGGGGAACGACGGCGATCAGTTAAGTACATAAGACCGTTAGGACGGTTCAGGACCGTCACTGGTCGGCAATGGAAAAATGCAGATGACGGTCCTGAACCGTCCTCGGTCCTTAACGGGTTAAACCTTGATATATAGCCTTTCTGCATGCATAATATATTTTAGATAACTTGTCCAGACAGCTCACTTGAACATAAGCAATGAATATATAATTTATCAGAACTATATATTAAATGTTGCATTATTGAAGTACTTTCCATTTGCATGTGCTACCATGAGGCCTGTTCATTCGTGTTACTAAATCTTGGGTGCTGAAAGTTACCTTTCACGCTATCTGTACTCGCTCCTGCACCTCTCTACCTTCCCCTATCTGATTGCTCTGGATGGGTGGCACAAAGGCCTGGACACCAAGAGTGTAAGCACATACCATCCACGTGTCTCTATTTAGGAGGGACGGTGCCTATTTTGGGCCAAAATCCCTCTGTTCCTCTTTTCTATCCTATATCCTTCTTTTTTTGGAGCTACATATTGTCTAACAGAGCTCCACAGCAATATTACTCCCAGTAATGTGTCTTTAGAAACCAGACTGTGTAATAAGATGCATTTTTCTTGTTCTAAATCACATTTTAGTCGTATAAATTGAAGCCCCCTTGAAATTTCTCAGGACAGCCACATCGCCCACTCACACCCTTAAATTTAATGTGTGCCTCTTTGTCCCTTTGAAATATTGAAGGCATGTAAACAGGATGACATTTGTAAGTTCCTTCATTTTGAACCCCTCCCTCCCCAGGCAAAGTGTGAGACTGATGTTGACTTTTAATCTCACACAAAAAAAGGAAAGTAGCTGGTGTGAAGTTCAGAACCACTTGTAAGACCATTCACATGGTTGTTCCCAGTCTGTCTTGTACATCCTGGTGTCCCTATTTTCTTTGGATTGTTTGGTAATTTAATCAAAGAGTTCCATAGAACTAAACATCGATAGGAGTGTTGGTAAAGTAGTCTGTGCCAAACTTCTTCTTCTGAATTACATAAGCAATAAAATATATATACTAACTTGAGTTGTGTTTGCTGCATTTTTGAATAATAAACCTTAACGTGTTGCTGTGGGAGCTATGCAATTTTATACAAAAAACATTTCCTTGAAAGTAAGTTGATGCACACTTGCTTTGATGGGATTACTTAAAGGACCACTATAGTGCCAGGAAAACAAACTCGTTTTCCTGGTACTATAGTGACCTGAGGGTGCCCTCACCCTCATGGCCCCCTCACGCCGGGCTGAAGTTGGAGGAAGGGGTTAAAATCTTACCTTTCTCCAGTGCCGGGCTCCCTCGGCACTGGAGACTCACCTCCTCCTTTGGGCGTCACTGACTGAATGCGCATGCATGGCAAGAGACGTGCGCACAGTCAGTCCATAGGAAAGCATTTTCAATGCTTTCCTATGGACGCTGGCGTCATCTCACTGATTTTTTTTTTTTTGATTTTTTTTTTCACAGTGAGAAACGTGGAAGCGCCTCTAGCGGCTGTTAATGAGACAGCCACTAGAGGTTGGATTAACCCATATATAAATATAGCAGTTTCTCTAAAACTGCTATGTTTACAGCAGGCAGGGTTAATCCTAGATGAACCTGGCACCCAGACCACTTAATAATAATAATAATAATATTATTATTATTATTATTATTATTATTATTATTATTATTATTATTATCATTTATATAGCGCCAACAGATTCCGTAGCGCTTTACAATATTATGAGAGGGGGGATTTAACTATAAATAGGACAATTACAAATAAACTTACAGGAACAATAGTTGAAGAGGACCCTGCTCAATCAAGCTTACATTCTATAGGAGGTGGGGTGTAAAACACATTAGGTCAGGACCTTTTTTTTTTCTTGACTTGACCTTATTTTTTTTATTTTTTTCCCTCTTTTAACAGAAAACACATACAATACTAGACCTTGACTTTTTTCCACTTTACACAAAAAAATGAGGCCATTGTATAGGAAAATGGCAATCTGGAAAGCTAGGTTTACATCAAATACAGCGTTGTTAAAATGCAAATTTGGGGTTGTAATTAATACATAAAGAATTGCATAACTACAAGGATTACAATAATAAATGTGTATTCTGAACAATAGAGAGTATAGAGGCTTGTTTTCAAAGATTCCATTTCTTTTGTATTCTGCAATCAAGGTTTTCTCGTGTCTCATGGAAATCTTAAGAGTGTGTAGACTTTTACTTTGCCCCACATGCACTATATGCACTATACAGATTTATTTTTTAAGGGATACTCTTAATTTTTTTTATTTTTTTTTTTAAATGGGCATTTTCCAAATCCTCCCTTGCTGCCTAAAACTATTTTTTTTTTATTTTTTTTTACGCAGGTTGGCAAAGAGTGGAGTTTTAATCAAGCTCCCAGGCCTTTCTCAACTTTGGAGTTGGTGCAGCAATTCTAATTTGATGACGTATCTCATCCCTCCTTTTGACCGATTTAAACACAAGCGTGTGTATATGTATGTGTGTGTGTGTGTGTGTGTGTGTGTGTGTGTGTGTATGTATATATATATATATGTGTATGTGTGTGTGTGTATATATATATATATATATATATATATATATATATATATATATATAATCTAGGAAAATGTCTTGATCATGTTTTGTACACTTGGTACATAAATATATTTTTTTTTCATATGTGCAACGGTCACAATGTATAAATTCCAAAGACTCCTTTCAAGACCAGTCTGTAACTTAGAATGCTGACTTTCCCAATTCCCCCAAACAGCTTCTGATATGCCTGGCCATGTTTGGACTCCATTTGTAGGCATTACCCTCCGCATTCTGAATATAGATCAGAGGAAGCACAATTACCGACATCTGTATTATTATTTTTTTTTATGAGTCTTAGCAGAGAGCAACCAAAAGGTGGCCAGCCAACAGGTCTCAAGGAAGAATACACACAAATGTCCTTGGGTGCAAAGTTTCATACCTGGTCAGAGGGGTATAGCTGCTAATTTGTTTAAAAAGAAGAAACTTAATTTACAAACCTTTCCCTGTGATCTGACAAATGGCACCCTTCCAGTGCTGCAATCAGCCATACCACCTCTGATGTGTAAACATAACCTGGATCCACTACATACATCCATTGATAGCATTTCATTCCCCAATAATACAACGGATCATGCTCACTGGACATAACGGTAATGATCTATTTCGATCATATAAAATTAAAAAATGACTATCAATCTCAAGCAATATTACAATTTAAAACATAAATCTAAATGGACCATCAGTATTATTACTATTCATTGTGAATCAATTAATACAGTGAAAATTTATAATTCACATTTGGCAAGACCAAGACATTGTAATAAAAATAAGTGAAGCACAATATTATGTCACATATAGTATAGTTTATGTGTTAAAATACAGATATTCATGTATGGTTCTCTATAAAGACTTATTATGAAATAACAAAGTTTATTACTTCTTGATATTGGTTCCCTTTATGTTAGTATAAGAAGCAACTTTCTTTCAAATAGTAGGCTATAAGAAAAGCCCTTAATCAACATGGAATCAATAAAAGTGTAATTGGAAAAAATATATTTTAGCACAACCAGTAGACACTTTATATAAAAAAACGGATATTTATTTAATGCCAAGCTGTCATATCTGGTTTAGGTCTTGTTTTAAAGTTCATAATTTTTTAATATATTTTCAAACTCTTAAACTGCTTAAAGGACCACTCTAGGCACCCAGACCACTTCAGCTTAATGAAGTGGTCTGGGTGCCAGGTCCATCTAGGGTTAACCCATTCTTTTATAAACATAGCAGTTTCAGAGAAACTGCTATGTTCATGAATGGGTTAAGCCTTCCCCCAAATAATCTAGTGGCTGTCTCATTGATTTTCACAGTGAGAGCACGCCAGCGTCCATAGGAAAGCATTGCAAATGCTTTCCTATGCGACCGGCTGAATGCGCGCGCAGCTCTTGCTGCACGTGCGCATTCAGCCAAAGGGGAGGAACGGAGGAGGATCGGAGGAGGAGAGCTCCCCGCCCAGTGCTGGAAAAAGGTACGTTTTAACCCCTTTACCCTTTCCAGAGCCGGGCGGGAGGGGGGTCCCTGAGGGTGGGGGCACCCTCGGGGCACTATAGTGCCAGGAAAACAAATATGTTTTCCTGGCACTATAGTGGTCCTTTAATAGTAAGTGTGTGAGATGCCAAAAGTGAAATCCCCTCTGGTTGGGGAAATATGTTGTAATATATACTGAAAAGTTATGTATAGGTTGAAGATAAGTAAAATTTCTGTCCTGTGCCAAGGAATTCTATCAGATATCTGACTGCAAACATTTATTTGAAAAGCATAAATTAGGCCTAATGGAAACATTCACCCGCAAACTTGTGTAGAATCTCTCAATCTTACACAGAAATGTGCTTGTTCTGAGTCCATTAAGGGTTGGTAGGCATTTTGAACTGACAGTGACAGATCTACATTTGTTCCATGCACTGTTATTAAAGGAACAATCCACTGCCCAAATATAATATATAAAAATTACTGTTTAGTAACTATACCCAGTGAAAACATGTATACATTTTTGTATACTCAATGAGAATTCTTTATAAAACAGGGGCACGCTGCCTACCTCTTGTATTTAGCTCTACTGAGTCAGGGAGGTAAAACAAGGTAAGTTTTTCTTTAAATCGACACTTTTTGAAAAAAAAAAAGAAGAGAGCACACTTTTCAACATTTCCAAACAACAATGCCTTTTGGGGATATCGAGAATAATTATATAACTTTACACAATTAACATTTTTGAAACCTATTCATTATTGATGGAGATATCAAGGAGATAAAATATTTAGAAACTATGTGGCATCCTCTAAATTGAAAGCTTATATAGGTGTGAAATATTAGCAAATAAGCCGAAATACCCGGTTTGTCACGTATAGTAGGTGTGATACAAATATAAAAACAGGAATGGTAAAAAATAAATAAATATAGAAAACATCAAACAAATCCCTTATCATGGACCCTTTTTTAAGACATCTAGTGGCATTTTTGTGAATGTAGCTTTTTAAGAATGTCGCCAGAATGTAAAATATCTGTATGTATGTACAAATACAGTGCCGACATACAATAGGTACCATTATTTGCCTAACAGAAATAATTTAAACACATCCATGCAGACTTTAGAATGCCAAGAGTAGTTCATTGGTTGCTAGATTTCGGGCACATGAAGCCCAAAACTGCTTGAGTGCATTATAGGAGTTGGGTTACATTTATAGACTCTCTGCAGAGATGTAGAGGGATTTAATTGAGCCTTGGATGAGCAATTAACTTATCTGCAGATTGAAGGCTGGTGCCAGGTTGAAGGCACGGTTTGTTTTATGGGGTAAATTTTGTATTGTATTACTTTGTAATGCAAACCAAAACTTTGCTTGTGTGTATAAAGGCCTGCAGCGTCAAGTCTTACATTTATTTATTTTTAATTTGCAATTGATTTACTAATTTAGCATCATAGCTGCATAATTCCTACCCTAGGGAAAAATATTTAGTTAAATCTCATTAGTAGTGTGTGTATTATGGAAGTTTTAATGGTGTTTTCAGAGTCAATGCATACCATGTAAAAAAATGTCTAGTATTTTTTTGTTTTAATATTTGTCTAATGTGTTGTATATGGTAAAAGTTGCTGTAGGTTAAAGTTTTATTGGAGAACGTTTGACTCTTGAGAGGTGTGAGTTATGTCTGTTTAAGAAAAACATGGGAATAAATACGTGCACTAGATAACCTGATAAGAATTTTACACATCTAGGAACAGTTTATATAAACTCTCAATAGTTCTGAAGGCAACACAGTTCACCTATACTGTGAGTAAATTGAGCTGCTGCAATAAATGGGTAATTGTATCGTTGGTGCTATTCCCTACTGGCTACTTGGTACTACATCACCTATTGCTCCTACATAATGCTGTCAACTTCTGAAAATAATGAGCAAAATTTGGGAACAGATATATTGACTATTCATCACTTGTTACTTTCTTGTGAATTCTTTACAGTTAGTGGCACGGAAATACTGTTTTAATATCTTTTATCGGGATTTTATTAAATAAATATATAAAGCTTCCTTCAGTAACGAGTAAAACATTGGTGCTTACAATAGGGGTTTTACAATGAAAAGTGTGGCAAAGATGCCTCTGCCACGTGTTTCTGGAGGGGCCTGCTGGCTAGCCTCCTGCCCAAAGACTATGGGCCATGTTAAAAGACATGTTAAAAGTTGACATCCACTCCGATTAGGAACTGAACCCCTCTCCCCCCTTGCTCCTAATCTTGCTTCCTCTTTTTCCCAGCTAGACTGCTCCCACCATCCTACCCCATATACCCCCTCCACCTTCTCGACTACTCCCTGACCAGACCACCCCACACCATGTTCTAGACTAAGACATTCAATCCAAGAGAACATGTAAAGAAATACTATACTAAACACGGAACCATAGAGGGACAGTAGATAGAACCCACAAAAACGATACTAAGGGACAGATACACACAAGACCCTAAAAGCCTAAAAATTAAATGGCCCATAAGCAAGGTTTACCTCACAATAGACCCCACCACTTTCAGCTCCAAAGGCAACCCAACAACACACAGGCAATACCCCCACAGGGCACGCACACCCACGGGACATATCTCATACTCATGCTCCCCCAATTACAGAAAAGGACATACCTTACAGGGTACGTGCACCTGGACACAGGTGGGGCAGGTCAGGTTACCCCATTCCCAGCATCTGAAAAACCCTAAACAAACATCTGCCAGGAAGTTCCGCCACAAGCGGACTCACCCACACATACAGCCTCTGATCACCCTTCTCGCGAATATCACGCCCTGGGCTGCAAGAAGACCCAAATGGTTAGGGGTATGAGACTATGAAAGCCATATGACTCTCACATATACTGAATGGGTTGAATTGCAATAGATAACAGGCATACCCTCCAGCTCTCAACTAACGTGTGATCTGTAAACACGAAAATAAGTAATGCTATGCATTTATGGATGTTTACTACTGCATTTGTATACTCCAAATAACTGTTCGACATCCCACCCTCTTTTCCTTCTGTAAAGCCCACCTTTTACTTGTTAAAATTGAAAAACTGAATAAATAAAGATTGTCAAAAAAAGTTGACATCCATGGAATACAAACCACTGAACCGATCGGAGTGATTTTTGGATATGATGGTCACTCAGATCAGGGCTATCCGGGGATGTGACTCTTGTGGGGTTTCCATGGATTTTGGGGGTACTTTGACTTGTGAAATTGTGTTCTTCTGTACCTGAGTTTGTACACTTCCTAACTCCTTTATCT
The DNA here is from genome assembly GCA_933207985.1 of Pelobates cultripes. Lineage (NCBI taxonomy): Eukaryota > Metazoa > Chordata > Amphibia > Anura > Pelobatidae > Pelobates > Pelobates cultripes. Next base: position 78,995,680 of record OW240914.1, on the reverse strand, counting down.
CTCAGCCACAGAAGAGGAGTATGTTGAATGTATTGCTTGTATGTGCCTCTACCCCTCCCCCTTTTTCCTGTCCTATTGTTTTCCCAGCAAGGCATTGTCCCAGGGACACTGCCAGACCAGTCTAAACTAGCTGCTTTGTCCCTCCTCAATCTCCCATCAGCCCTTGCTATTGTCTGACCCACCCTTCCTTGTACTATAGTGCTCTATTGTATGTAAATTAGGTGTTGGGGGTTAAAATGTGTGTATAAATTGTGAGTGCTTGCCTGCGTTAAACAGTCTACTCCCAGCATTAAGCCTTGACTCGTGTGGGTGGAACAGCTATACTGCTCTATTGATTGCTATACTCTCTGGAGGAGAGGTCTACCTACTGGGAGCTGGATCCAGGACTTGAGTCGAAGGTGGGCGGAGCAGGCGAGACCCTAGCCAAGCTGCAGCGGCTAAGGGGCCACAGTGCTTATGGTGTCCGCTGCACTGCTTATAGTACTTGGGGATTACTAGGAAGTGTGAATTGGTGGAGGTGCCCAGTCTGGGTACTAGACGGTCTGCTACAAAGAGCCTGGTGTTTTTTTTTGTTTTCTTAAGTAAAAGGAAATCATTGTGTCATTGATTTCTGATCCCACTGGATAAGGAGAAATACTCCAAAAGCCATGACTTTTTAATTTGGCACACGTGTGCATTTTTTTCAGACATGCTAATATTATGATGAATAATTATGAGATTGTCAGTATTTTTTTTTTTTTAACAAAAAAAGTAATTGTGGCAATAATTTTAAAGTTGCTGAGCATTAATAATTTTTTGGCTTTTTACGCTATAAACCTGCTGAACAAAGCTAATTGAAGCTACAGCTTACTCTTGAAGTGGTCTGCTACCTAAAAGCTCAACAGCACACTTCCAAACTAATCTTATCTGAACACTAGGGCCTAGAGGTCTGCCAGATTGTTGTAGTGAGAGGCAGCTGCTCTCCCGGTTTGATTAGATCAGCCTGTCAGACTCCTATCGGAACGCAGCCCTGTCACCGCCCCTCTGCACTGGCGGTTGATATCCTGGTCCCCACTGGGAAAGCTACTTACCAGTCACCACCAGCCTACACTCGAGTTCTACAGAAGGCCACGAGGCTGAGCTAAGATGGCCGCCGAGCTACGGCATCCACGAAGTCAGGAGACACAGGGAGGCCTGACATGGACTGAGCGCTTTGAAATCAAATACATCATCATCTGCCAAGCTCCAAATTGAAAATCGACCCCAACTTACCCCTGCTATGACAGGACCACCAATACTGCCCAATGCTCGGGCAACTAACTCCCCTTCTGGGCAGGGGGCCCACTCTGAGCTTTGTCCAACCCACCGCCCACTCACCCTCAGGACTCTCCATGATCCGAAGGGCCGAATGGACTGTGTTCCTGCCAACCAACACTAGTGGAACAGCCCCCGCTAAGACCCAGACTAGGGAAGGCGAAAGGCTGCAGCGTAGTGGACTGTGTGCTACTTATCAGGCCTCACAGCCACCCTTCCAGCTAACCAAGAAAGGTTGAGCCTGGCCTCTAATCCCAGTGTCTTTCCCCACAGAGCCCTGCAAAATCTACTGAGCCTGACAGCAGGGAGAAGGGACACTAACCCTCCAGCATGGTCTACTGCTTCCCAAAATTGGGCATAGGATGATAGGGCCCTCTCTATCATGGCCTACCACTCTGATGCATCTAGGGCCAATGTCTTACTATCTTGATTTCTATACACCTGTAGTTTTATATTTTACTTTCATCCTCCTTATGAGTCTTGTGGTGTGCTATTATTAATGTCTAACCCAAACCCAGTGGTAACTCTCCTAACATGGAGTGCAACTCAATTTAGAAGTTACCCCAGACCTAAAGAACTAAGAGTTACTATCTCAAATTTAGAATTTAGTATAATCTTTGATGCACTCACTACCTTTAAACCATATGTCTAGCACCCCCTAATTGCCTTACATCTGATATAACCTGATGCAGCTCTAGACATGATAACTCTACTAGTTTTGTTTCTACCATATCATTCTACTAGATTATACGGTCAGTTTATGCCATCTGACCATATAAATGTTAGTCTGAGCTTATTTCATAATAAAATTATATCACGTCTATTTCATGTTCTGACCCTGACACATCCTCCGACAAACTCTACTTCTAGACATGTCTGACTTACTTGATGACCAATTGTACTACTTAAAAAAAAAAAAAAAAAAAAAGTGCTGTTGTTTTTCAAATGTCGTCATTATGCCTACCATTGCTGTTCTGGCGATGCAGCGCTTATGTACTTTCTGCATAACCAAAATAAAGAATAAAAAAAAAAATAATTTGATGGCTTTGTTAAACACTATGGGGTCAGGAATACGTGTACTTGTTAAAAATGCAGTTCAGACCCCTGGCCTCGTTGAAAATTGTAAAAACTTACCTTTATTCTAGCGCCACACCGGTCTGCCAGAGCTGGTCCCTCCCCCAATCTGCCTCCTGGACTGACATCTTCAGAATTAATGATCACAGCTAATCCAATGCTGATTGAAAGCACTGGATTGGCTGAGCGGAGACAAACGAGCCCAGCAGATTAAGGTCTGCACTGTGGGATGGATTAGGAGCCACTCACACAGCTCACTGGCCCCAGAAAGCAGCAGGGCTACCTGCCAAGAAACCTCTCGTAGGCGACCCCGACCGGTCGGTGTCCCAGGTAAATGCCTTATTCGCCTGACGGTAGCGTCGACCCTTTCTTTAGCTGTACAAGTGCTAACAATTTACAAGTTAACTTGATTATCTAATAAAAGAAAAGGCACCTTTATGTATCTTATCACAAATAATGAACTAAATTTAAACAACAAACATTTTTTCCCAATATTTATTTAGATACATTTCCAAGACAGGACTTAATAATTAATAATAATTATAATTAACAGTGAAGAAAATGTAAACTATTGGTACAATATTGGGTTTCATCACAAAGTATCAATGTTTGGATAAACATATATACCAATCATATAAAGTCAGCGCAGGTGTCTTTATATCGCAACAATACTACAGATGATCATACAGTGAGGGGAAAAAAGTATTTAATCCCCTGCTGACGTTTAACATTTTCCCATTGACAAAGAAAAGATGAGTCTAATTTTAATAGTAGGTGTATTTTAACAGTGAGAGAATAGCTAAAAAAATAAATCCAGAAAAATGCATGTCAAAAAAGTTATAAATGGATTTGCATGTCAATGAGTAAAATAAGTATTTGATCCCCAATCAATCAGCAAGATTTCTGGCTCACAGGTGTCTTTTATACAGGTGTGTTCCTAATCTCAGCTCGTTACCTGTATAAATGGGCTACAAGACCATTGCCAAGCAGCTTGGTGAGAAGGTGACAACAGTTGGTGCAATTATTTGTAAATGGAAGAAACGCAAAAGAACGGTCCGTATCCCTCGGTCTGGTGCTCCGTGCAAGATCTCACCTCGTGGAGTTTCAATGATCATGAGAACAGTGAGGAATCAGCCCAGTACTAAATGGAAAGATCTTGCTAATGATCTCAAAGCTGCTGGGATCATAGTCACCAAGAAAACAATTGGTAACACACTATGCCGTAAAGGACTGAAATCCTGCAGTGCCCGCAAGGTTCCCCTGCTCAAGAAAGCTCAATGTACAGGCTCCTCTGAAGTTTGCTAATGAACATCTGAATGATTCAGAGAAGAACTGGGTGAAAATGTTGTTGTCATATGAGACCAAAATAGAGCACTTTGGCATCAACTCAACTCGCCATGTTTGAAAGGAGGAGGAATACTGCTTATGACCCCAAGAACACCATCCCCACTTTCAAACATGGAGGTGGAAACATTATGCTTTGAGGGTGTTTTTCTGCTAAGGAGACAGGACAACTGCACTGCATCAAAGGGACGATGGACAGGACCATGTACCGTCAAATCTTGGGGGAGAACTCCCCTCCCTCAGCCAGGGCATGGAAAGTGGGTTGTAGATGGGTATTCCAGCATGACAATGACCCAAAGCAACAAAGGAGTGGCTCAAGAAGAAACAGCCAGTCTCCAGACCTTAATCCCATAGAAAATCTGTGGCGAGAGCTGGAGGTTTAAGTTGCCAAACGTCAACAGCCTCGAAACCTCAATTACTTGGAGAGGATCTGCAAAGAGGAGTGGGACAAAATACCCTCTGAGATGTGTGCAAACCTGGTGGCCAACTACAAGAAACGTCTGACCTGTGATTGCCAACAAGAGTTTTGCCACCAAGTACCAAGTTGAAGGGGTCAAATACTTATTTCACTCATTGACATGCAAACCACTTTATAACTTTTTTTACATGCAGTTTTCTGGATATTTTTTTGTTGTTGTTGTTATGCTGTCTCTCACTGTTAAAATACACCTACCATTAAAATTATAGACTGATCATTTCTTTGTCAGTGGGTAAACATTCAGTGGGGGTAAGGGTGTGTATGGGGGTGCAGTGGGGGTAAGGGTGTGTATGGGGGTGCAGTGGGGGTAAGTGTGTGTGTGCAGTGGAAGCACTGTGTGTAGGAGGGGCAGTTTGTGTGAGTGGTGTAGTGAGTGCAGTGTGTATATATGGGGTGAGGTGGAAACACTGTGTATGGGGCCAGTGTGTGTATGAAGGTGTAGTGGGGGCAATGTGTGTATGGGGGTAAGGGTGTGTATGGTTTTGTTTGTTTTTGTATTAAAAAATAAGCTTTATATCTCCCCTCCCTTCTTATCTTTGCCCAGGGAGGGGAGGATATAAAGCATATTTTTTTTTAATTTAAAAACAAAACAAATATTTGGAATTGCTATTATAAATATTATCCCCACTCCCTTCTTACATTTGCCCAGGGAGGGGGCATTATCCATTCTGTAAAGCCCTGGTGGTCCGGCTGAATCCCTGGCGGTTCTAGTGGGGGAGTGAACTCTAGCCTGCAACTCCTGGGCTAGAGTTCACTCTCGCGAGAACGGAGCGTTGCCATGGTAACCACGACAAGGCTCCGTTCTCGCGAGAGGAGACCTGGCGGAGCTGCAAGCTAGAGCTCCCAGGTCTCCCCTCCCTCCCATGCCGGCCGCCCAGCAATGTGCCAGCGGACTGGAGAGGGAGATCTCTGATCTCCCCTCTGGTCCGTGAAGGCACCCAGCAGGATCCGCTCTCTGGGGGGTGGGGTCATTTGCCCCGTTGCTGCTCCCCCCCGGGTCCGCCACTGCTTCCAGACAGGCTAAATGGTCACTGTTCCTTTCACGTTTTAACTTTCTCATTACTTATAGACCTGGTTCAAAAAATACCAAGGCTGATGCCTTGTCCAGGCAATTTGATAATGAGTCAGCTCCGGAACAGGTGACATCTCCTATTATTCCACCAGAGTGTATTATTGCTACTACTGTCCTCTCACGGTCTTCTCCACTGCTTGGTACAATACAGGTCCCTATAAAGTGCTTCGTAGGATCAATTCAGTGTCTTACTCTGTGGCTCTTCCTGCATCTTTGGGGGTTCCCAACACTTTTCATATGTCCTTACTCAAAACTCTTGTCTGCAATACATATACTGTTCCTTGTGTCCCTCCCCCTCCGGTGGTGGTGGGTGGTCAGGAGGAGTATGAGGTATCTTCTATCGGGGATTCTAGGTTTTCTCGGGGCACTTTACAGTACTTATTTGTTTGGAAAGGTTACGGTCCTGCTGATTGTTCTTGGGTTACGGCTCCTGACCTGCATGCTTGCCGTAAGACTTTTCACGCCAAATTTCCTTTCAAGCCTGGTCCTGCCCGCCTGGTGGGCGTTCTTCAGGTGGGGGGGGTAATGTCACGTTTTCATCTGCTTATAAAAATGTGGTTAATGACATTTACTGTCCACATAGGAAAAGTTGTGCCGAGCAGCAACCTAATCCATAGAAGGGTTAATGCTGAGCAGCAATTATGCAAATTAAACCTGGTAACTGACTTTGGGGTCAAAGGCCGGGCACACATACTAGAGCATATTGCCACATCGCACCGGGTACCCTGCATAAAAATTAAAAGTTTACTATTGTTACGTTAGCGTAATATCTGGTTCATGATGCATGTTTTTACAAAAAAAAATGGTGCAACTTTCTCAATATGTCTGGTGCTCTTACACCATCGCAATATCACTCAATGTCATGTCTATACTTGCAAATGTTCCTTACATGCACTGCAAAAATAAAGAATAAAAAAAAAAAAAAAAAATCATAACTTATCCATAATCTTCAAACAAAAAAATTATACATCCCCAGACGGGTCTGGTTCCCCCTAAAGCAAGGTTTCCAAAAAGCTTGCGGATCCGATGTGCGTAGCCTGAGAAATCCTCAAGTGAAGTTTGACTGGGCTGAGTCTACACCCTAATCTGACGTAGAGTACCAGGTTGTAGCAGCTAATTGCCGGTCATTGAAAACTTCAGTTTCCTAGATTAGGAGAAAAGGTGCTCCCCATGGCTCTTGGGTAGCGATTTGTAGTCTGTTCTCTTCACATTTCCCCTACATAAAGCGCTCTCCTAGGTGTTTCCATACTGATGATTGTTTCCCTGGGCCGCTATACGTGACCAGGCCCACCAGGTCTCCTCTAACAGGTTTAGGGGTTGGATAAGGAGTGCTTGGCTTTGTATGTACTTGGAGAGGGTAGGGAAAAGCCAGGGTGTGAGAAGCTCTTTTGTAGTGATTTTCAAGACCACTGCTATGAAGCGTTTTTTCCCTTAAGCCCAGAGCAGAGGTCACTAATTTTAATGTAAAATTGGGAACAATTTAAACGTTTAAAAAAAAAAAAAAATATTTTTATTTTTTTTAGCAAATTGTGAATCTTTTTAAAATTAAGCCCTTTAAATTGTCATCAAGTTTGCTTAACCCAAAATTTGAGGTATGTCTCCTATCAGAAGACTCCATCTTATTTCAAGACCTGAAGTATAATCTCAAAAACGACCTACAAGCTTATGGTAGAGGTCATAATATAGCCATGATGTAAAGAGTCATTGTGTCTTCTGAGAGATCTGTATAGCTTGGTTACCATAGCAAACACAGTAGTAAATTGTCAGGGGAGTGATGCTATTCCAGTAACACTGTGTCACCAACAAAAAGTATTGCTAAGCCAGCATTCACGTTTTCACTCTGAGTTCCACCTCTGTGCTTTCATTTCATCACACAGATCTGTTTTCTTGTCTACTACATATTTTTGTTTAAGTGGTATGGGCTAAACCCCTGCATATGTGCCCATAAATTGCAACAAGAATTTTGTTCTGCTAGTCTGCGAGTTTAGGGATTATAATCTGTTTGTTTGCAAGGTGAGTTTAGGGAATAAATAATGTTTTGAAACACTCTCACTAGGAACCTCTAAGCACTAATTTATAATAAATTGAAAATCAAACGGTATTATTGAGGCTCCGACTACTAAACTGTGGCTATAGCAGAGTTGGTTTTCAAATGTCAATTTATGGCGTTTGGTATTCAGAAGATAGACGCTATAGACATATTAAATATTTGAGAATTCACCAAAATTGTATTAAATCTAATTGAGCCATGGTAGTTACATTTAACCCTAGTCTTCTCACTTTGACCAATGTTAGTAGTTGCTCTATAACGTTTATTAAAATATATCCTTGAAATTGATCGATTTAGATAAAAAAAATTTGATAAACACACCTTCCAAGTGTCCTGCTTCAGAAAGAGTATGGTATTTTATCTGAATAATTGAGTTTGTCAATTTATTATTATAGCCCATTTTTCATACTTCTCTTATAGCATTCAGCAGATACAATTCTAGATGATTTCAGAATCTCATTGCTGTGCTTTGTTTCATTTGTATTGCATATTTATTTAAATACAATAAATATCCTCCTTATGTATTTAAATTATGAACTATTTAGAACATATGGTTAGGGATTTTAATAATTGTATGATTGTTTTTTTTTTGTGAAGGAAGTATACTCTGATCATAAAAGTAATGAATTTTATTTTTTGCAATTGTTTTCTTGTTGGGAGTTTTTCTTAGCAAAATGACAATCATTATAGACCTCAAGAAAAATTGTCTTATTGTGTTTTTTATTATTACAGTATTTGCTATCTAGCTACAGGGCTTTAGCAGGTATAAAATATAGAATTGTCTGTGTGCATGAGCTTTAATAAAAGTATTTTTTTGGGGGGGAGGAGAGGGGGGTTTAAGCATAATATATAGCATGTTTTGTTGTAGTCTTATAAGATCATATTGTTGACATTCAACGTAAAATAATTTACACAGGTGTTGAAGGTATGAAAGGTATAGCAGGCTAAATTTGATTGGCAGACAGACTGATACACTAGGGTAGAGAGGGTCTTAAACAAACCAGCTTAGCAGGAATGATAATCCTACGTAATACCACCTGAGTCAATTTTTGATTACTCCTGTTAACCCAACAGTTCAATTCTTTTACCAGTGAGCTAAATTGTTTCATTGGCACACCCTGCCACTGGCCTGGCATCCACCCACACCCTCCTGACTACACAAATTCTAATGTGTGTATTTGTATATTACATTTCCTTCATGTATGCAGCGCAGCATTTGCCACGAGGCAAACAAGGCATTTGCCTTGGGTGGCACTTTCCAGGGGGCGACAAAAAAATGCAAAAAAATGCTGCCCCTAAAGGCCCAGGCAAATGCCTTGTTAGCCTCGGGGCAGGCAGCTAAAATTCCCATGAGATCAATAAAACCCCCAAATAGCTACAATGGGGGTATTTTACCTCCATATGCCTCCATCTGGCAGGTGGGACATATCTACTAAACATTCAAACGAGTGACTGGGCAGCAATGGCTGGAGTGGTACCTGAGGAAAAACGGGATATTCCCCAAAGTGCCCCCATCTTTGACAGTCATGTCTTGCTTCTCTCGAGGGCTTTTCCAGCTAAGAGTTCTCATTCAGCGATGAGCTCACCATTGGGGAGGATGGATTATTTTATGCTCAGGCCTGGTTTTATTTTTATTTAATTTTTTTTTATTTTTTTTTGGGCTGATCAGGCCAGGTTTTAGATTTTTGTTGGGCCCCTCCTCACTATTGGTGTGAGAGGGGTAGGTAGGTAATAGTTTGGGCAAATAATTCTTCAAATTGTCATTTGCTTGCAAACAGCAAGTGAATAATTGGCGATTCTGGTGCTGTAGCTTGATTAGGATGAGTTTGGAAAATCAGATTTCCGCATCCGAGCCAATATGTTTAGAAGGAATATTACTCATAATCTCACAAAATCACCCCAAAAATCATGTTGTGCTTCATGATTAGTAATCTAGCTCTCCCTAGCAATGGGATTCCTAAACTAACACTGGACCACATTTTGAGCATTCCTTTCAACCTTCTATTTGCACATATCTACTTTTCTTGTGTGAATACGTCACTGTAGTAGATATAATAATCATTGGTAAGGACAGTTTTGCGTTGGGGCACTACCACTTACCAAGTTATTGCCTTTTTGAATTACCTGAGTTGGGTTAAAAACCCAGTGCAGGGTCGACCGTCTCTCAATTCTCCTAAAGAGGCAGCAGAGCAGCCCTGTCCAGGGTGATTTGTGGGGATCATGGATCAGTATAAATAATATTCACTTACGGCTGTTGGCTAGTAAAGTACTATATTTCTATAGCAAAGGATGTGCAATTTCACACTTTCAACACTAGATGGCTACACATCAGTGTTCCTTTTATATAAACAGTGTGTATATGGGTATATGCACAGCCTGCACATATACCCCATATACAAACTCTTGGCTTGTGCACACATACTTTTTATACAGTTTTCTGTTTCATGTAGTCCTTGTAATACCCCAAAATCTGGAACTCTGCCAAGCATTCACTGTAACTGAGTTTATAAAATAGAAAACCTTTCTTATTTAGAAAACTGATGTTTAAAAGCAGGTGCAGTAGCTGATTATCTGTTTAGTCCTCCTCGGCTAACCTTATTCTTTTTAAGGAATGAGGTAACAATCTTCTAACATGCTGCAATCACAGGAAGGTGGAAAACACTTGCCTTGCTCCCTGTGGTGCACACCAGCGGACAGCTCTGCTAGTCTTCCTATTTTTGGATTGTTAGATGATTTAACTGTTTCAGATTCTTGGTAAATATGTTTTCTTTCACATAATGTATTACAATACGAACGCTTTCTTAATTCCATACAAGTCTAGAATGTTTTGAAAATCCGTATTTGTTTTTTGGGGAATGGACTGGATAATGCAAGGTACTGTGACTTTAAACACACAAATAATCATTCTGTGTGGCATAGTTTGGGAGTGTGTGTAGCCAGGAACTGAATGGGTTAATATGCCTTCGCTCTCTCATTATCTGCCCTTGAAATGCTCATGCTGTGCATTGAAAGGCTGTAAACTATGGGCTCTTAATCCCTGTGTTGGAATCAAAATTGTGTGTCCATCAATTTCAGTTTGTCCACAGTGTTTGAAACTAGCATATTACACTCATCAGGCCCTATGCAACTGCCTACAATATAAAAGTGTTATTGGTAAAAAATAAAATAACAAAATGTTACAAGACACTGCTCTAAGCAATGGCCCCTGGGATGGCAAATACCAATGGCTGTTTTTAGAGCAGTCAAATCAATGCTGACCATTTTTGTTTGCCACCATATGGACTCGTGGTTACATAGTTACATAGCTGAAAAGAGACTTGCGTCCATCAAGTTCAGCCTTCCTCACATTTGTTTTTTTGCTGTTGATCCAAAAGAAGGCAAAAAACCCAGTTTGAATCACTTCCAATTTTGCAACAAGCTAGGAAAAAAATTCCTTCTTGACCCCAGAATGGCAGTCAAATTTATCCTTGGATCAAGCAGTTATTACCTTACATTGAAAGATGATATCCTTGAATATTCTGTGTTTGCAAGTATGCATCTAGTAGCTGTTTGAACATCTGTATGGACTCTGATAAAACCACTTCTTCAGGCAGAGAATTCCACATCCTTATTGTACTTACAGTAAAAAAACCTTTCCTTTGCCTTAGACGAAATCTTCTTTCTTCCAGTCTAAACGCATGACCTCTTGTCCTATGTAAAGTCCGGTTTGTGAATAGATTTCCACACAATGGTTTGTATTGGCCCCGAATATATTTGTATAATGTTATCATATCCCCTCTCAGGCGACGTTTTTCTAAACTAAATAGGTTTAAATTTGTTAACCTTTCTTCATAGCCGATATGTTCCATTCCTTTTATTAATTTTGTAGCCCACCTCTGCACTTTTTCTAGTGCAATAATATCCTTCTTTAGAACAGGTGCCCAAAATTGCACAGCATATTCAATATGTGGTCTTACCAGTGATTTAAAATAGGCAAAATGATATTCTCGTCCCGAGAATGAATGCCCCTTTTCATGCATGACATTACCTTACTGGCCTTGGCCACTGCTGATTGAAATTGCACATTGTTGCATAGTTTGTGGTCTATAACAATTCCCAAGTCCTTTTCGTGTGTTGTTATCCCTAATTCGCTTCCATTAAGGGTATACGTTGCTTGTGTATGCTTTACGCCGAAGTGCATAACTTCCTGAAAGAAAAGAATCTTGAAAGATTAAAAACAGAGGTTCACTTATTTCTACACTTAGTTCCTTAAAGAACCACTCTAGGCACCCAGAGCACTTCAGCTTAATGAGTGGGTGCCAGGTCCAGCTAGGGTTAACCCATTTTTTCATAAACATAGCAGTTTCAGAGAAACTGCCATGTTTATGAATGGGTTAAGCCTTCCCCTATTTCCTCTAGTGGCTGTCTCATTGACAGCCACTAGAGGCGCTTGCGTGCTTCTCACTGTGATTTTCACAGTGAGAGCACGCCAGCGTCCATAGGAAAGCATTATGAATGCTTTCCTATGTGACCGGCTGAATGCGCGCGCAGCTCTTGCCGCGCGTGCGCATTCAGCCGCATGGGAGGAGAAGAGGAGGATCGGAGGAGGAGAGCTCTCCGCCCAGCGCTGGAAAAAGGTAAGTTTTACCCCTTTCCCCCTTCCAGAGCCGGGCGGGAGGGGGACCCTGAGGGTGGGGGCACCCTCAGGGCACTATAGTGCCAGGAAAACGAGTATGTTTTCCTGGCACTATAGTGGTCCTTTAAGTACTCGTGGATGGATACCTTCAGGCCCTGGAGCTTTGTTTATATTAACTTTCTTTAGCTGCTGCAGCACCTTGTCTTGAGTTAACCAATTACAATTATTCTGTTTTTAGTAGCAATCATTTGCACATCTTTTGCCATGGGTTCTGCCTTAATATATACAGAGGAGAAAATAGTTATTTAAAATTCCTGCTTTTTCCTGGTCTTTATTAACGAACACCCCCGTTTCAGTTTTTAGTGTACCTACACTTTCATTTTTGGGTCTTTTAGAATTTATGTACTTAAAAAATGCTTCAGGTTGGTTTTGCTCTCTTTAGCTATCATTTTTTTTATATTTTGAAGTTTAGCAAATCTAATTGCCTTTTTGCACGCATTATTTGCTTCCTTATATCTTTTATAAGATGCATCTGATTTGTCCAATTTAAATGCCCTTTTCTTATTTTTAATCTCGTTTTACTTCTCTACTAAGCCACATTGGTTTTAATGTGTTTCTTTTATATGTATTACCCAATGGTACATACTGAGAAATGTACATTTCTAATAGTTGTTGGAAGATGATCCATTTATCCTCAGTGTTCTTTTCACTAAAGAGTTTATGCTAGTCAATATATTGTAAAGCTGCCCGTAACTTATTGAAATTGGCCTTTTTAAAATTATGTTTTAGTATACCCCATGTGCTTTTGTTTTTTTTTGAGGTTATTTCAAAGGACACTATATTGTGATCACTATTTCCCAAGTGCTCACCTACTTGAATGTTGGTCAAAGGATAAACGTTGTTTGTTAAAACCAGGTCCAGAAAAAGCAGTTGATTTATGCAGCACTGAAGGGCTATGGTGATCCAGAGTGGCAGAACTGTCCAACACCACAATGCTTAGAGTAACCCATTGCTTACAGTATATGAACACTTTGGAAACTGAGGAAGTGGAATATATTCATTAGAACGGTGGAAGCTGGTTAGATGGGCATTTGCGCTGATGTATTCTCCAGTTTGTCAAGTTGCATGAAAACTATATGATGAAAATGATTTGAGAAAACTCTTGAGGTTCTGTGCCCCTAGGTTCCTAGCATAACCATAAGAAATCTTCGCATTAGTTGTTGAGGTATCGTAGCATTAGAGTTAATGAGAAACTCCAACAGCTCACCATAACTGCTGAGTGCCGTGAGAAACATAACTTTTTCTTTGCTCGCTAATACTTTGTTAAAGTGGGCGATTTTAGTTTCCTATTTTGCTCTTAGCAATAAAAATGTCTTGTATATTTCCTGAAATCTGACATACCTGACTGACGATTACTGTTTAAAAGAAATGTAGAAGTCAGCTGTGCCTGTGTTTAGAAAATATTGCTCATTATATGCATTCATATAGAGCTTTTTCAAATAAAAGGTTCAATTTAAAACTCCATGCAACCATTTAGTAAACTAGAATGAAACATTATGTACATTAAAACCTTACAGCCTGTTTGGAATAAAACGTTAAAATGAATCCCACATCACGCCTACATTACAAAGCCTAGAATAGAATTATTTTTAAATAGATACGTATAATTCTATACCACCAACTGTTGACTAGCAAATCTCATAAATTTCAGACAGCAACATTGTGACTAAGTTTTGCAGACAATGTTTTTCCACCAGCGTTTCCTGATCCATGAATTTTCCCTCGACACACATCATGTCTTCATGCTGACTTGCGGTACAAAGCATTTACACGCTGCAAATTTGGGCATCCCCCTAATCTAAATTTGCCCCACTTTTTTGACTGACAGACCAACACCGTCATTAATACATGCACTGACATACACTCACTGACAGATACAGTCATTGACACACACACTTTCACTAACAGACATACACTGACATACACTCACTGATCAGAGACACACACACTTACTGACAGGCCAATTAAAATGACAGGACCACTGCACCTGGACCACTTCATTGTACTCAAAGGGTCTGGGCGACTATAGTGTTCCTTTTAAAGTTCATTTTTAAACCAGTGCTTTTCTTGACCACATCTGGGGCCACTCTAACAATACAATTGGGAACTTTTTCACTTGTTTACTATAAAGCTCATTAATTTCTAGCCTTTGTAACATTTTAGGAAAAGTAGCGACTGGCCAAAAATCAGATTGCACTTTAAAAAAATATATATTTTTGGATTGATTTCTAAGAATATTTACATGTTGTTGTATGCATTTTTTTTTTAAATACAAAAATGACTTCAATTGAAAATATAATAAACACGCATTATTGCTTTTACTAAACTGTATCTTGTTTCTATTCCAGAACGTAACTGATAGCTATGTAAAAGGCCTATCACTGAAACATTAGAACCTCAAAGTCTACTTTTATCTTGCATGCTTTTTACAGTATTGAATCCTTCCTGAACTTTCACCTTTCTATTACATTCCAGATACCGCAAAGAGATCTATGATGATGAGACAATTTTCCTGTGCCTGTTTTACATTGTGTTTTTGCTTCTTTCAGATCTTGGCTAGTTTTTTTTCTTCCTTCTGTTTGAGCTCGATACAGTCACCTGCATCAATTTTAAAGCAAACCAAAGGAGAGATAATATGCTCTAATGTGGGCAAATTTCCCTTCTCAGTTACTGTTAGATCAGAGACAGGATGTTCTGAAGCCAGATTGTGTAGCAGCAGATAACTGATTTAATTAGTTGGCCATAGTATAATTCCATTCACTTTAGAACATTTTGTGCATGTAAAGATTTATGTCTGCTAAGCAACGCTTTTGCATCTGTTTACGAACTCGTATTTTTGAAAGTCCTACCAGATCAAGAATGCTGACCCCTCTTTAAATTTTTTTAAATAAAAATATAAAATGTGCGCTAAAGCCAAGCAATTTAAGAAAGTGGATTGGTTTGTCAAAGCAGGTGTAATGCTGTTGTATTAATGGACTTGTAGTCGATCGAGCGTGCTGATGATGTCATTTATTCTCTCATGCCTATCATATGACAAAATAAATTGAACTGTGCTAAAATAAATAACTTCTGGCAAGATCCTTTAGTTACCCCTAGTTTCCAGTTTTTAAGGTTTAAATTAAGCATTATGGTCTACATAGTGCTATATGCCTTACTACCTACCGGTAGTGAAAAAAAAGGCTAGTATCAAAGCTTAGTATATTTTCACACAAAAGTTTTCAATTTTGTGCAGTTGTTCAAACATGAGAACAGGGAAGAAATGTGATCTAAATTATGAAACATTGAAAGATGCTGATTTTCCTGCACAATCTCCATGGATAAAAATTTGTGTGTGTGGTGCTCAGGGGAATGGTCTGGCTGGTTCAAGCAGACATGAAGGTGGAACTGAAATACCTTGTTAGAACACACTGTATTGAGAGAAGGGCCTCTCTGAATACAGAAATACGTCCGCAAGAGACGACTGCATTAGGTTCTAGTTGTGTGAGCCAAGACCAGAAATCTGAAGCTATAACTGACCTAGTTGCAACAAACAATGGTCATTAGAAGATTGAAAAATATTGCTTATTATGACAAATCTTTATTTCCGCTGAGGCTTTCAGGTAGTGGGTGAGACATTAGGCCCCATACGTACCATATATTTTAAGCACATTGTTGGATTCATACCACAAGCAATTTTATCTGTTGTGGAGAAAGGGAGGACCAGCCATTGCTAGTAAAGTGTTACTAAGAAAGTGGCCATTGAGAGTATGTGTAATATTTGTGTGTACGTATATAGCTAATCAATTTATGGAAAAAATAAATTTTGTTCTCTGAGAGCATGTATTAAAAATGCCAATAATTAAAGTCTGGTTACCATAACAACATGTATCTTCCTGGCTAATTTACTCCTCACCTGCAATTTCCTTAGCAGCAGAGGGACCTGCTAAAGATTATGTTGTGGTGCCCATTTAGAATCACATTCTTATCTGTCTAGCCTCTGCAGCATCTGGTCCAGTGTCACAGTAGGTGGCCCGTAATCCGTACTTAAATAAGGATTCGTATGATTTTTTTTTTCTTCTCCCCCCCCCCCCACACCCAGTTTCAAACTAATAATGTAGCATCCATTCCTACACAAGAGAGACTGCTCATTTTTGATGGGTCAATAACTGGTGTTGATATACTATTATAATTGATTTTTTAACAAGAAATTTAGAACCGATTGGAACTGATGAGCAAATTCATACCTTGTATCAATCAATGCTAAATAACACAATTGGTCAGTAATTATTTTGGTTAATGAATAAGGGAGCTGAGGAGGTGAGCTGTGAACGTGAGCATGAATCTTCACCTCTCATCTGCTGAAACGGAGTCTGTCTGTGTTTCAGATCTGTTTTTGCATAGTCTTCTGATCTATAAGAAGTTGCTCTACCCAATCTATTTGATTTGGAGACCTTTTGGGGTAACTACACCACACTGAGAGAATGCACCCCAAACTCTTTACAAGAAGTAAAACTATTACACAAAGAAATAAAAGTAACAGAACATACAACTAATTATCAGATCACGTTTAACTATAATTGTATTGCAGCTGCAGGAGTAACGATGCCTGCAGTCATAATTAAAACACACAGTAAGCTGGAGAGATAGCTCAGTGGTCAGGGCTCCAGCTGCTGTATCTTAGTTGCAGGTTCAATTCCGGGCACGGAATTAACAAGTATCAAAATAGGGACACACCTTTGTCGTCTAGTGGATAGTATTTCAGTTAAGTTTATCGAACTAATAGACCAGGCTTGCTTTGTCCATGCTGATGGTGGGTATTTCTGTACAACAGCAAAGCAGGCTGCTTTGCATGGTTACATACTCCAGGGAAGGTCACAGGGTGGATGTCCTACAACATAACAATATTCACAGATACAGCACAGAGTTTTATAGACCGAATCCAACACAAAAGGTACATTACATATAATTTATCATTGTGATGAAATAATAAGACACTAAAGGCAAAGTAAGATTCACTGTGATGAAACATTGTGGAAAATCAGGTAGAATCCATTAGTTGCAGATATGGTGTCATCGTGACAAATAAATAAATCCAAGTTGTGGAATTATTTTTAAAAACGGCAGAATCCACTAAAAGAATATGATATCTAGTATCTAAGTACACGTTTAATATGCCTCTCAGAAATGGTTTGATTACATGCCTAAGATGACATAATAAATTTATTTTTATTTAAAATGTTTGGGATTTGGTTTAATTGTAATAAATGTTCCACCCCTATATTCCCACTACAACTGTAAGCTCATTGTTAGAAGCTTTCACAACTACACTAAATCTACATTTTGACTCTGTATCCCACAACGAGTACCATCAATTTGTGTTATAACAACATGTAGAACATGCTAAAAATTCCTTGCACCGGTGGCCTCTCTGTATTGACTCCATCACTACTGCCTGCATATCAGTGTCAATAAGGTGTTCTACTTTAGTGTTGATAATATGAAGGAGGAAAACCAAGCAAAAACTGAATCAACTTAAAGAATGGGGACATTTCTGGAAAGGTGAACTCAGACCTGCTTATAAATACTTGCTGCTTAGAAGAAACTGGTCCTGCTAATGCATGGAGGTGTCCGATTCCTCCTGCATCATTCAGATTTAAACACAGTGTGCCCTAGCAGGGCTGCCGCAGAATGTAGTGTCTAATGTAAAGCTAATAATGGAACTAGATCGCAAAGCTATTCCTGAAATGCTGACTGTGAAAGCTGTTCAAGTGCCAGCCTTGATGTGTCTATTTTGTTGCTTGTTTTATCTCATTAGATTGTTGTCTATTATCCGCTCAACACCGGCAGCCTTTAGTAGGAAAAATCGCTCCTTCCACTAGTAGTCTATTTTTAAGATTAACTCTATTGCCTACATGGGAATGGTTTGTTTGCTTATAATATGCCATATTCCTTGGTTATTTCATCTAGAATTAAAGAAGTCTTACCCACAACCCCAGACACTCTGAATGTAAAGGTGGCGGTGTAGGGTTTCTCCTTTCACCTCACTGCTCCTTCAAACCTCTACCCACCCCCTTCCCTCTCTTTCCCATCATTTGAAATTCTTTCAATTCACCTTTTTAAACCCCTTCTCAGCTAACATTGCCGTTATTTATCAGTACCCCCCAGGTACCCCTCTCCTCTTCCTTGACCACTTTGCTGCCTGGCTTCCCTACTTCTTCCCTTTTAATATTCAATCCCTAATTCTTGGGAATGTCAATATTCCCATTAACCCACCTTTGACCTTAGCAGCCTCTAAACTACTTTCAATTAATTCCTCACTCGGGCTATCACAGTGGGCTAATTCTCCCACCCATGTAGCCGGCAATACCCTCGACCTTATTTTCTCTGATGCATGTACAGTATATAATATCTGCAACACTCTATTTCCTCTCTCTGATCACCACCTCTTATCATTTGCTCTCAAGTACCCCCTCACCCAACAGCCTAAGCCCCCTCAACTCAGGAGGAACCTTAATTCTATTGACCTCAGGCAGCTGTCAGCTGATATTGATTCACAACTGCTATCCATCCCTTCCCTCTCCTGTCTAGATTGAACAGCTAAGGAAAGAATTCTCCCCACCTTGCCGTTTTCTTTTTCAACCACACATAGATCATGCCTTTCCTACCCTTCAGACTTTCTCCCCAGCTACTGAACAAGAGGTGGCTGTGCTTCTCCTTTCCTCTCGCCCCATCACTTGCCCGCTTGATCCTGTCTAGTCTCACCTTATCAGATCTCTCTCCTCTTGTTTTGTGCCTACCTTAATACACATCTTCAACTGCTCTCTCTCTTCTGGCATTTCCTTGCTGACCTTAAACATGCCACTGTAGTACCTACCCTGAAAAAAAAAAAACATCTCTTGACCCGTCCTCACCCTCTGACTATTGTCCCATATCCCTGCTCCCTTTTTCCTCAAAGCTTCTGGAAAGACTTGTCTTTACTCGTATGACTCACTTTCTAAATTCCAACTCCCTCCTCTATCCTCTCCAATCTGGCTTTTGCCCTCTCCACTCGACTGAGACTGCTCTTATCAAAGTTAATAGCGACCTAATCACAGCTAAATCCAAAGACCACTACTCCATATTAATTCTTCTTGATCTCTCTGCTGCCTTTGACACTGTTGATCATGCTCTTCTTTAACCCCTTAAGGACCAAACTTCTGGAATAAAAGGTAATCATGACATGTCATACATGTCATGTGTCCTTAAGGGGTTAAATGCTTCAATCACTCGGTCTCTGTGACTCTGTCCTCTTGTGGTTTTCCTCTTATCTCTCCCAACGCTCATTCAGTGTCTCCTTTTCTAATGATATCTCCTCCCTTTGTTCTGTCTCAGTTGGAGTCCCCCAAGGCTCTGTCCTTGGTCCCCTTCTATTTTCTCTTCATACTGCCTCTCTTGGCAAACTTATTACCTCATTTGGATTCCAATACCACCTGTACGCTGATGACACCCAGATATATCTCTCCTCCCCGGACCTCTCCCCTGCCGTCCTGCAATGTGTCACTGCTTGCCTTTCTTCCATCTCTGACTGGATGTCATCCCGCTTTCTGAAACTCAATCTCTTTGAAACTGAGCCCATTGTCTTCCCTCCTCCTAATACTAATCCTCCTCTTTCTCTCTCACTTCAAGTTAGTGGTATCCACATAAGTCTGTCCTTGCAAGCACGCTGTCTTGGCATGATAATTGATTCTGGCCTCACATCCAGTATGTTGCCAAATCCTGTATATTCCATCTTAAAAACATAGCCCGCATCCGCCCCTTTCTTATGCAAGATGCTACTAAGGAGCTTGTCCATGCTCTAGTATTTTCCCGCATGGATTTCTTTAACTCTCTCCTAATTGGTCTTCCCAAAAGCCGTATTGCCCCACTACAGTCTGTAATAAATGCTGCCACCAGACTGATTTTTCTCTCTTGTCTGTTCTCTCACACCTCACCTCTCTGTTAGTCCTTACATTGGCTTCCTATATCCTATAGGAGTCAATTCAAAGTGCTAACCAATAACTATAAAGCATTGACCAATTCTAGCCCCTCTTATATCTCTTCACTGATCCGCAGGTTTCCACCTTCCTGGTCTCTCTTTTCTGCCAGTGACCTTCTCCTGTCCGCTACTCGCACCCATACGGCCAACTCACGCTTGCAGGACTTCAGGCAGGTGGCTCTCTTCCTATGGAATAGCCTGCCTATCGCCATCAGACTCTCCCTAGTCTTGCATATTTTAAAAAGTGCCATAAAACCCATCTCTTTAGGAATGCTTACAGCCTCCCAGAGTAACCTCTACCTTACATACCTGTCTTTCTCTCTTCTAAAGGACAGCACTTTACTCTCTCCTCCAGCTCTGCTTCACTCCCACCTTACTTGATTGCGAATTCCTGTCCTAATGTGTTTTATACCCCACCTCCTATTGACTGAAAGCTTGTTTGAGCAGAGTCCTCTTCAACCTATCATTCCTGTAAGTTTTCTTGTAATTGTCCTATTTATACTTAAATCCCCCGTCTTATAATATTGTAAAGCGCTACGGAATCTGTTGGTGCTATATAAATAGTAATAATAATAATAATGATTCCTCCGCCCAACAGGCCAAGAAACAACATTTATAATCTTACATTTATAATCATGTTCACATTGGCACACCATTGTTTCCTGGACAGATCTGGCATCTTGATTGTCCCAATTTTATTTGTTTGGTATACGAATTGTTCAGTACAGTGGAATATGTTAGCATTCATCACATAACAATAAAAAAAGTTTTTTCTCACTCCTCCATTCCCTACCATCCCCCAGTAAAGCTGACATTTACATGTTCAGTCTATTCTATTCTAGCCAAAGCCATCTATTTTTGTTTTTGTAATTTCTTTTTTTTTTGCTCACTTTGGTAAACAAATCTATTTAATTTTTTAGATTTTTTGTTTTACAAGTATTTTTAAAAGTATTTGGTCCATAGCACCACAGTAAAAATGGGGGCTTCAAAGGGGGCCCCAAATTAAGCCAAATTTAGTAATTGGTTCTATGTTTCCTTTACAAAAGGAAAAACATTGCTAAACTATGCATTACCTCAAAAGTCAATTTTAGAGAATGTGAGCAATGTTTTAATATTCCGCCATATAAGTTAGAGTGATCAGATGCATGCTCCAGAGCTACCCAGTCAATTATGAAGATAAAATGAGAGTAAGAGATGAATCAGAAAAGATATGAGAGTAGCAGCACCGGTTTCTGCCCTCATTTATCTACTCCGTTACATTAAAGACTGTGGCGTCCAGGGAGGTAGCTTTCCACACACTCATTTAGTTAGAGCTGCCGGTCATTAGATGCCTCCATAAAAATGGAAAATTAATTTCTGTACTACCAGAAAGCTTAGCAATATCAGATACACAAATGGAACAAAATACCACATGGTAGATAGTTTTATCCGTTGAAGATGCTTCCTTTCTTTGCTCTTATTTAACCGTTGCAGTGCAAGCAAAGGTCTTGGCTTGAGCACGAAAGAAAGAAAGAAGGAAGGAAAAAAAGAAAAACCTATGTAAGGACCTTATCTACATATTTAATGTAGTTAAAGGGTTACTCCAACCACCATGATCGCTTCTGTTTTTTTTAAGTAGTCCTGGTGATAGGAGTCTGGATATGCAGTGTTTCTGCTTGAAACTTTACACATCCAAAAATATTTCTAATTGTGTGCCAGGGGTTAGGGAGCCCAGGAAGACAAATGTAAATTCTGTGCATAAAAAAAGTTGGTCGGCAGTGTGCAGAGCCAGCAAAGGTGTAGCTCCGGTCTCCCCTCCCTTCCTCCTACACTGATTGTACCCCTGACCACCTCCCTGTCCCTCTGTGCATATTTGTTGTTTGACTCCACCCTCCCTCCTTTTCTCTCCCTAGTCCCTTTCCCCCTCCTGTTTTGGGCTCATGCACTCAGCCAAGGACTCTTTGAGCATCTTGTTGGAGGGGGGAAGGATTTCTCCAAACCTTTTAGATTTTATTAGAATAATGCCATATGGGCATTATTCTAATAAAATCTAAAAGGTTTGGAGAAACCCTTTAAGAATTACCTTACCCTCTTTAGAATGGGTGGAAAATAATCAAAACCGGGTAGGGCCCAATCAGTTTACCCTACTTCTTCCTCCACGCATGTGCATGGGTTGAGGTTAAGTTAAATTGGGGGCAGGTTATGCTCTGGTGTGTTGAGTGTGGGACAGGGGTTATTCTTTATCAGGAATAAATGCTTGCTTGGGTACTAGTGAGTAATTCGAACGCAATTTCAAATTTAAGGCCAAAGTAGTTAAACCGTATAGCCATTGTGGCCATTTTGACCTTAAATTTGATATTCATTTTGATTCCTTTAGTAAATAACCTGATAGAATCGGTTTAATTTTCTTAGGGTTTTATGGGAAATAACCTGAAATTACAGCTTTTGACGTTGTGTCTGTGATTGAGGACAGTAGCGTTAAATCCATTGTCTGCTTTTTCTGCAATGATTGCATACCTTCCAACAGTCCTTGATTTAGTGGCACCATCTCTATTTTACACTCTACTGACCAAATACAAAATAAATAAAAATCACTGCATATATCCCCAAAATGACAACATGCATACATTTAATTATGCAATTTTTCATTGGAATGATATCTTAAAACTGCTTGCAAAAACTGCAGATCTCTTGCCTGCTGCCTTTGCAAGTCCTCCTCTTCTAACACGCCCATACTTTATGTGGCTGTCCAATCACAGACTTCCCAATGCAGCTCAATGAGAAGTCTTTGCAAGGTAGGTGCGTTGGGCAATTGCTGCCTCTTGAGTTCAGTGCAAATTATCTAACCAAACTGGAAGTAACAGGACCTGTTGTTGGCTTCAAAAGCCAGTGGGGTGTAATAAGTATAATTTATAAAAGTGTTGATCTCTATTGAAATCTGCATTGTTTCCAAAATTAAAAAAAAGAGGACACACTCTTTACACAAAGCTTTTCAGCAAGCTTAAAATTTTTAGGGGTCTGGAGTGTCCCTTTAAGTAGTACGACAAGACAAGAGAGCTTGCAATTCAAAAATCACCTTTTTTTTTTTTTTTCCTCCAGCCAGACACGCTTTCACATGCATTATATGAAGCAAGGACAGCAAAGCCACCTAAATCTTGTATTGCGTTCTGTTTTGTTTATGTTAATTGAACAGGATTGCGGAATTAATCTCATATCACGTATTGTTTGCATTTTTAAATTTGCCACGAATTAATTTCTATATGGATACAGTGCTGTTTAGACCTATATATCTTGTGACCTTTTGGACGAATACTTTTGTCTATGATTCTGTGTGCATTTTCGTGTTATTTGTTTAATGCTCATTCTAGCCTATGTTAGTCATTATAGCCTGACAGAAAACATATACAGATCCTCAAACCAATATCTCTATGCAGCTTCTTCAGAAAATAAAACAAAATAATTGGTGTTTTAAAATATTGATTTAGCCAGTCAGTAAGAAGCATGCAGTAGTGCGGAAAAGCATCCAATCAATGCTTGAAGTCTAAGGCTCCTCTTTTAATACTCGTTCTCTACCTGGAAATGTTGTTGGCAGATTGTTTTTTTTTTTTTTTTAATTATATTATTTTTTTATTTATTTATTTTTTTTGCTTTGTTATAGTGACTTATAAAGAAATTCTCATGTAAGTGTAGGGCACAATTGGCTGCCAAAAATTTGGTTATTGGTTGAATTAAATAACAAACAAACAATATTTATTATATTTAGACTTAATCAAATGCATTTTAGAAAAAGAAATGGAATTCATGTTATGTAAATCTATGTTAATTTCCAATGATCCCTGGTGTGCACAGTTCATGTCTAATCAGCTGGAGTTGCACTTGCAAACCAGCAACTTGTCACAATCCACTGCATTGAGTAGGCTTGTTGGTGGGGGAGAGTCCACGTGGAATTAAAGGAATAGAATTCTAAGATAAGCATAGTCCACTACGTGTTTTCTGCAGTGATGCTATGTGATTTGTTTATTTTGTTTTATTGAGTGTTTGCAGGAGGGAAATAAAATTAATTGCTTATGCTGTCAATAACAAAGGAAATATAAAAAAAATAGAACTCCTTTATGGAGGATGTACATACACTCTGACACAACATTTAGTTGTGGAGTCAATAGTATCTAAATATACACACAATATCTGACATCAGAATGTAATGTCTCTTTAATACGCAAAATGTAATTATTTTACTGCTACTAGAATGTACTGTTTTTGCAGGTATCCCAGGCTCCATTATAATGCAGTTTTACCAGCACTTATTTATTTGGATGCTTAAATCCATAAGGACACTATACTTAATTTGTGAGCTAAATTTTACCTGAGCACCATAATCACTAAAAGGTTCTGAAGTGGTAAATGTATAAGATGTCCTAACAAAATAATGGGATGGTTCAGAGGAGGACTCTGAACCATCAAACTGCTTTTGAATGGTTTGATGTTTACTGGAGTATTTTGGATGACGGTGGTCCCAACCCTCTTCGTAAATATTACAAAAGTTTAAGCTACTACCGGTACTTCTGTATCAGCAATACCAATTCTGTGCATCTTTGAATGAAATTCATTGGCTAAGAGAGCTAGTGGCATTTCTCAGTGAATACATTCTGCCCAAAGCTGTGCAAGATTGATATTGCTAACGCAGAAATTGGATTGGATCATCTGCTTTTGTGATATATGTAAAGAATAGCTGGACCATGGTCAACCCAGGGATCCAAGTAAGTGTCAAAATGTTCAAAAAATTTTTTTTGTCTATTACGAATGGGATAGATCCTCATTGTGCTGAATGTTGGATCAACCAGGATTCTTCATCAATGCAAAACACTCAAATATCAATATAAGTAAATGTACAATTATTTAATACATACATGTAGCAATATTAACTGGGCAATGATGCCGATACAAACAACAGATGGTTTAAAGACATGTATACAATATACAAATTAAGGAACATCGCACGCAATAAAAATACAGTTTTACATTTTACAAGGCTACTTTTATAAATGAGTTGGTTACACCATATGGCCATGTCGAGTTAAACCCAGCACTACGTCCAATAAGGGTGGGTCCTACATTAATTTTAACATTCCCGTATTTGTTTGCCAAGATAGTTGATTTTAAGTAGTGTTGTAAAATATAAAACTGTATTTTTATTTTTTTTATGTGTACCCCCTGTTTCTTAGGCTGCAATTGAAAAGCAATGGCACCTGTATTGGTAGCGGTGCACACCAAAACTAAATTTTTGTTTTCTTTCATTTCTAAAGAGAACAACCCATCTTCACAACGAGAGCACATGTCTTCCAAATTGATCCCAGTACTAAGAAGAACTGGGTTCCTGCAAGTAAACAGGCGGTAACGGTCTCCTATTTCTATGACAGTACAAGGAACAGCTATCGAATCATTAGCGTTGATGGAACCAAGGTTAGTACCTTTCGGATTGTTGCTTCTGTTTAATAGAAAAAAATACTTGATTTACACCTGACTGCTGTACTCCAGTTATGGAGAGGATGACAGTCTGGTGTAGTGACCCAAAAACAGCCCAGTTATACACTCCATAATATCGAAATAGTTTAAGGTCTTGCCGATATGGCTTTATTGTGACGTTAACCTGTGTGGGAAGGCCAAAAAAAGGTAGCATGATGGTACGGGGTGTCATCATAAATATTGGTGCTCCTTACAAATTTATTGAATGGGTTCTCCAATTTTACTATTTATCGGCATGGCTGCCCATTGTTTATGGACAACATTTTCAATGATGTTTAGTCACTCTGAAGTTAAAGACCACACATACTCAGTGTTAAGAGTAGTCATTTGTTTGTGGACTACATTTACCACAATGCTCAGCTAGACTTAAACTCTTGTAATATTAACGCAGATATATCTGCTATGCAGTGCACCATTTTTGGTAGATGTGTTATGTCTTTGAGACCATTCATTTTTATTACTAAAGCTTTATTTATAACTTGTACAATTCTGTGGGGTATGTTAGAATTGAATAAGTATATGCAATTAGAGTTTCATTTGAATATTTTTGCCTTTTAGCTGCTTAAATGAAAAATAACCTCTTAAAATAGCCAATATATCAGATTGCAGATGCTAAAAACAAGTACGGTACTACTGATTTTATGCAAACATGAAATAATGGTTTATAAAATGAATCGTAATCAATTCAGGTGGTAATGTCTTTTATCTTTACACGACACCTTTCAGGGGCTGTAAAGCTAAGGAATTAAATCCAATGTTTGTTCTTTGTGAATGTCATGCATAACATTTACAAGCTTTTTATAAAATCCTGCTTTTAACTTTTATTTTCATGACCGTAAGGAATGGGAAAAAAAAATCTGCTTGTGTGTAAAGAAAAATTGGTGCACTTAGAACTTTATGCAAATTTATTTTTTTAAATTTTAATTCACAACACAATAATACCATGAAAATTACATCACTGGATCAATGTTTTGGCCTCTCCTTGGGCCTTTCTCAAGCCCAAATGTAATACTCCTAACAGTGTATTTATAATAAAAATAAATAAATTACAAATTCCTATGTTCCTCCGTGAGTGTGCCGGACCGCCTAAAATCCCAGCATGAGCCAAGAGACACAAAGTAATGTTGTGTGCAATCCAAATCTTGGTTTCTATGGAAACACAATTTATGTTTAGTTTACGTTTTTGTAAAAAAAGTTTCACCAAACTAGAGTAAACTAGTTAGACACAAGTTGGCAGGTGTTGTCTTAAAAATATACTATATAAAGCAAAATATGAAATTATAACATTACACCAGCTAACATGGGGCATGGAACATAAAGCAAATCTGGAACTGGCACACTTCTAAGTGAGCTATGAATGAACACTGCAGTAACTAAGGATGGCCAAAAAGTTCCATATCATTAATACATGGCCATGAATGTACAGTCATGAAATGGTTAATATATTTACAATCAAAATATAATGCCGATCTTGATGGTGCAATTAAGACACAGAGCAGTTACTCATACATGCTATGCCCCAGGGTTTGAATGTGATTGTGTATACACAGTTGTACATGGGCTTCTGCGAAAGCCGAACTGCAATCTCTATGCCACTGATCCTGTCACGTAAAAATTTAAAAATAAAGAATTAAAAAAATAAATAAAATACAATGCCGATCTTAGCACTACACGTCATAAGCAAGAGGAGAAAATGTAGATGCATAATGGATATCCTTTATGTCCCAACCATATGCCATGATTCTAGTAACTAATGTGAATAATATACTGATCCCCATGAATCTATACAGAGGGGAAAGAAAAGTGCTATTAGTGAATGGTGAGTGGCATATCTACTAAACATTGCTATGGAAAAAAAATGTCAAAGTTATAAATTGATTTGCATGTCAATGAGTGAAATAATTAGTTGATCCCCTATCATCAGCAAGATTTCTGGCTCCCAGGTGTCTTCTATACAGGTAATGAGCTGATATTAGGAGCACTCAAAGTATTACCTGTATAAAAGACACCTGTCCACAAAAGCCATCAATCAGATTCCAAACTCTCTACCATGGCCAAGACCAAAGAGCTGTCCAAAGATGTCAGGGACATGATTGTAGACCCACACAAGGCTGGAATGGGCTACAACACCATCACTAAGCAGCTTGGTGAGAAGGTGACAACAGTTGGTGCGATTATTCACAAATGTAAGAAACCATAAATAACTATCCGTCTCCCTCGGTCTGGTGCTCCATGCAAGATCTCACCTCGTGGAGTTTCAATAATCATGAGAACGTTAAGGGAATCAGCCCAGAACTACACAGGAGGATCTTGTTAATGATCTCAAGGCAGCTGGGACCATAGTCACCAAGAAAACAATTGGTAACACACTACGCCGTGAAGGACTGAAATCATG
Source organism: Pelobates cultripes (assembly GCA_933207985.1). Taxonomy (NCBI): domain Eukaryota; kingdom Metazoa; phylum Chordata; class Amphibia; order Anura; family Pelobatidae; genus Pelobates; species Pelobates cultripes. The sequence goes on along the minus strand of OW240914.1, from coordinate 78,967,804 downwards.
CAGTGCCTGCAAGGTCCCCCTGCTCAAGAAAGCACATTTACGGGCCCGTCTGAAGTTTACCAATGAACATCTGAATGATTCAGAGGAGAACTGGGTGAAAATGTGGTCAGATGAGACCAAAATCAAGCTCTTTGGCATCAACTCAGCTTGCCGTGTCTGGAGGAGGAGTAATGCTGCCTATGACCCCAAGAACACCATCCCCACCATCAAACATGGCGGTGGAAACATTATGCTTTGGGGGTGTTTTTCTGCTAAGGGGGCTGGACAACTACACCGCATCAAGTGATGATGGATGGGGCCATGTACCATAAAATCTTGGGTGAGAACCTTCTTACCTCAGCCAGGGCATTGAAAATGTGTTGTGGATGGGTATTGCAGCATGACCCAAAACACACAGCCAAGGCAACAAAAGAGTGGCTCAAGAAAAAGAACATTAAGATTCTGGAGTGGCCTAGCCGGTCTCCAGACCTTAATCCCCCCAAAAGATCTGTGGAGGGAGCTAAAGGTTCGAGTTGCCAAATGTCAACCTCGAAACCTTAATGACTTGGAGAGGATCTGCAAGGAGGAGTGGGACAAAATCCCTCCTGAGATGTGCAAACCTGGTGGCCAACCACAAGAAACGTCTGACCTCTGTGATTGCCAACAAGGGTTTTGCCACCAAGTACTAAGTCAAAGGGGTTAAATACTTATTTCACTCATTGACATGCGTTTTTCTGGATTTTTTGTTGTTGTTGTTGTTGTTGTTGTTGTTGTTGTTCTGTCTCTCACTGTTAAAATACACCTACCATTTTCTATATCCTAAAACAAAAGAGTCAGTTCATAGAATGTACGTTTATCGCACAGATTGTTTGCACTGTTGACTAATGTGATAGAACCTGTCTCAACGACCATGCTTTGGTATACTGAAATGTGTTCTCGGTTATTCTGTGAACGGACACAATAATAAAGAATAATAAAAAATAAAAAAAAATACACCTACCTTTAAATTATAGACTGATCATTTCTTTGTCAGTGGGCAAACATTCAAAATCAGCAGGGGATCAAATACTTTTTTCCAGACACCATAACTTGCAACTGGATTCTTGAGAACTACATGATCCTTTGTTTCTAGATCTCCTGTAACGGATGATGGGTGGATTGTGGAATACACTTGATAATGTGGAATCTGCTGCCAAGATGTTACAATGTTTACGTATTGACCTGATTATAAATGGGGTCGGGGAATGATACTTTACTGGAAGAATCATTTGATCTGGTAACATCATTGTCTTAAATATATTATCATTGATAATTATATCATTCTCTGACTTTAAGATGTGCATACTGTATCCTCTGTTCTGGAATCTATTGGTGATCTCTGGTATTTGTAGCGAGGCGTTAATGGCGCTAAAATTGTTTCTCAAGATGCCTAGATACTGTGATATTGGTAAAGATGCTTTGATATGTCTCAAGTGAAAGCTTTGAGGTTGTAACAATGTGTTTCTATCCGTAGTTTTTGTTTTGTGTTTTTGCTTTTTTTAACCCCTTAAGACCGCAGGGCGTTCTATGCCATCCCTATTTTGATGGCTCTAAACGCCGCAGTGAGTCCCCCCTCTCCGTCCTCTTCGGCCCCTCTGGGCCATGTGATCGCAAATCCTTGTGAGGACCTCGCGATCACAAGGCATTGCCAGCAGGGAAGTGCTGTCTGGAAATAAAATAAAACATGTTAAATCAGTGTAACAATAAATAACATATACTTAGATCCTATATATATTTATTATATATATATGATCTAAGTGTATGTATGTATGTATGTATGTATGTATGTGTGTATATATACATTATATATATATATATATATATATACACACATACACCCTCTAAGTGTATTTTAATATATACATTATATATATATATATAATTTTCATTTTATATATAAATATGTAAATACGTTCTAAAATAAAAATAATAAATTAATATACATGTGTAATTTCATTCTAACTGTATTTAAAAAAAAATATAAGTATATATATATCTCAAAATACATGAAATGGTAAAATAATATATATATATATATATCTGTATACATAAGTATATACGTATATATCACTATATATATACCTAAATATAAGAAAAATAATTTTAAAACATTATATACATATATATATATATATATATATATATATATATATATATATATATATATATATATATATAATAATTTTACATAATAAGGTCATTTTATTAATTACAATTTGCAGGACCTGCCCGACAACCCAGGCCGAAAGTTCATGGAATTTAACTTGCTAGCACTATATTTAACCCTGTAACTTTCCAAGACACCATAAAACCTGTACATGGGGGGTTGTTTACAGTAAAATGTATTACAACAACGATATCGTCGGTGACATTTATTGCATTTTCACATACAAATGGCACTTACACTGACGATATAATTGTTGTGATACGTTTTACTGTTTTGAAACACTAATATTTGTGTTCAGCGAAGTCTCCCGAGTATAACAGTACCCTTCATGTACAGGTTTCATGGTGTTTTCAAAAGTTACAGAGTCAAATATAAGGCTTGCGTTTCAGTTTTTTCACATTAAAATTCGCTAGGTTGGTTATGTTGCCTTTGAGACCGTACGGTAGCCCAGGAATGAAAATTACCCTCCTGATGGCATACCATTTGCAATAGTAGACAACTCAGGGTATTGCAAATGGGGTATGTTCTGTCTTTTAGTAGCCACTTAGTCACAAACACTGGCCAAAATTGGCATTCAAATTAGACAGACATATAGCGCAAATGCCAGGTTTTGTTTACATTTTGTTTTGATCACAACTCGCACATTTGGCTGCGGACTTCAGGGGTTAAAGTGGAACAAAGTTGGTTCTCTTCCTTGTACACATTGACTTCCAAAAAAACAAATGCTGGACTTGTTTATAATTCATTGTTAATGCAATCAGTGTATCAATTTCAAGTAGTGGAAAATATCATCCACAAATCATGTGAGTGTGTGTGTGTGTGTGTGTGTGTATATGTATGTGTGTGTGTATATATATATATATTTTTTTATTTTTATTTATTTTTTTTTTATTTTTTTTACTTTCTTGCTTTTATGCGATTAACCCACTAAAGTGCAGCCCTTGGTTTCATATGTAAATATATGTGGCAGACTAGGCCAACTCTCGTGTCATTGCTCTCTGGTCACAGGTGCCTCATTCCAGAGCCTTATTCAACCTCTCCTTGCGGAGAGTCCCAGGAGGTAATATTTCCCAATTAAGTGGATCAATCTCATAAAAGCAGGCATTACGTTGCTAGAGTAGGACCTGCCAAAAATGGGGTACATTAGCATTGTGGCAGGCTTATGCAATATATAATCATATACTGCAACTAAATTCTATTACCAGATGGTGATGGGAAATAAATACATTGTTAAAAGCACATTGCCTCTCCCTAAACACTCAGTGTGTTGTATTTCCTTAAGTGTTAATGGGGGATTAATGAGTTTTAGTGATTCATGTACGAATTCAGATTTACCATTACAGCCTTTGTTGCAGAAACATTACTGGAGAATTAACCAAACCAAAGATGAAAGAATAAATCCAGTCAGTGATGAGAACCTGGTAACTACATGTATGAACACACACCCAGTCCAGATTTTGATGGCTGATTCAGTGGGTTACACGAGTGATATCTTGTCCATATATGGAACACGCTTAAATACTGATGTGAGAGAGAGGAGCAGAGCCATACCGATCCAATACTAATCTTAGGGACCATAGTATTTCATTTACAATTAGCAACTTGGTTCCATCCTCCCCTTTTCTGTTTTAACTGAAATAAATAGAGCAAAACTAATACGTAATAATATATGGCAGAAAATGTATCAAAGGTGACAATAAGTCCCAAAAAATGTATCCTTTCTTGTCATTAGAATTGGGTAGGAGTTCTTACCAATGTATGGTAAGAGACACAGGAAAATTCCAATGGTGTAGTAAGCCAACCTAAATGAAGCACAAAGTTAAGTGATAATCCCCATTTAGGATTCCTTGTCCAGTCTTCGCAGCTAATAGTCATGATGCAAGGTAGAAATGCAAAATAAAAGAATAAAGGAATATAGCTAGAAAAAAATAAAAAGCGGACCAAATACGTTATTATTAAAAGCACAATTTAACAAGATCTACAACTATTCCACTTGATAAAGCCTTAATTGGTGAATGCAGAAGTGATAATGGAAGTTTGAGTAAGCCTTAAACCATTTATGCAGGAGTGAACATGGTTATGGTTCAAGGAGCTCTGCATGGTAGTAGCTGTAGTGATATTTCAAATGCACACTTTGTGACATGGCAGTCCCAATTAACTCATGTTCTGTACATCGTTTTCCTGTCATGTCTTTTTTTTATAAAACTATTTGTGAATGCTGAATTGTGAATCGCATTCATTCACTCCTGCTCGACAAATTTAATAGGATGTGCACTCACAGAAACCTTGAAGACCAAGGATTGGCAATGAAACTTCAGCCACTTCCTGGTTCCAACAGAAGTCACTCATTAATTGCATGAAACAAGTGAAATTCACAGGTGAATATCGATATATTTTACATCTGTATTTTAATGCTTAATTTGGTTGAATTTAAATATATCAAATATCTACTCTCACTTAAATGCTCATTTTAAGCAAGATATTGCAAAATGTGGGCTAAGACTATAATTTATTTAGTACTCGCAGATTCAGCAGTACTATAGAAAATGAAGAATATACATTTTGTCACTTGCTAAACTAGACAGATGGCGGGATCAGCCTTTCTGTCTTGAGTTTTCATTCTAAACATTCTAAGGTAGAACAGACAGTGGCATGTCCTACGGGACAGTATTTTTTTAACCCTAAGATAGTAATTTAGGGAATTTTATTCAAGTGGCCGTAGAACTCGCACACTGCATTTTGTTGTGATAGTATGTAATCTTACAATGAGCAAAAGACACAATTTCAAAAATAGTTGCAAGTATGAATCTTACTACATTGTTGGAAATTAAATAGACCGCTAGATTGCCATGTAGAAAATAAAAAAAAATGTGAAAAGGATGTACTATGTATGTGCTAAATATGTACTATAAAAAAAAATAATAAACAATAAAATCTATCCACTTAGCAGTCTAAGCTGAAGCAGACAATAAATGGGTGGAGGGGGTTCAAAAGCAGCCTTGAGCAACTGGAATTTGGAATTGGAGATCATTTTAGATTCTCATTAATTTATTTGTACCTATTTTCTTTTTAGCATTTACTAAATACCTCTTGATAATGGGTTAACAATCATCTCAAAACATACATTAAAAAAATAAGTGGAATAAAATTTGGAGTTAACTTGTGGACCTTGGAAGTGACAGTTCCTATAATCACAGACTGTTATTTAACTTCTATTTAAATGAACACTGGCTTGCATTATTTGTTTTTGTGTTTTCTCGTTTAGTGTTCATTGATTTTTTTTATTTAATTTTTATTTAATTTTCATTATTTTTATCACTTGAAGAAAATTTACAAGGAGAATATAAAATCTCAGGTGCCATTTCTCCAGCACTACGTTGGTGGATGACTCAACAATGCGTCACTTGTACCAGCATCAAATGTGATCTATTGACACCTTGGTTAAGAACTGCATCCAGTTGTCATTCTCCTGCAGGATTACATCACGAAGGTTAACTAATTCCTTCTAATGTGCTTGCCTTCCAGCATTTCATGATAGATGAGTTTAACTCATCTCCAGAATGAGTCACGTTTTTAGTTTGGGTGGGGTTCATGACAGCCAGCCTCTCATATTCATTATTTCATAATACAGTGAAGACTATTGAGCAAGGTGTCCCACTTCTAGGTAATCTGGATCATAGTTTGAGAGTTATTACTGTATGAATGATACTCATTGAACAAATAGAGGAATATGATTGGTTTGGCTGATGTAATCCTAGGATCAGCTTTCCTTGGGTGATGAATGTCACAGCAGCCATTTTACCCTTCCGAGGACCTACTTTTTGTTCTCCCCGAGGCACATTTTTTGATTAAGAAGTTTTCCTTTATTTACTGTATTTTTTTTATTTAATTGAATTTAATTTATTTTTTGTGTGAATTCAACTGTAGTGTTTTTGCAAATTGTTGCAGCTACAAGCAGCATAGTGAAAAAAATGCGCACAACCCAAGAAAAATGCGCACAACCCAAGATCAAACTAATTTTCATTTATGTGCATTGCTTGCCAAAGCCTAGTATAGCATGCGAAAGTGTTGACCCCTGGCAGTGCACAATGCAAGTGGAGGTATGTTATTACTGGAGAAAATTAGTGCCCATGCACTGCACATCTTCATTAGATGCCATAGCAAGCCGGCGCGCCCTCGTGCAGAATTATGCTGGGGCAGAGTTGCCACATCAAGGAACCGCAGCAGAAATAGGTAAAAAATGTTACTTGCGTCTGCAGCATTATTCACCCCAGTAAACACTGAAGTAGTATGGCCCCCATGCCTGAAAACTGATTAGCAGAATCCAGCCATTCATTCTTTATGAATTATATTTTCCTTTTTTGTGTCACATGTCGCTCAGCTAATGAGACTTTATGCCTGGTCTCTCTAGGCATCACCTAAACCCAAAGAAAGGCTTTTGCCCTTCAGACCACTTACTTTTTGTAAAAGGCACCCTGCTTTTGTCTCCTATGGAGTGCTCACAAAAAGGTTGAAACCTTTACTAATTGGCTTGACAAAGTTCTGCAATGTTGGCCAATGTTTGCTGCAATACCAAGCCTTAACAGTGTTGGAGTTAGAGGAGGAAAAGGGTATTGCATCAATTATTATTATAAAGTGGCTCTTTTCCTGCAGGATTCCACAAGTTAGCCATGCTTGCTATTCTGATGTAATTGATAACGACATATGGAACTGCTCAAAGCAAACATTAGGTCCTGATGGCGTACATTTTTGCGCCTCTGGAAGGAAAGAAAGAGATAAGAAAATATCTAAAATTTAGCAATAGAGAAAAGTAAAGAAAGGCACGTGAATACAGTTTCATATTACTGGCACCCATTCTCAAACTATACATCAGCAGAATGTTTATACCCAGATTAGACATCTAAATTAAGCTGAGAAAATGCCTGTCTAGATTAGGCTGTAGAATGGAACACTGCGAAGAATCGGCCTTTCTTATCTTGCTATTTACCTTATCTAGTCATGTGATCACTAAAACCAGCAGTACATTTCCATAGGAGTGTATAAGGGTATGAACCTGAGAAGATTCAGCCAGGGAACACAACCTTCAGTGTTCAGATTATAAAATCTTCCTTCAGTAGCTATCAATGCCTTAAAAAAATTCTGTTATGATCTAGTCCTCATTCTAGTTTAATTACCAGCCGCTGCCTTTTTATTTTCTTGTTTTGTTTTATTGGGTCATCCCCTATCTGCTTCCTGTGTACTCCGTCTAATATATTTTGTTTTATCTGTCAAGCCTTCAGGTGAGCATCCAAATACTTTGTGTAGCTTGGCCGACTTGCATAATTAAACATTAGTTCCTGGATGGAGTTTTTCTCATCTTGCCTTAGATGTAAACTTCTCTGCGATTACCACACAAGGTGTCTCGAGTGGGATTTAACACTTTGTAATTAACATGACAACCACTCTTAATGTAGTGGAGTAAAAACAATCTAATGAAGGTGTTAAGATATCTGCTGCAGAAATAATTGTGGTCCCTTCGTCCCCATGCGGTTTGCCTCCCATCTGCAGCCATCCTTTTTTTTTTTTATGAGGATTTCCTCACTGTATGAAAAAAACCAAAAAAAAACCCTACATTTTACATTAGTATTTTATTTCAAACAGGAAAAATACATTTTAATCCAGAACGAATATGGTTAGTTTGTGACAGCATGCTATGTGAGTATCCTCTGATGCATCCACTTCCATGTAGCAATTTGGCCAACTGGCTTTCTTGACATTTTTATAGCAGGTTTAAAGGGTTGAATACATTTTGTCGGGCCTTTCACAATAATTCAGAAATATGTAATTTTAAAAAAAAAATTTAAGGAGGCCCCTACCACACAGGTTCTCCTGTTGGCGATAATGAAGTGTGAACTGGTGAAGAATACATAAATTTTTCCATTCCCGCATTTTTCCACCCAGTTTTCGAAAGCTAAAAAAAAAAAAAAATTGATCACCTTCCAAATCTAACATCCTGATTACATTTGACAATTGATGTAACTGTTAGTTAGTTGTGACAGTTTTACAACAGCATACATACCAATACAGCGAGGGCTGTGAATTCTATTTTATAATGGATGACCAGGTTTATAGCAAAGACCTTCATTTATTATTGGTGAATCCCATTCGTATTATAATGTCATACAGTCTGCCTGGGTAGGGGGGATTATGATAAAGTGAGGGGATACAATTTTATTTTTTAGTCTCCAGCAGCGATCTCTGATTCAGAACATTATTGTTGGTATATCTACACAGAGAAAATGGTCCGCATTTAATGATTTCACAATGATGTTTTAATGTAATGATAGCAGTGAAATGAGGGAATTTTATTAAATGATTCAGATTTGGCTCCTGTCCTTTATACACGATGTGAAAACAAGAGATTTCCAAACTGCCGGAATGTAGAGTAATTTCTTTTAGAAGAGCAATCCAAATAAAAGTAGAATATAGATCTTGTTTTATTACAGATAATTATTCTTCTATTATAATTAGCATGTTTTAGCCAGGAAACCAGCCCACTTCTTCTTCTGTTCCCCAGCTGACTGTGTTTGTGCACTCGTACCACTCACTGCGAGTACGTTCATTAGCCAACATGCTCCCAAAGGCACATCGCTCGCTGCCCACGCGCTACTTTCCTTTCTTTCATTTATTTTTATTTTCATTCCTGCAGCACACAAATAATTATTTTTGTTAATGGTGACTCGAGTCACAGCAAGATTGAACACACAATCTTAATCCTAAATCTTACAGTTCGGCTCAGCATAAACCCTCATTTCCTCAATTGCATGAAACCTCCTCTGTTTGCCAAATTAGAATTTGGGAGCAGAAAAGCACTCCAACCACATTTTAATTGTGTTATTGCATTCTATATTCTATATCTTATAGCGTATAAAAGAGTAGCAATATTAAATATACTTTGTGTCATGGTGATAATAGTAGGAATACAGTTTAGCAACATGGATAGCAGAACATCTAGGGGTGCACATGTTTCCCAGCTGTCCTATATCTGGCAGAGCATCCCCAATTGGATACCTATGCAGGAGCTATTTCTAGTAACCTGGGTAGGTTGCAGGCATGCCCGTTGTGCACTTTATAGTTGTCTGCCACATATTGTGATCAGCCACTTTAACCATTGAAGGTACACTAGTGTCTTCTGTTTAGTTATGCTTGCTTTCCAGTCTCCCCCCTCCCCCCAAGTATAGGCATTCCTAGGGAGGGACATTGGGGACTTTATAGGTTTGGATATCTATATTGTTGGAGGAGATGGTTGGGGAACATTATTTTTTTTTTTTATTTTACATCAGGCAGTTACTTTTCAAAGCAGTCGCCTATTATAAAAAGAAAGATCAGTTGTATGGTGCTCCACCAGACTACTTTGGTGATGCCCCCACCACCCAGGACTGTCATCAAGTGGTGATGGAGAATAGAGCTTTTGATGCAAAGACCTCTATTAGTTGGGTATTGTTGTGCATCACATTAAATATCTGGTTGTGCAGCATGTGTTTGGTTCTGGCTAGGGATTCATTGAGATAATAGAGCAATGGTATCATAGGCGTAACATAGAAAAGTCGGGATATTGGAAATACTTGGTAAAATCTCTTTTAAATGCCCGAAATGCATAATTGTAGAAAAATATGTGATTTTGTGACAATTGAAATCTTAAGCGCAAGAACTGAGTGATAATGTAAAACTGTTTTTGTCTGGGAGTTAAAGCAGGGAGGGCCCAGATACATATTCAGATACACACTCACTGATATACATTTCTAGACACACTCACAATAAACATATGTGCATGTCCACAGAAAGACACATGCGCACACACACCATACTAATGGACATTGCTGGATTCATGCTGCCTGACACACATACACCCAGTTACATACTGTAAAACATGCACACCCACGGATAATAAAACGTTTGGTTCTAGCCACCTTCCTACATCCCTAACTTTTTGGCTGCAGAATGATGGCTACCCTGGCATGTCAATATAGTCAATATTTTGGGTCTTGTACAACATTCTTACTGGATTAGAATGAAGTGAATAAGAGGATCAGAAGCTCTGAGTGCAGTCAGCTAAGGTGCTTACTCAGTTGCAGATCTGCAATGCAGTCTCCCCAAGAAGATGATAGCGTATTTATTACACTGCTCCTTGTGATCCCCAGTCCTTGGCTAGGCTCCTTACCTGATGAGGCCTTGAAGCCAAACAGTATTTGTTTTTTATTTGATTTCACACCAGGGCAGTCTCCTATATTGTGACTTCTCCTCAAGTAATCATACGTTGCTGGGTATAGATTTTAACAATGACTCAACTAACTGTGAGATTCTATTGTAATTCAAATATTATTCCTCTCATTCATCACAATATTTAACTCTTGGTCATCACACGATAATAAAGATTGCATTGTAGATGTCTACTTACTCATGGCGTGATGACTAATTTCTCAGTATGTAAATACAGTATTTGGGGAGATGGAGCATGTCATTATTCCATTCCTCTTTTCTACAGTAAAGTCAAATGTAAGTTTATTGTGCAGTTTACAATACCAGTCAACTTTAAAGACAGCCAGGAGAAAAATAACTTTTTTGTGCAATCCAACTGTACATTTCCACTATATATGGATAATAATTTATAAATGATATTAAAATGTCCCACTAAAATTAAATTGAGTAAATTGTTTATACATTAAATGAACACTTCAAACACTATGTCCACTGTAGTGGTTATGGTGTCAGGAATGGGGAGGCGTGTCCATGCACAGACCACTCTGGTCAGTCTGTGGAGGTGTGGCCATGCACAGACCGCTCTGCTCAGTCTAACGAGGCGTGGCCATGCACAGACCGCTCTAGTCAGTCTAACGAGGCGTGGCCATGCACAGACCGCTCTAGTCAGTCTAACGAGGCGTGGCCATGCACAGACCGCTCTGGTCAGTCTGTGGAGGCGTGGCCATGAACAGACCGCTCTGGTCAGTCTGTGGAGGCGTGGCCATGAACAGACCGCTCTGGTCAGTCTGTGGAGGCGTGGCCATGAACAGACCGCTTTGGTCAGTCTGTGGAGGCGTGGCCATGAACAGACCACTCTGGTCAGTCTGACGAGCATGGTCATACACAGCTCTGATCAGTCTGAGGAGGCAGGGCCATACACAGATCACTGTGTTCAGTCTGAGGGAGCGTTGGTGTGCAAATCAGTCTGCCTCAGACTGAATACAGGAGGTTCTGTCCTGGTGTAGGGAGGGAACTTTTAACAGGCAGACTAGATGCCCCCATCAGCCATGCACCTGTCAACAGGTGCGTTCTCAGGCCTTGTTTAAACCTTTGCTGTCTGGAACATTTTGACTTTTTAAATTTGAAACTGACTACACTTCTTGGATTGTCCCTGTACCCCTCACCTTTTGATTCCCTTGTGACCCTGCACAGTTTTACACAACCTGAACTTTGTACTCCCAACCATATGTTATAAATTAATTTTAATAATTTATCATTTGCTTGTTGTTTTTTTTATTGGCTGTTATGGTGTAAATAAAAAATCTTTATTTTAATAGTCTCAATAAACCAGATTCTACATATATTTTTTTTAAATGCTTTTCATAATATTGAAAAGTGTTTTGTTAATATGGTAACGGAGTATAACATTTTTTTTTAATTTTTTTTTGTTTTGTTTTTTAATTTTATTTCTCTGTGTACTGTTATTCATGCTAGTGCTCTTCCAATATTTAACATTTCATGCACAAAGCACCCGAATAATACGGTCCTCTGATACCAGTATATGTCTGAAGATGTAAATCTCCCATTAATCTCTAACCACATCAGAGAGAGAAGATTAGGGTAGTGGTGATGTGTTGGGCTAGTGGTAAAACAATATATAGATTGTAAAATCCACTATCTTTCAGCCTCATGTATTTTAGAATATAAATTATTGAAGTGATTTGATGTAAACCTTTCTCAAGGAACACCAGTAATAATGATTATGCCTACACAATTCATTCATGCAATCAATGACCCTACACTTCAAATAAACACGATTATGTTTACAAACTAATACTTTTAAGTACTATTCCTTATATACATGTTTTCAGTATTATTTTATAATTTTCAGGATAAGCAATTAATGCAAAATCAGGAAACTAGTTCAATGACCATTAAACTCAAGACAGCTTGGTGGCTTGGTCCTTCTGTAAATGCATAACCACCACCTCTGGAATAACACAAATATGTGTAATATGTATCCAAGAAAAACATAATGGGGGTGGTAATATCACATATAATATATAGTATATGTTTCTTTCACCTTCATATCTTCCAGGTGAGAAACACGATGAAACATCCAACCAATATAGACTTGCATATGACAAATCTTTCTATGAAGTCTTTGATTGTTTAAAAGGAATCAAATAAAAATACATAAATCCACAGAAAATTGCACCCTTGCAAACATAAAGGCACTAGTAACTGAAATAGTGCTACGCGAGCAAGGAATTGAAATTAAAATGGCTCCCGCAGGCCCAGATCCCACTACTACTGCACTTTAAATAGATCTGCATCACTCCCAGGGTTGCACAACCTCCATTGGCCACCACTTTTGGAATAGATCATTCTGATTGTCTCCTGCCAGTTTTGTCAGCTTACATACTATCTCAATTGCCATAACGGACCCCTAAATACAACTATCCAAACTACTTCATCTACAGATTAAATGGCCTGGGTGCAGTGGCCATGGAGTTTTAACCCTGCAATATAAACAATTGTAATGTTTACATTGACGTGTTAACATATCTCTAGTGGCTGTCTTCCTGCTAAAAAAGTTTTTAAATTTATGGCTTTGCTACAAATTCATTCAGGTTTTTATGGTAAAAGAATTGGAGGGCTAGCCTGGCATGAATACATGTCAGGCTGCCTGCCGATCATGCATGCTGGCCAACAGCATCCTGAGCTTTGCATAAATACAGCGAACGACGTGCTCGCTCCATGCTTTCTAAGTACTGTCCCCTAGCACTCACATGTCCACTTGTCTCCTTACCTTCTTACTAGCAGGCAGCACCTCCTGGTATACAGTCTGAGACAAATAAAAGGTGGATTTAGTGAATGTAGAAGAAAGGGAACATGCCACAGTTTTGGAGACACCAAAGTCAGCATTACCTTAACTAATTTAATTTCAGCTAGTTTACACAAGTTTTTTTTCCATATATCCCTCTTAAGTTTCCACACTTAAGCAAGAGTATGTGAAGAGTAGTTAGGGTTGCCACCTTTCTTGGAAAAGAATACAGGCCTTACTAATTTGCATAACTAATTATGTATGCGTAACTTCACATGATGTAAATCACAAGGAGTGACATAAGAGAACATTCTGTGAAATCACAAAAAACTACTTAGTTTGATTGATTATGCTGTATAGATGGATTGCACCCAGTGTCTCCCTGTATCACAGTGTTCCCATGTCACTATGGGACACTGTGAGACATGGGGATACTGAGACACTTGAGAACACAGACTATGTATCATAGTGTCTCAGTGTCCCAAGGTCTCTGTTTCCCCATGTTGCCCAGTGTCCTGAATTTGGCCAGTGTCACCTAGTGTCTGTGGTCCCATGTCTCCCAGTGTCCCCTAATGACATGGGGATGCAGACACTTGGGGACACTGGGAGACATGGGGACACTAGAGACACAGACACTGGGAGGCATGGGGCCACTAAGAAACCAGGGACACTGGCTGGGAGACATGGGGACACTGAGACACTTGGGGACATTGTGTCACTGGCCAACCTCCCCAGTGACGCTGGCTTTGTTGCTACCATGCTAACGTTGGTGCTGAGTGTTTTCACATCACTCCATTCCTATACTCTCCATAAGCTCCAGCTATGCACTTTTCAGATTTCAGAGTACCCGCCACATATGCTCTGTGGTTGCTTTGCTTGGGAGAGCAGAAGGACCTCCTGTGAGACATCTTTTCTGCTGTCCCTTGTCAGTCAATGCCGCGGTTGGGAAGAGCTTGGAGAAAAACCTATTTTTAAAATTCGGTTTTACTCCCAAACTATACATTTCTATATTTCTGTATAGACAGAATCTTACACTCTTTCAAAAGAGCACACGTTAAAATAGGACTACAGGTATCCTGTAAAGGCAGATAAATGTGCTTACCGAACGATTGTTCTCAAGCAGCCAACCCATTAATTGGATTTGGCTGCTAGAATTTCATTTGGCATAAAATTCAGTTGAAATTAGAAAACATTGTCTAAAACCAGCCGATAAATGTTGACTGGGCTTTTAGACTAATCTTAAATCGAGGCCAAAATCAGAAAACATTGGTGAGCTGGACAATTTTTTCCAATTTGCCTATTTTTGGCCTAAAATGTTAAATTCCCTGGTCAGTACTTGACAAATAATGGTAATTAGCCCTGCCATACTTAGTTTGATATGGCAAATTGTTAAGCTTTGAACCTTTGCTTCCTAGTGCATCTTGCTCCCGCCATCAAACTTCATAAAGTGAAATGCCAAGTATCTTCTGGAAAAATGTGTAATAGATGCCTAAGGTCAATGCAGAAGCAAAAGACGATCTACTGAAGATCACGTAAGATCTTCCATAGACAATTTGGAACTGTCTGAATGCACAAGAGCATTAGTGTGACCCCTTCCGAAACAGCAAAGAGCCTTAATTGGAAAGTACAGTTACCTCTACTCCCTTCTCCCAGTGAAATCACTTTGGGTTATTTTCAAAAAATGTGTGGACTCCAAAAGTGAGGGAACCAGTTTAACACACCATTTTATATAGAACAAGGATGTATAAAAGTATGTAAAATAAATAACACACTTTTTAAAGCATTTTTTTAAAACTATTTTGGAAATATGATGAAGGGTATGGCTTTGACATTGGAAGATCCGCTGCCTTTTGTGCAATTATGCTGTAATGCATGTAGCAGATACCGATCAGCTTTATGCCCCATTTAAGTGCATTTTCAAAAAAAGCCATTAATAGTTTCAGAATTCCAGTAACACTTTTAAAACCAAACATATTTATTTTGTCCAGATTTCTAAGAGAACTGGCATTCGTGAGATACAGTTTTTTTCATTTTTTTTTCTATTGCTGTTTGCTTCTATAAGCAGCTGATCGAGATAAAAGGGGGAATTTTATTTAATCTGCAGCCTAAACTTAGAAAATTACAGCCTAGACTAAACAATTCCTTTCCTACTAATCAGAGAAACGGCATTTTATTTTAAAATGAAACCCTTATAGCAAGCTATTGTAAAGCTTTAATATTTTTTTTGGACAGGGGGCAAAAGTACTTCTTTGTGTTTCAGGAAGGTGAATTTATAAAGTCTCTAGAGAGGTGTGCTGTACAAGGAAATAAAAACCTCAGGCATTTGGCAGTAGTATCTCATTGATTCAGTTAAGGGTTCTAATGCTGGATTACAAAGTAGTTGGTAAAATAAAGCAAATGTAGTGTATATGAAGTGTATATGGGGAGGGGGCATGGGCGTCCGCAGGAATTTTTCCAGGGGGGCGGGGGTGGGGGGGGGGGCATAATTGTAATGACATCCATGCTTGGTACCTTTTTGACTGTGTCATGAAAGGGAAGGGGCATAGTCCTTATCACATAAAGCCAGGGTGAATAGCGTTTTCACAACTATGGTGTCAGGAATATATGTTTGTATTCCTGACACTATGGTGTTCCTTTAAGCAAATTAAAGGACCATTCTGGTCACCATAACAACTTCACCTGGGTGCTCTCTTTCCTTTAAGGAGTTAAACCACTCTCAAATGGTTTAACCCCAAAAGCTTCCTCCAGCTCCAGGTCGCTCAGTGGTATTCGGCTTCTGAAACAGAGTGTCAGGAAGTGCAGATTGACGTCAGGCATGGGTGCCGCTGATTGGCAAGAGTGGACAGCCGACGCTCTAAGCCAATCGCTAGTTCCCGGTTCATAAAATATTTTAACTTTTTTAGGCATGGGGAGCTACTGATTGGCTTAGAGTGCCAACTGACCACTCTAGCCAATCAGCAACACCCCTACCCAACGGCACTCTGTGCTTCCTGACACTCAGTAAATAAAAGTGAACACATTAACACTGATATTTTTTTTTACCTTTAGAGATGAGAAGGTCCAGAGTTTCCCTGCCAGGCCCAGGTACCAAAGCCTTATGATGTGGTGTCCAGAATAAAGTGGAGGGTTCACGTCATTTGTCCTTCCTGCTCCAATCCCCTTTGCCTCTCCTTTTTCTTCTGACACTGTTTTCTATCCTTGGCCCCTTCTGCTCATTTTGCGCCCTTCTGCTCCTTTCTCATTCTGATCCCTTTGTGCTCCTTGCTGTCCCTTTCTGCTCCTTCTCCTACTTTACCTTTGTGTTCCTTCTGATTCCTATGCTCACTTCCCTAATCTATAGGTTGCCCCCCCATGCCTCACTTCCCTAATCAGTAGGCTGCCCCCCCCACATGCCTCACTCCCCTCCCCTAATCTATAGGCTGCCCCCCAATGCCTCACTCCCCTAATCTGTAGGCTGCCCCGCCATGCCTCGCTGCCCCCCCATACCTCACTCCCCTAATCTATAGGCTGCCTCCCCATCTGTGTTGCTTGGGTTAAACTGCTTTCAGACAGAACTGAAAATGATGTGGGGAATACAACAAATACAGGCCCATTGAAATCTGAAACTGGTACGATGGTAAGCAAGGATCAAGAACAAAAATGCTTTTTAAACTATTTTATTTATTCTGTGAGTATATACCGAAGAAGAATGTATGGCTGCACACTTGAATAAGCACCTCTCATGAATATTGGGTAATACTGATCAAGACTTTCAACACAATACAAAGATAGCATAAGGTAAAGTAGGGACTACTTTGGTAAAGCCTGACATTGACAAAAGTTGATAAAAAGAGTAATTCTGACACCAACTTTTGTCCAATCCCGATAGACGTCACAAATGACTGTGGGATTCAGGCTCTGTCTATGCAGAATCCCGTGGTCCCACAGAATCCTCCGTAGACCTCAGATTTACACTGTCGCGCATGCATGGGAGTACAAACTTGACATTGTTCCTGGCAACTGAAGCTCCAGGAGCCAATGATGATAGCATCATGAAGATGGTGGTGGCCACAAGGGATAGACTGAGGTAAGTTAAACTCAACTCTCCAACACTGCATCCTCATCAGATCGGTCTGTTTTGGGGGTCTTTTGCAATGTGCAACACTCACAGATTCACCTTAAGTTCCCAAAAAGCACATTATATGTGCTGAAAATGCACCCCCTAGTGGACATGCACCTGTAGGCAGGTGCCTAGTCTGCCTTTAAGGGAAATCCGGCCCTGCTCACCATCAAGTGGATGACCGCTTAACAGTGACAACTGTCCATATCACACAAACTGATTCCTATAGGCCCAGATGAGTCTTATGACTTTTTTTTTTTTTTATCAATAACTTTATTTGCTTTTTTCATACATTGTGCAGTGGATCTATTTTTGAAATCACATTTTATATTTTAAGATAAGGGTTTTTATTATGTTTTGTTTTTATGTATGTATTGCTGCTGCTGCGCTAACTTTTGCCTTTGGTTACTTGATGGTACAAAACTGACCCAGTTCCACTACAGGGTATCTGTGTCAGCAGATGTACATTTTGTGCGACTGTTTTGTAGATTGAGCTCAACAATATTTGTTGAAACAGCTGGGTGTCTACGTTTTCCATATCAAACGTGGCACAACCTTAAAATTAAAGACCTGTTTTGCATTAACTATTAACACTTTTTTAAAAATCAATTGAGTATGTATTGTTTTATAAAGCACAAATCATATTAAATGAAGTTACCTACGCTGTATGAAGCTATAACTAAATATGATGATGAAATAAGATATAAATAAGCCACAGGGCTCTCTTCTGGTCCACTCTGTAATGGCTGTGTGAACTATTAATGAACGTGTTGGGCCACTAAAAACTATACCTAATATCTGTTCATATTGTAACACCTCACATTATTTTTATGCCATCTACAATGTATTTTCCATAGTGGGATGTTGATATTATCAGGCAAGATAAACAATGAGAGGAAGATAAATGAAAAGCTATACATTTCAAGAACAGGATAAAACGTGTGTAAATATTTGCGTAAGATGCCCTTTTTCTAGAGTCTTTGACATGCTCATTAATAGGACAACACACAAGGCCATCCACTGAGACTTCAAGAAAGAAGATTTTCTCAGTCAGCAGAAAGTGGTGCCTAGACTGTGTGCTATCAAACTCCGCTGATGTCTTGAAAAATATTGACTAGTTTTTTTTTCTGTTTTTTTGTTTTGTTTTGTTTTTATAGAAAGTTAAAGACACAATGATGAGTAAAGACGTGTATGTTTTTTAAACCGCAGTAATGTGTACTACACTACATTTACTGTTAAGATAAGTTGTTTTTTTTGTTTTTGTTTTTGTTTTTCCCATGGTATAAACCAGTAGGCATACAGTTCACATTTTGCATGCTGATGAGCAATTAAAACTAGACTTCCTTGCCTCAAAGGCAAATAATGCTTTATGTGAACTATGAAGTGTTGGACACACACCTGATTACCTGACTCATAAAGAATATATCATGAGGCACTGTGAATATGTGCTGATTGTGGATGATTTTAATGAGTATGGTTTGGCTGGCAGATCTGTTTCAACTTGCAGAAATGACTAGGTGGATACCTAATAGTTTTTGGGCCATTTAAAGGGTGTGTTCATATTAATATGACATGTTGATATTGGACATGACTGCCAGGCATTCTGTAAAGATACAGCCTATGGAGTATCTAATATTTTGTCAACTACAGGATTACTCTGCCAAAATGTAATTGTATCTGTTCTTAAAGTAGACCAGCTGTATAAAACTGTCCCTGTAGTTTTTACAATGTAAACGCTGCCTTTTTAGACAAAAGGCAGTCTTTACATTGCTGGCTAATAACCCCTCTAGTGTCCGTTGCTCAGACAGCCACCAGATGTGCTTCCTATATCAGTATTGCACAGTGTGCAGCACCTATGTTCAGCATCGCCACTCTGCATGAAGACACTGAAGACTGATATAAGGAAAAACATTGGATTGGCTGTGATCATCAGAATTGATGATCTCCGCCATAGAGGTGTGAACATCCGCAGCGAGACTGGCACGGCGAGGGAGAAAAGGTGATTTAAACACCTTTTCACTGCAATCTGGGAGGGGGCGGCAGACTCCTAAACAGCCACTCCAGCGCTATAGTGTTAGAAATACATGTGTGTATTCCTTTAAGGCTATTATGAGGCTTGGAGCAATATACAAAGGCTCCTGTCCTCTGCTATGGACGCCCATGCATTCCTTAGACAATAATTAATTGCATTTTAAAATATGCCTTAAATATATGAAACAGACTGGAAAAACCCTTTTCAGTGTATAATCTCTGCCTCCTTGTGTTCTTCTAATTCTCTGTAGTGATTCATCACTAACTGCCATTATATAGCAATGTTTAGGCTGAAAACATTCTTTATTAGAAGTACCCTTTTTTCATGGCTGCCATCAATAAAAGGTTGTTACTCTATTCACATGAAGATTAAAAAAAACACATTTGCTCCAGTTGTGCAAAAAATCACAGAAATGTTCACATTTAGACACAATTTTAGTATACGTAAGCTGATTTAATACAGGTGCAAGATAAAAACAAATAAAATACGGGGGCGGAGCCTGACTGCCGAGCGGACCAGACGTGCTCCACATGAGCTCCCGAGTCTGGTGCTGAAAATTGGGGTTCACTGCCTGACAGCCCATTCCTGTGGACTGGAACTTCCCTAAATCTTGACCGGAGGAGGTTACCGAGCCCGGAGATACCCAGCACGGGCCACCTGAACCCGCAACCACGCAGGGGAGGCTTGCGGCCTAGGAGAGGCGGCAGATCTCCTGGCCCTAAAACGAACAGAGTACTGCCTTCCCCTTCATCTTGGATATATTTACTAAACTGTGATTTTTATTATTTTGTATTTGGGCAGTGCAGTGTCCCTTTAATCATGTTTATGCCCACACGGCCAAAACATTGTATAATTATTGCGCACTAGCCCATATGTGTCTCAAGAAAAATATTTTAATGCTTGACACTCTTGATGTGATGCCCATCTATTCGATTTTGTACTAAAGTGGGGAAGTGGGACAATGCACCATGAGCTGACTTTTGACTGTGGCGTGTGTACTGTGGGTTACATAATTGTCCTGCAGGAGTTCTGCCTCAAGTTTTTCTAAACAAGAAACAACCAACAGGAATTCTAGAATTAATATTCATTTTCACGCATAGAATTCCAGTTGCATTGATAAACAAGTAGTATGTTTGTGTTCTTTTAAATGGCGAGTTGCAGATTTTTCAAAGACTGTCACAATTTTAACCTAGATCTCAGAGTAAAAGAATTAGCGCTATTTTCAGTGGAACGTTAGAACGGAGAGCTTGTGGATCTTTAAATTCTTTACCGTGCATTACACACCGTTCCTTGAAACAATTGGCACAATGTCACTCATCGTGCTTTGTAACGGAAAAATAAAGCCCCACTAAATATTTCATAAGGCCTACAAAATGTAAGAGTATCCTACATCAACCCAATGTTTTATCAAGAGATGGTTAAAGTTACTTGTCTGCTAGGTCTTTCTGCGTACTTTATCATTATTATTTTATTATTACAGGTAATAATAAACAGCACAATAACTCCCAATATGACTTTTACAAAGACTTCACAGAAGTTTGGCCAGTGGGCAGACAGTCGGGCCAATACAGTATTTGGCTTGGGATTTGCCTCGGAACAGCAGCTCTCGAAGGTAAATTATTTGGTACTTATAGTTATTGCATTATTTTGTTAATCTTATGTTCTAATTTGCTCTCTACATGTTTTGTACTAGAGGTTATTTCTGAATGAGAAATTGGTTCAGGGTTATCCACTAAAGTAAGAATTAAAAGTGAATTTCAAATTCAAGGAAAAATTGTCAAAGCTTCAAAAAGTCCGCTATGCTTGCCTATTTTGGCCTTAAACTAGAAATTCACAGTTTGCCTATTTTGGCCTTAAGATTGAAATTCACTCTGAATTCACTTTGAATTGTCACTTTGGTGAATAACCCTGTAAGAAACAAAGAAGAACAAGAAATAGTTTACGCAAGAAAGAAGGGGTATGCATAGGGAACCCCAAGATCTATGACTGGCCTTGTTCAGTGTCAGGCCTTAAAAAAAAAAAAGGCAAGTTATACATGGAGATTGGGGGGGTGGGAGCGAGGAGAAGGTATTTCACATATGGAAGAATAATAAATGTGAATATTGCAGTCAAAAAGTTTTAACGTTGGAGTGTAGAGCATAGAGAGAATAATTGCTTTATTAATGGTGCTATACAATAATCAGTAAAATCAAGGCACTGTGCTTAACCCCTTCAGCGCAAAATTATTGAGGAATCCTTCATTGCTGCGTCTGCATTGTCTTATTCCGCCATCTCAAGGAGAAAGAGTTAAAATAGTCCAGAACAGCGTTATGACGAAGGCTGTTTGAAATGACACAATCAGGAGTAATTCCCATAGCAACCTCCTTCTTGAAAGAACACTGCGTACACACATTCTCCCACATTCATTACAATAGTGTCTGCCTTGTACCAATAGGAAATGTGTTTCATGCATTTAATTATTGTGCACTTTACATTCAATTATGTAATTTAGTCTTTTCATCGTAAGAGCAGACTCTTTAGCTGTGTCCAAGTACCTGCAGGAAGGGTTCAGGGGAGCAATGCTATGACAAATGGACTCGGTGCTAATGTAAACGCAGCTGGTTTTAACAGTTTAACGGCGGCCTGTTCCAAGTGAATTAATACTCATGTACAAGCAACTCATTAAAAGGAGGTACATTATTTTACTGAGTACTGTAAAAATGCATGTAGTGGAAGCTTTTAGCAGTGATCGCTAATGAACATTATTTATTTGTAAAAAAAACAGATGCCCAACAGTATGTAAAATTCTACAGGGAACCCTGAAAGGAACTGCCCTGATTAAATGATTTCCATATGAGAAAATATGCCCAGTATCTACTGACAGAATTCTACATGGTTTTCATGTGTCTCCCAACCACATGTCATGGCCTGTATCCCGTCAGGTGTTACATTATTTAATGAACAGCGCTACGGAATTTGCTGGCGCTATATAAATAATAAAATAATAATGAGTTTCATGCTCCACATGCAGAAGAGGTTTCTGTTTGATGGCTGTACAGACCTTTGGACATACGTGTCAACTTTGATACATCTTGACAGAGCAGAGGTTAATCTTCACTGGGGTCTAATTGATTTAAATGAGATCCTTGAACCAATAGCACACTGACATTCTGACACTCGTTATAATTCTGCTCTGATCTATTAACAGAGTTATATTAAAATGTCTCTTATTTGCTCACCGTGGAGGCAGAGCCCAAGAGCACTGTGGAAACAAAGATGCTGTGTAGAGTAGCACATATGTGACATGTCCTTGTCACTTTTGAGTACATATGCCAGGTGTGCTGGTTATGATCTTAATTAGAACACAAGGAATACCTATGATCAGGATGAACTTTTAAATCCTATTGAAGAAGTAAAGTAGATTAAAAAAGACTTGTGTGAAACATTTCACTGTTTTAAAGCTAAACTTTAAACTTTTTCAATTATTCACTTAACTCCAAATTTTGATAATTTTAATCTGAAGCATTCGTGGCCCAAAATCAACAACATGCTGGAGATTTATTGATTTTTAAAAAATATTGATTGTATTCAAGAATAGAGGTCGAGAAGAATACCGACCGCTGTGTAGATAATTCGAAGCCCACAGTTCTACATCAGAAAAACAGTAGACAATGTAGCAGTAGCGAAATAACAATATAAATATTAAGATAAAACCACTACATATCAGCCCCACAAGCCATCCATGAATTATAAAACCAATAACATTATCATAAAATGAATAATGCAATATTTAGCTCATATTTATAAAAAACAAACAAAAAAACAACAGTGCAATGCAAATTAAAGTCAGATAATTCTCTTTGGTCTTTTGCAAGTTCTCTAGTTAAACCATGTCCATCATGGTATGTGACCTTGTGATGGGTCTTCCCAGAGTATGAAGCTAACCGGCGCTCCTTTCAGTCCCCCGATATTTTTAAGAATAAAGAAAAGAAAGGAAACAACAAGCAAGAGATGGGGAAAGGGAATTACTGCCACGCACAATCTCCGTTCCATGACCCATTGATTATCTCCGTTCCTAGTAGTCATATACTGCTTCCATGGGTCCACACTTTGGAGAATTAGGTATATGAGTGTCTTACTTTAGAGGTCAATTTGTTCACAATAAAAGTTATCTTCAAATTGAGAAGAAACAGACTGTGATTAGGGTGCCTCCATTTTTAACCAGCATGCTGAAGCTTTTACTCCCAAATTATTATTTTTTCTTCTTTCCCAGAAGGGATCATAAAAGTTAAGTTTCTTGTTTTCAGATTGAGATATATAACACTTACTCCAACCATTTCATATGTATACATGAACTCATTCAAGTGCTTGGTTATGGCCAGTTGGATTTACAGTAAACTATGCTTTAGTTGGTTTTAAATTTTTTTTAATTTTTCTAAAAGGTTTTTAGATCAGAGAATCCTTTTTCCTGTTATTTCCATGCAGTATTTTTTTTTTTTTATTCCTTTCTCTATATCTGTATGATGTCTGTCCAACAGGCACAGCAGGCTTTTATCTCCCCATGTATTGCTTACAGTCCTTTGACCCCTTCCTCTATATTGCAGATATGAAGTCATGCTGTGGGTTGTCTGGTTAATGCTTTTCATAAAATGGCAGCATGTGCTGTCACAGAAAGTTAAAAACTGGGGCCAGTCTAGGTCTCAATGTATTTAGTTATGTTTGTGTGTTTGTGTGTGTGTGTGTGTGTGTATATAAAATTTTATTTTTTATTTATCTATTTTTTTTGCATCAGACCCCATCATTTATAAACTGTGCTCCAAATTCCTAAATATTTTAGAGATTAGAATCAAGTGTGTTTTGCATACAACTTGATACGTGATAGAAGTGCCTGACCCACATTTCACGTGTTGTGACCTCATTACTGCAGCTGCTAGAAAGCATTATTTTCAAATGGTCTCCCCAGAGCTAACGTTTAATACATAAATGTCTTTGAAGTGCATATTCTCAGGTAGGAATGTTGCTGGCGGCACAAGGACACGGCCTTATATTAGCTTTGTGGGCTATTAATGGCCGCGCTAAGCACACTTTGAATCACACTACGCTTTCCCCCAGGTTTTTTCCAAGAACACGGTTATAGGCTCTCCTGGGTAATGTAACATGTTAAATACTTGGAAAAATACTTATTTTAAATGGCAGTGTAATAAAGTACAATATGCTCTCTATATTTTTAGCTCTACAACAAATGTATTCTTAACCTTGCAAATTTAACCCCTTCCTCACAAATTACATGTCAGGGCCATTAAGATGAGCCAACCCCTTTGTTGTAAGGGCGTAAAATGAGAGTTAGAACAAATAATTTTATATAACACTGATTTCATTGCAAATATGGGGATCTGAAGGGTTAAGTCAGCTGCATTATACTATCCTTCATTTACTATGGCAACCACAACATCATTGAAGCTGAAGGGTTGTTTAATCCAGCCAAACATACTGCTATGGATCTCTAAATATAACTTAATTGTGTGTTCCTAAGAATGTCTACACACTTGTCTGAGCGAGAGCATCACTACTTACATCATAATTTGCTGTGTGGCACTAATTCTCCTCAGGAGGGTCCGCCTCGAGCTCTGTATATCTTCGTTCCTTTCGCCTAAAATAATCATTAAAAACATGGGATTTGTCTTGAATGGAAATGATCATTCATGAACGATGTTCAGTCATTTTATATGGATTTCCCTGACTTTATTGCATGTAATCGAACCCTGGTGTAGATAACTGTGTGCACTAATCTGTCTTACTGCTGAGCCTTCATCCACTTTGCTTACGTCTGTCTTCACATTTTGCTGGCATTTCCAGGGTTACATTTTAAGACCCAGTTTCAAAATGACCATTTCTTTGTATTGACCTCCAGGGCATTATATGTGTACAGAAAGGAGAATATAATGGGCAGACATGGGCCAGCCAAGGAATGGAGTAGATAAAATCAGTGGCACAGTTTCAATGTCTGTGGCAGTCTGCTTTCATTAGCAAGTTATTAATATAGTTTAGGATATAATACATGGAAATGTGGTGTGTTTTTTTATTTTTTTTAATTTTATTTAATAAAATCAAGTTAAAGATGATGGAAACTTTTATTCCTCTGATGTCTGTAGTTGGAGTTAATATTACTGATGCCCAAATAAGACATTAGTTTAATACCTTTTTTTTTTTCCTATCCTTTCTCTCCAATCCTTCCTGGATTGGAAGAACCCTGCATGAGCTACACTGGTATCAGAATTCAATTCAACAGAGCGTCCCCAAATTCTATTCCCAGTCTTCTTGGCTCTTTATATAAAAATTAGAATTCTGGTAGGGCCCTGGAGATGGCCGATTGTCCCTCTATATAAAATAATATAGGGCCTCTAGTGGGTCCAGTTGGGCAATTATTGTTGATTGCTCTGATATTCTGATATATTTTCACTATTTATTTATTTTGTGTTTGGAATCTGTACTGACTTTTCAACCACCAAAAATCTTTTATAACAAAAAAAACACTCAAGTTTCTGCTCAAGTGAGAACTTTTAAGCATCACATTGCACATTGGCATCCCCTGGTGATTGCCTTGCTGTACCCATTCCAGCACCCATGTGTTCCGCTATCATGCCCACTTATGCGCCTCCAACCTTCCTGCTATATATTAAGATGTAAAGACCAGGAGCCAAAGCCAGTTCTAGAATTGATGACTGTTTACAACCACTAATCACATACAGATAGTATTATTTGACTTCTAACTTACTGCTTATGTATTTTAATAAAACTTACCAGGAAAGGTTAAAGGATCTTAACATGTATAGCTTGGAGGAAAGACGAGACAGGGGGGATATGATAGAAACATTTAAATATATAAAGGGAATCAACACAGTAAAGGAGGAGACTATATTTAAAAGAAGAAAAACTACCACAACAAGAGGACATAGTCTTAAATTAGAGGGACAAAGGTTTAAAAATAATATCAGGAAGTATTACTTTACTGAGAGGGTAGTGGATGCATGGAATAGCCTTCCAGCTGAAGTGGTAGAGGTTAACACAGTAAAGGAGTTTAAGCATGCGTGGGATAGGCATAAGGCTATCCTAACTATAAGATAAGGCCAGGGACTAATGAAAGTATTTAGAAAATTGGGCAGACTAGATGGGCCGAATGGTTCTTATCTGCCGTCACATTCTATGTTTCTATGTTTAATTACTGGTGTAATAAACCTCAAAGCTGCAGAACCTTTACATTTTAGTAGGAAATAAAAATACAAAAACTATGTTAATATTTTGTATTTTGCCTCTCAGTTTGCAGATAAATTTCAGGAAGTTAAAGAAGCTGCTAAATTGGCGCGGGACAGATCGCAAGAAAAAATGGAGACCTCAAGCAATCACTCTCAAGTAAGTCTTTTTAGATCTGTATTTCAGGTAGTCCATATACCATAATGCATGGAAGAGATTTTTTAGTAGTACGAGCTAGTCTGGATTCCCCAACAAGTTTTACTTAGGTGAGATACACCTCCAACCAATAACCTCTTAAAGTTAAAATAAAAACCACTTGGAAAGCTATTGTCCAGTGTCTTGTGCTTTATTGATGCTATCTCTAAATACACCTGTAGAGGGGTTGTGGGCCTGACTGCCATGGCGGAAAGTCGAATCTTGCTTGAGCTCCTCTCCTATACGGGCAATATAAGCCGTTCATAGCCTTATTAAGCTGAAAATCAACTCACCCAACGACTCACCTGCATCCCAACTGGACTGCAGCAAACTGTGGGGGTTGGAGACAGAAGCTCCCCGGCAGCAAAACCTGACTCATACGGCCTAGAGTGCGATGGACAGGAGAGACGTCCATTCTCCCTAATCACTCTGCAAGCGCCCCAAGACCCACCAGGACCAGCAGGGGTGATCCCGATCCACCTCTGGGAAGCCCACCTGACATACTGGGCACAGGGGGTGAAGCCACTGAGTCCGCGGGGACATCCAATGAACCACAAAGCATGGCTGACACCCAGTTGCACTCCGACTCTACAGAAAATCAAACCGACCTCATGACCAGACTCAACAGAATCTTCGATAATGTAGAAAATAGGAGGCATCACAACCCCCCAGAATAGCCGAAGGCTCACTCACCTTCACAGCAAACTGTCCACCCACAGCATACCTCCACAGCCTTGGCGAAGGACCCAAAATGGCAGCGACGCAAAGAGCACTCATTCTGTCATCAGAAGCCAGCACACAAACGGGAAGCACTCTGAATTAAGCCTGCGACGCGGCATACAACAGGGCAGAATGCTGAGCTTCCGAAAGGGAAAGCAACAATCCTGCACATGAAGAAGACCAGCCCGTCTTCACTAGGTCGTGAGGCATCGCGGTGGTACCCGCGGTCCTGGATCTGTGCTCTCCCCTCAGTGGACATCGGCTGAACTGAGCCTGTGGACCTGTGGCACTGAGAGGCATGCTCACCTTTCCTCTCCTCACGGTTTTGACACAGCTCTGTACCATCTTTCACTATTACACTGACTCTGTAAATGCTGGCCTCTCACACTACACTGCCCCACACACAGCTAACCAGCTAAGTGTCCATATTTCTTCTTACTCAAATCTCTTTACCCTACTAGACTTAAGTATATGTGCATAGCAGGTTTCTCCAATGCCATATTGTTCCTATCAGGCTATACTGTGTTCATCATTATTATTGTTATCGCTCTTAAAAATTTTTTTTTAAAAAAAAAGTGTTGAATTAGCTATGTACATATTCTGACATGACAAGTTAATCTTTGCTGTTTACCTACTGTTTAGTATGATTATTCTGTTAACATAATGCACAACAAAAATAAAGAATTAAAAATAAAAATACACCTGTAGAAAGTAAGAGGGCAAAACCTCCAATAAATACATACAGTGTCAGTCTGCATGAGACTGACACTGTGCAGGCAGCTGCCACAGGTAACAGAAACCACCTGACCTCAGGCACATAATACAAATTATCTTGAGCCCACTAAGACTTCTGCTTTGCCTGCAGAGACCCCCACTTGGTTTCCAACTGTGTGAGGCTGACCTTGTGCAGGCAGCTGCTGCAGATAACCGAAACCACCTCAGGCAGATTGTGTTTGTCAACGGAAAATCAACACAAGGATTACTAGACACCAGGGCAACATGAACTCTGGTCCAAATGCATCTGGTTCGGGAGGTGGAGAAAGTTGGAAACTTGGAAACTTTAACAGGTTAGCTGTAGATATTGTAGGACCCTTAGCTAAGCTTAGAAATACATTCTTATTGTTGTGGACTACACTACTGTGTGCCCAGAGGCTATAGTGCTGACCAATGTTCAGGTGGAAATGGTAGCGGACGTCCTGATGTGAGTGTTCACTCAAGTAGGGTTTCAAGTGATTATCAGGGCACCCAGTTCAACGCAGAGGTCATGCACCAACTCTGGAGGCTATGTAGGATCAAAACCATCGAAAGCTCCACCTATCATCCACAAACCGATTGCCTGTGTGAGCAGTTTAATGGGGCACTAAATCGGATTATTCGGACATTTGCTACCATTTGCAAGGACGGGCAATGGTTCCTGCCGTACCTCCAATTCGCATACCAGAAGTAGCTCCAGGAATCCACTGAGTTCTCCCAATTTGAGCTATTGTATGGGAGGCGTATGAGGACACCCCTAGATCTTATCCGGGAGTACTTGTAGGTGGAGCAGAGACAGAGAGGATGCCTGATATACCATACATGCTGAAGCTAAGGGACGGTCTGGAACAACTGACAATGACTGTACGGGAAAACCTTGAGGCTGTCGAAAGTAGACAGCCATCTGGTATGATAGAGGCGCAAGGAGCCGCAGTTTCTAAATTGGACAGAAGGTCCTAGTGTTGAAACCAGTCCAAAATGACACTGCAGGTCACATGGCAGGAACCCTACATAGTGGTGGATGGAATAAGTCTGTGATACTACCATTGAAGTCATGAGCTACGATGATGAGTGAGATGCACCATCCTTATCATAATGCTAAAAGCTTACCAGGAGCATGAGGAATTGGTGGTCGCTGTAACGGAGCTCCCTGTACTCCGACCGAGTACCCTCCATTGATGGATGCTCCTAGCGCTTCCTGAGGACTCCAAACACTGCAGCCGACACCACAACCACCGCAGACCCCACAACCGCCGTAGCTTAACTGGAGTCTCGCCGTCTTCCTTCCACCCTGGATCAGCTTCTGTCCTCCAGGACCGTGTGGGGAAGACCTCTCCTCCAGGAGAGCGTAACAGGAACAGCTCTTAAAAGAGCTAAGTGATTAAAAGCTCAGGGGAGTATGCAGAGCATAGCAATCCCCAGTGTGATATAGCAGTTCCCTCCAATAACGAGACAAGGCTACGTATTGAGGGTCAAGAAGATCTGATGTTTAATGGCACACACTCTGCTTTTATGAGATTCTGCCCATGCAAGGGAGACACCCACATAATTAGCAGTATAACCAATCGGAACAATATACATTCGGGGAAATTCCCATCCCTCAGATAATCACATAACATAATTAAAACAGAACAGTAAAAATACAGTTTTTATACATGTACTATAACTTCAAACTACACATCCAATCTTCATATAAATTACATATTTGGAATCAATCCATTAAGGGGAGCAACATATTAAAAAATGGCACAAATCAGACAAGGGGTTCAAAAGTTAGCAAAAGTGTCTTTTGGGGCCTGGCTGGCAGCATGGTTTTCTGGCCCAAACCGGTTTTACAGAGGCCTCTATCCTGGACAATGGGGAAAGTAATCCAATTATCCAGGGATAGAGGCAGACTCCATTAACCACATGTTAGCAAAAGACACAAAAAGACACAAAAATACATAACTCCTATTGAACTGAACAGAACCCCCACATTCAACCTATCCCCAGATGGCTTGGATCTGAGCGCTCAATATATCCGAACAGCGCTCAGATCCCACAAATACAGTCAAATCGCCATACAGACTAGGTCCATAGTCATGGGGCAGAAGGCTGGCAATTAGGCTTCTCCATAACACAGGGAAGCAGGGCAATTTGTCAAATAAAATAAGTTACAAATGGCAGTTTGTAACAGTCGCCATGAGTGCCCCTGCTTCCAAAGGCCTCAAAGCATTGCCCTTGCCATAGATCTTCGAATTAGGGGACCGAGCAGGGTCCACAAAAACATGTCAAGCAAGGGAAGGGTTGGGGCCCTGGGGAAAAAAAAAGCGGTCCAACAGCTGTTGATATACTTTTTCTAGTGAATCCAAGACCCTAGCTTCTTATAAAGTAGAAACCTCAGGACAATCCCATCTGAGGCAGCCCTCTTACCACATCCCTGAGGCAGTCCGGGAAAGGATGAGCAAAGAAATTCAGGAAATGTTCTGTATAGGAGTTATCAAGTCGTCGGCTCACCAGAGTTCACTAAGATTGAGGCTGTTGCCAATTGGTCAATGCCTGTACCAAGACTCATCTTATGGCCTTCCCATATATGGCTCACTATTACACCTTGTTTGTACCAAAGTATAGTGACATCGCTAATCCTTTCACCAAAAATAACCTCCCCAGGCAAGTCCTGTGGTCTTCAAAGTGTGAGAAGGCTTTCCAACAGTGAAAAACCCTTTGGTTAATGCCCCTGTACTAGCAGCTCCTGATCCAACTAAGCATTTTATCATTCACACAGATGCCTCGATGTTTGGATTAGGAGCTGTTCTAAGTCAGGTCGGAATGGATGGTGGAGAACACCCAGTGGCCAACTTCAGCAGGACATTGCTGCCTCTTGAGTTTAGCTATGCAGCCATGGAGACAGAGTTCCTGGCCTTGGTCTGGGCACTGAAGAAGTTGGTACCTTGTCTTTATGTACACCATTTTACCATATTTACAGACAACAACCCATTGGTGTGGCTAAACTGGGTGATCTGGAACAATGCTCGCTTATTACAGTGGAGCCTAGCCCTCCATCTGTATGATTTTACAATACACCCAATAAGCAGAACGGAAAAGCAGATGGGTTGTCCTGGAAAAGCGAATTTGAGAAATATTTGGTTGCGCCCCCAACATCCACAAGCCAACCCATGAGGGTCAGGCTGTTTCTGCCAGAGTATGGTCAAGGAGGAGCATTGTGACAAATTGACACAGCCAGTTTAAACAACTGCCACTGGACTCTGGATCATCTCCTCCTCAAGAGAGCTGTTGTCCATATGTTTGCTCCTCTACATCGTGCTAGGCATTACAGCACATAATGGAGTCTAGTCTTGCACTCAGCCATTCACATGGAGTTTCAGGACAGTCCTTAGGGCTGAAAGGAGCACTGAGCGCTCGACTGGGAGGTACCCAGAAATATCATGGAACTGTACACCAGATTGAAAAATGCTGCAATTTGAGGAAACTTCAAGTGAGTTTCGCTTTGTTTCAGGACAGAGTTCTAATTAGAGAGGAGGTCAGTGATGTAATGAGGCATCGAATGACACCAAGGACTTGAAGCAGCTCCCTTCTATGGAGCTTCACAAAGCCAATATTTGAGCCTTGGACTTAGTAGGAAACAGTCTGGAACTCTGCGTAGGATCGGAGGATGGTTGCCGCTCGGCCAAACTTGAACCAGTGATTACTCGCACTAGACATCTCCGATCAGAGAGCTTTTCGGACAGTTTGCTCCCCTACACCAGAGCTCCCTGATGATGTAGAGCTCTTGGGGATAACTTGTAAGGCGTCTTGGTGTCTGGTAGTTAACGCAATCACAGACAGATAATTGAAGTATGTCCCAGACACCAAGAGGGTGGGATTGTATTGTTTAGTTTGATGACCCCTTGTTGGGAATGTCTGTATAAATATGTGTGAGTTTCTTAATAAAATTTGTACCTGTTTCACCCTTCATCAATTCCCGGCTGATACTTTGGACTAAGCTATAACTACTCTAGCTTATCGGTTCCAGAGGAAAGGGGATACTTGGCGGATATACTCCGTATAGGAGCAACATCAGACATTTTGTCTTTATTTTATGTCCATATCTCCTCTTTTAAATAAGGTTTTCATGGAACCAAAGCATCTGTATACTTGTGCTCTTTTTTAAAATGCAAAGTGACCTATAGTGGAAGGTTTACATAAATGGTATTTAAAATATTTTGTTTATGATATTTACCCATGGCTGAATGAGTGAGTGTGCACATTGCGCTATCTAAAACATATTATTATTTATAGAGGGCCCACACATTTAGCAGAGCTATAAAAAAGGAGTAAGGAAAACTATTTCCATATTTACAGTAATTTTCTTTTCCCGATCAATCACCATGGCAGCATTAAGCAATGGGCTACTCTGCCCACTCATGAAGCAAGAATTCTGTTCGGAAATAGGTGCTCTATTGATACTAACAGACAGTTTTTAGAACTATCTCCCTAAATTCATAGATGGAGGATGGAAATATAATGCTGCCATGGTGATTCATAAAGTAACAGAAAATGATGGTAGTATGGGAAGAACTTTCTCTATTCATACTGAAACCATGGTAGCATACACTAATGAGTAATACTTAAGCTAAACCAGAAATAGTAAGGACAGTTAATAAAAACGTCAGGAATCAAGTACAAGGTATAACCACCTCTATAGTATAGGATTTTAAAATATTCATAAATGTACATCAAAAGGTTATACTCGGAGTACATGGACGATGAATGATGTGAGCACTAAACAGAACAAAACTAGTTTAAAACTAAACTAAACAAAATAGAGAGAAAATTAATGAAAACAAGGTTAATGCAATTAATCATCACTTAAATATAATAAAAATGTTGCACTATAACTGTGAAAGTTCAACCACTGGGACCACGCTGGTACCAAATGATGGATGAGACCAATGGAGAGCAAGGAGACCAATTAAAAAGAAAGATTCAAATAATTTGCAGTATTCTTGAATACATAATTCTATGTTAATTGTTTAAAAGAACACTCCAAGCACCATAACCACTAGAGCCCAGTTTAGTAGTTAAGGTACAGATCTGCCCTGGCACCATCCCAGAGAAAGTAATCACACAATCTGATTATAGTGTGGTGCTCCTAGGGTACTCCTAGCATCATAACCAATTCGGGGGCCTGTAGTGATTATGGTGGTTGGAGAAACCCTTTAATTAAGAGTTTCTCATTTCTCACTGTTAATTGCCTGCTAGAGCCCACAGCAGCCTCCTGTGTGTGATTCACATTCAATTAACAGGAGATAAGAACTTCTAAACTAAACACACTGCTGTAAAATCACAACTAATTGACTGTGAGTCATAGACAGGGGAGGTGTGGATAGAGCTGCATAAAAAATGATTTAACTCCTAAATAGCAGAGAATTAAGCAATGAGACTGTAGGAGTATGATCTATACACTAAAACCGCCTCATTAAGTTAAAGTTGTTTTGGTGCTTAGAGTATTTTAATACTGCCATGGTTTGATCAGTAAAAGGTACTTTCAGATCATAATATACACCCTCATCCATTTTTATTAAATCCTTTGAGTGCTAGACAAGATGGGCAGCAAGAGGTCAGACATGATTTCGGTTGATGCTGATGTGGCCTTTCAGCTGTTTAGACTACAAATCCCATTTGTACCATGGAGGACTGCAGCATGTTATCGGTTGGTAATTGGCAAATCGTGCTGTCTGAGCATCATGGACAATGTAGTTTGTTAGCCATCGCTGTAATAAATCCTCTCCACTGATGCACCACAGTGTTGACATTGGGGAGATAAACAGGGTTTGTGTCAGTCACAAGCTATTGAAGTCACTTCAAGCATTTTCATGGATTTTCAATAACACATCAAGCCTGTACTTAATTGCTGCTGTTATTGCTTAACCTCCGGGTAGCAGGCCATGCTTGTGTGTATTTATAAATTAGAATGTGTGTACATATAGATCCATGGCTTCAGGCTGCTCCTCCGTTCTGACCTCTCAAGCTCTGGATATGAAAGTGGATTAAAAATTGCCTTTAAAAGTCAAACTATTTGTAACACTGTCGATATACAGTATTGAAGAAAAGTGGTATATTAATGTATCATTTAAAAACATACACACACTCTGTAGCAAATTTACACTAGCAGACAAATGCTCCAGTCACACTGCTTTTTAGCTATGGTTAAATTGTTACCATAGCAACCAAGCTGAATTCCAATAAGGCACATGCCAAGAATCTTAATTTTAAGAGCTATTTCACAAAAATTTTTTAGAATCTAGGATGTTTGTCCAAGTCTCACCAGATCCTCACGTATTTATAGTTCGATTTCAGATGTGTTCCAGCCTGCAACCATGTTCTTGGGAGTTTTATTTTTTGAAAGTATTAACTTGTTTCTGGGCGGAACACTGGTTTAAAGATAGAATGCACATAGTAGCATTTAAATGAACACTATAGTTTTAGGAATAGAAAGCTGTATTACTAACACTATGTTGTCCACCTGCCCCTTAGCCCCCCTTTTTCAGCCCCCTCATCACCCCCCGTGGCAATCAAATGGTTGAAAACCATTTAAACACTTACCCATCTCTGCTTTCTCTAACTTCATCCTAAGGCAGAACCTGATGCACAAGCGCTACACGTTTCACCACTGGTAAGAATTTAAGGTCTGAGTGCCTGTAGGATCTATTTAATGTAAAATAATCAGATGAGAGAAAGGTAAGAACTTTCTACCCTGGGTCCATTTGTCTGTAAAATGTTTGACAAATGTGTGGAGGCCTACTCGCAGGGGACCCAAGAGCCACTGCCTGTCTTTCCCCCTTAGTGATTATTGCCCAAGTCATTATTGCTGGTATAGTTGACCCATATAGCTGTCCCACCCAAATACTAGCCAAGACTTAGTGAAGGATGAATAACTGTTTTATTTGAGTCAATGGCACACTTTATACCTGGGTCACCAGGAGAACAATGGATATTGTACAACACCTGGTGGATAGGTGTCTGTACCTGACCAGATAATTGATTAGCGGCCAGACACATCTGCGCCTAAGAACATTTATGCATAAAAAACAGGGCTCCTGTGCCTGCATCCCCAAACCTGTGCCATTCCCGGATAGCCCTCCCTGGTGCACCCATTCTGTCCAAAAAACTCTCGGATCGGAGGACTCAAGCCCAAATGGTCTGGATGTTGAATTTTGACCAGACCGTTCCATGGTGATGGGTGGAAAAGCCTGGTCACTTTCAACTATGGAACTTTCTGTTGATACATGTAGCTCCCTCAAGGCCTTAGTTCTGTTGATGCCTCATCACCTCCTCTGTCACCGCTGTAAAAAGAGCCCTCTTTTGTGGTCCTGGGACAGAGTGTGACCCCGAAGAAGTTTAACCAGATTGCGGCAACTCCGCAATCCGATCTAGAGTTCCAGGTAATTTATAGATTGCTGCATTGCTGCAGGTTTGTGTCTGCAAATCTCCTCTGGGGTTTTGTCTCTGGGACCGCTTGCTATGGTACAGAGTTGGCAGGCTCGGTCTGGAGGACTATGTGGGTGATCATAGTTCTTTTAGGAGGAGGTGGTGGTTGGGAGCTATGTAAAAGTCCTAAGTGACTGGTGGTCTGTCACAATATGACTTGATGCTCATTGCAAAATAGTGTTTGCTGATGACACAAAATTAGCTTAGGTAACATAGTGTGAGCAGAATATTACTTTGGATTTGGATGAATTAGGTGGGTGGGCAGGTAGAAGAGATTCAATTTAGATAAATAGTTGTTAGTTGTCCATCAGAAATTTGAAAAGGAGAGCAGTGGAGGTTCATCCATAGGGGCACTTAAGGCATTAGTTTGGAAACACTAAGATTCTTTTTCTGGAGAGGAAGGTGATGAGCCAAAAATATGAGAAAAATGTCTCTTTAATTCTGTACTATGTTTTAGTTCTGCAGTGCCCCTCCTCTCTCAGTGGTAGCTGTTTGGAGAAGCTTACTTGAGAGCATCTAGGCATGTCAGAAAAAGGGAACTGGTTTGAAATCTGTCATGTTTCATGCAAGTTTTTTAAGAAGGAATTTTAGGAGCCTCCAATTGAATTAACATTCGAGCAGCAGAGCCAGCTGCCTAGGAGTGGAGGCATGCTATAGGCCTCGCTATTCAGGGATCATCACTGGCTCATAGAACTAGGGGGTGAGGTTACAGTGCTCACAGGCAAGAGAAGCAAGAAGCCATCTTGAAAGCAGCACAGGGAGAGCACAACAGAAGCTCCTGGTGTCCCTGCTCTTGGTGTTTGTTACTTTTTTTTTTTTTTTTTTCAATTTCCCCAATGACTGCATGAGGGCTGACCACCTCGATTGTCAAAACATTTCTGCCACCACTTTGAACTCTACATCTTCATTCTCCTTTAAATGTATACTCTTATTGTGCCAACCCAGGATGTAATATATATGTCCTGCATACCTTATAGTTTGAGCAGTATCTGCAAAATTACTTTCAGAGGACTTGCAGGTTCATATCAGGAGAGCCAATGGCGGATATTAATATTTTCCTTGACTGCACAGATAAGCTTGCACTTTAATGGCCATTGGAGTGGTACTAAAAAGCTCCTGTTATTTAAACATGTATAGGGATTTGGGATAGTGTGCAGGTAACTTTTGCTTTTGTTCTAGATATTAATAAAATATATCACTATTTCACTGAGTGACTAGGAGAGCAGTAGAACCCTGCTACAGACTGTTCTCCTGCTCTCAGTAATTGTGCCACCCCCCCACTAAGCATTTCTCACACTTGCAAAACAAACCAGTGAGAGTGACGGTGCGGGAGTGACTGGCGGAAGGCGACTAAAACTTTAATAGCTCCCAAAGAGGTTATCTATATATATTTTGTGATAAACTAAATATATACTGCTTTATGACTTGTTATAGTTAAAATCAAACCTGGCATGTGAGTTTCACTTTAAAGAAAATACTGAAAATGACACATTAAAAAAAAAAAAAATCCCCCATAAATAAAATAAAACATGATGCAAAAAAACTAACATGTTAATACCAGCAGTGTGCAGATTTCCACTAACTAGTATAGAAAAACACACCAGAATGTTCCTTGCTTTTAGTGCAACCGGAATATAAATCTAAAGCATTTTTCTTGTTTTCGTCTACTACCTGTATTTAGTTCCAGCTGGGCATCTATAAGTTCTTTGGTAAGAAACTGCTGGTGACTTTGTATAGCATGCAGAAGAAATAATTTCTGTGTTTATTTAACATAAATAGCACTTTTTAAATACAGTAGCCAGTGGCCAATCTTTCATGTATGATTGGTGAGTCTGTAGTTGGAATTATCTCCTTTTATAACCATTAATGCTGAGCAATGTATAGGGTCACACCATCTATTTCATGTGCCCCAGCAAAGTAGCACTTTGAAAGCTTTGACGTTTGCAATGGGGGCTGAGGTTCAGATCAAAGGAGATCCCATTTTTGGAAACTGGACATAGCTACTTTATCTCTTGAAAAGTACATGAGCATGACTTTTTAAAATGTTGATCTGCCTTCTTTGTAGAGTTTGGTAAAAGGGCAGAGTTACTGACAAAAGAATATATCTCTGTGATTGGACATATAAAGACTGTATCTCTGTGATTAGACATATAAAGAATGTATGTCGGCATTACTTTACATAATTTTAAATGATATTTGTTTTAGGAATCGGGGCGTGAAACACCGTCTTCAACTCGAGCATCAAGTATAAATGGAACAGATGATGAGAAGGCTTGTCACAGTGCTCCCCCTGATTCTGAGCTGAGGACGGAGAATGATAAGTTAAAAACTGCCCTTGCTCAAAGGTAATCCATCCATTTGTGTTTCTAAAAAGTTGTACTCTGTAGTGGACTATTACTCTAAATTTCACGCTAGGATATCGCTAGAGGAATTCAGAAAAAGTATTAAATGCTTCTGATTATACCATTTAAATTATGAATAGAATTAATTATTATTCCCGTGTCTTGCTATTTGCCTAGTCTCCCATTTGACGTATTGCACAAGAGTTCTGCTTCCATAATTAACAATGTCAATTTTGTCCACGTTTGGGTGGCCTTGATTGGCTGAGAGCATCAGCTGACATCCCCCACCTGTCAATGCCTGGAGGACCCTCAGTTTGTGTCTAAGAAAATTTGGAAGGGAATGAGGACACTGCTTTTCTTAAGAAACATGTACACATTTGGTGCATTTGCGAATGCAGTTTTCTACAGGCAAAATAGTTCACTATCACTGTGAGGCCGTTAGTGGAATGGAATATAGGGACTACTTGAGCTACCACATCTCAACTTGTAATATGTATGCATTTGCAATTTTACAATAAAAAATGTCTTTCCACTGACATTTTTGCATCCATTGAAATGTAACTGTCTTTAGAGCAATGTGGAAAAGATAAATTCATTGCATAACCATACAATATTGCAAGAATCGCTCCTGGGAATGCTGCACATCTTTGCTTCTCTAGTATCCTACACCCTCCAATTAACACTACTGCATGTCATCATATTACATACCAACACACACACACAGCATTGCGCCTTTGGGCATACCCAAGGACGTGGTTCATTAAATCATTGTCTTTACCATAACACTATTTGCAGTTGTGGTAATTAAAGAGCAAACTTTATAACTCTTGTTAGCAGATAAGAAAAATATACTTGCATTTGTATCCTTTACATTCTCCTAAATAAGCATGGAACAGACAAGAAATTAAACCGCCAATTTGTTAATCAGTTATTAAAGGATCACTATAGTGTCAGGAAAACAAACTCTTTTTCCTGACACTATATAATCCCTAGGGAACCCGCCTCCCGCTGGGCTGAAGGGGTTAAAACACCTTCAGCCACTTACCTTATTCCAGCGCTGGGCTCCCTCGGTGCTGGTGACATCTCCTCCCCCTCCGACGTCAGCTCCGAGTGGAGCCGAATGCGCATGCGCGGCCAGAGCCGCACATGCTTTAAAAACGCCCATAGGAAAGCATTTCTCAATGCTTTCCTATGGATGTTCTGCATGCTCAATGCGATTTTTGCATTGAGCATTGCAGAAGTGCCTCTAGCGGCTGTCAGGAATACAGCACTAGAGGCTGTATTAACCCTGCAATGTAAACATAGCAGTTTCTTTGAAACTGCTATGTTTATAGCTGCAGGGTTAAAACCTGGGGGACCTGGCACCCAGACCAATTCATTGAGCTGACGTGGTCTGGATGACTATAGTGGTCCTTTAACCTTTTACTTATTAAAGCTGTTAGCTTTACTACTAGGCCCGTAAAGCTTTGCTGTGCATCCTGGTAACAGGACAACTTATTGGGAAAACACTAGAATGTTTAAGAAAAAATCAGCAAGCAGAAAGTGCTTTAGAATGCAAAACAAACATACATTCATAGATTTGTGCAAAACTATACGAAATTAAGCATGCAATATATTTATGCTACAAAAAATATACTTATTTTTTTGAGAGTTTGTAAATCTCTGTTATGAAAGGGACACTATAGTCACCAGAACAATTACAGCTTATTGTATTTGTTCTGGTGAATAGAACCATTTCCTTCAGACTTTTTGCAGTGAACACTGTTTTTTCAGAGAAAATGCAGTGTTTACATTACAGCCTAGGGATACATCCACAGGTCACTCGTCAGATGGCTACTAGACGTGCTTCACTCTGCATGTAGACACTGAACTTTCCTCATAGAGATGCATTCATTCAATGCATCTCTATGAGGAGATGCTGATTGGCCAGGACCGTGTGTGACTTGTGCTGGCTCTGCCCCTGATCTGCCTCCTTGACAGTCTCAGCCAATCCTATGGGTAAGCATTATGATGGGCTCATAGAATCACTTATGATGTCACCAAGCAGGCAGATCAGGCGCAGAGGCAGCAGCTGCAGACTTGACTAAAAGTATAATTTTATTATATTTAGGGGCAAGGAGGAGCCAGGGGGGCCCGATGGTGGTTTAACACTATAGTGTCATGAATAGATGTTTGTGTTCCTGACCTTATAGTGTTCCTTTAATATGTAGTGCAGCTGTTCAAAGATAGCAAGATTCGATGGGTCGTTTATTATAAAATGTAACCCATACTGATACAGTGCTTCTACACAGATGGTATACAGTGTGTTACAATCAATTGCTACCTTTACTTTGTATCTCTTCGCAACTGATCTCCGTACTAAAGCTGAGTAATTCGATATTCTTGGAATCTGTCACTTGGTGTTCTGCGATCATTCCCAGCTCATAGCTAAACAATACAATATTGCAAGAATCGCTCCTGGGCTGGAAGAGCAATGCTACAGAGTTATGCTTCTATAGCTCCCTGCATCCTCCAATTAACATTACTACATGTCATCAGATTATCTACCAACACTCACAAAGTACATTGTGCCTTTTGGGCCTTCCCCAGGATGTGGTTCATTAAACATTGTCTCGATCTTCCATGACCATTTCAGTTTTATATTTTGTCACATTTTTTAAATTTCTTATTTGCTCAGAAACACATTTATAAAATGAGTCATCATGACCACTAATAACGATTGGTGGTAAAATAACATAAACCATAAACTCTTGCAAAATTTGCATTGGGGGATAGAGGGAGCATGTCAGTAAATTAACTATTCTTCCATACACAAAATGCACATAATAATATAAATTAATGGACAAACCAATATTTACTAGATAAATACTCTTTTTAAAATGACATCCACCCACATTACACCACCCCAATTCCCAGTTCCGTATATTTATAAATAGAATGGTAAAACAACGTCAAGCCTTCAGCTATTGTCACTTTGATTTGTGAGAAACCATCGCTATTTATCCTAAAGGCACGATGAACAAAAGTCTATCTCATGGGCAGACGGAAGAGTAACATCTCACTGGAAAGTCTCAGTAAATTAAGGTGACATTGCACATGGTTTCCATATGAGATTCTAGGAAAAGAAAGAGTGGAGAAGCTGTAAGGGATCTGAGATATGACACGCAGGTCCTACGTATAGGCACACAGCCAAAAGTCTTTATGGTTTTATTAAAAAAAAAGTGTAATTAATTTTCTCTTCTAATTAAACTGCCTTTATTTACTACTG
This sequence comes from Pelobates cultripes, assembly GCA_933207985.1. Classification (NCBI taxonomy): domain Eukaryota; kingdom Metazoa; phylum Chordata; class Amphibia; order Anura; family Pelobatidae; genus Pelobates; species Pelobates cultripes. The sequence goes on along the minus strand of OW240914.1, from coordinate 78,926,463 downwards.
CTAATGTGCTTGATATAAACATTATGCAAGTAGAATTGCAAGACCTGTCCTAGAATCTTAATGCTATTTATATTGACTTTCTACCTGTGGACATTCTGGGACACAATTTATAAACTCACTGAGGCCTGCTGGGCCAAGTAGCTTAACCTTTTACATTGTGAATACAAGTAATTACTAGACTTGTGCAAATGTTCATTATTCGTTAATTGTCCGAATAAAATGTAATTCCTGATAATTATTGAGCTAATCGATTCTGAATATCCGTTCATTATGTTCATTTTATGACTGAAATTTGTTTGTATATGGACTAAATTATTTTATGTATGAATGACTTTCAGACACTTGAATGAATTTGGATCATTAAATGAACGAATATTCGGAATTCATTAGCTCCGTGGTTGCCAGGAATAAACAATCTTTTGGACAATTCACGAATGGCGAATATTTTTGTAATTTTATTATAAATTTTATTTATTACAATTAACCATCTGACTAGTCCCTAGACTTATTAGGTAGTTCTCCTCTGGTTTGAGGATTTAGTACTTAGGCTACCTATGTATTCTTAAGGTGCACAAATAGTATTGGTTCTTGCCAAATACCTGGGTCTATTTGCGTGTATATGAATATATTGAGTTTCTTAGTTTTCAGACGTTGACCTCTGCAGATTTGAAATAAAGTCCGGAGGTTAGCCATTTGGCTTTTTTTATAAATTCCAGTTGTTTCTGACCTTTGGTTTGGGAATATATATGTGTACGGTCATCATTTCTTGTATAAGAATTATTATATCTTTAATTTCGGATGTTTTATTATTATTTTCATTTGCTTTAGATTTCCAGGTTATACTCTGGTGTCTGGACTTTTTGGTCCAGTAGCCTGAGTTTTCCTTCATAGGTCTGTCTAAAACCATAAAGAAGCACATAGACTAGGTCTGTCTTCCTTGCACATATTTTCTGCTTTAAAAATGTGTAGTTACCAGAGCCTGCCTTTCACATATAGAATATTTCTATCTAATGAATTGGCATTGTGCTGTTTCTCTGTTAATGCCAATGAGTATCCTATCCTACAAGTACTCGACTCACCCTTGCGTGAATTCTTTGAGTGTCAAGAACATGCCTATCATTGTTTAACTCTTGCCTTGTTTGTGCTAGCTCCTCCAATGTAAAGAAATGGGAGACTGAACTAGAAACCTTGAAGGAGAGCAATGCCAGACTGTCCTCTGCCCTACAGGATTCCATCGCTAGCGTAGAACACTGGAAGAAGCAATTTCTAACATGTAAAGATGAGAATGAGCAACTCAGGAACAAGGTAAATTGCATGTAACAATCTATCCTCCAGTGGGATTGGTTCAGATATTCAAGGTCCCATATTTGTGAAATCAGTCGTTGCATAGTTCCAGTAATCTTAATGTTAAGGACAAGTACAATACTCCAGTATGCAAAGTATAAACTCCGTAATTAAACAGGTTATGGTCTCAGAGTGGCCGGACGTCACGATAAAAAGACAGGTAGAATAGTTAGGATCAGCGAAAGTCAAGGGAAACTAGAAATCAGACAATAAGACAGAGCTAGGTCATGGATGCCAGAATACAGAATGGTCATATGGAAAGCTGGGTCAGCAACATTAATTTATTATGGTATAAACGTGCTATTAGTTCAAGTAGAAATCCCAGCAGGGCACTTGTTAACTTGAAACGGTGCAGTTTTATAGGCTGTGGGCATAATTGTTGTTATCACTCCCCCTACCCCCAAAAAAAAAACTTCAAGGGGCAATGACAATGTTTTAATCTGTCATTCGTGACATTGCAATGCTGGCACACTTGTGCCGAGGCACACTTGTGCCGAGTCCTATAAGGAGCATGCACATAGTGGCCGGCATCAGTGTTGCTGTATAAGATGGCAAGGGCTGGCAAAGTGGTGTTACGCCGGATCCCCGCGATTAACGGACCAGTAAGGGAACTCTAGGACTCCTTACATTTTGCTCAAATTATCCAAACCAACTGGAAAGGAGCACCTGTTAGATGATTGGGAAACCCTCTTATGTACTTGCCACATTTATCTCCTGTAATATGGAGTTGTGTCCTAGGCCCTCAAGATATGTATAGGGCTAATTATTTTGTAGTATGTTCTTGTTAAAAATAATTTTATGTGCAAAAAAATAGACAATACATTCATTAACGGAATATCCAAGGTATCATATTAAAGGATAGGGATGTGCATGGGCAAAAAAATTGGTTCAGCACTTTCCGAAATTTTTCTAGGGTTGGGGTTAGCTTCTTGTCATCATTCCCTTAATTTTCCCTTCCTCTCCTGTTTTGCCACTTTTCAGAAATCTAAAGCAGTTTGGAAATTTGGCAATTCAGACATTCGGAACGAATTGCACATGTCTAATAAAGGACCACTCCACACCCCTAAAGCACTTAGCTTGCTGAAGTGCATTATGGGTGATGAGTACCCTAGTTTAACCCCAGTTTATAAAAGTGCTGATTTTCTATGAGAAATCTGCACTTTTATAAATTAGCTGGGGAACTCCTCCCAGACTCAAACAGCCTGGGAGGATACCTTTCTACTTCCGTTATGGGATCTAAGTGAGTGTGCTTGCCTCCTCCTCCCTCACAGACCTCAGACCAGCTCCACAGCTCCAGACGTGTGCGTGCATGCATGTGTGGATCAAGTTAGTCTTCTAAATGAGACTGAAAGTCTTTTTCCTGGGGGAAAAGGGGAGGGCTTACAAAGGCTGCAGTCATAAGAACTGCAGCTTTTGTAATCCCTTTTAGACTATACTCCCAATTAATATATACATAAAAATATGCATGCGTGTATTCATTGGGGGTATATCTACTAAACTGCGGAGGTGGGGTTGGAAGTGCGGAGTGGTCCTTTAAGTGATATTTATAAAGTGAACTACAGTTTTTCTGAAGACTGTGCAATACTTTTATACATTTTTAATAAACATTTAGTCTTTCTACATTTTTAAGATAAAAATAATCCTAATATTATTATTATTTTATTTTTTTTGGTTTTAGATTCTTAGCAGTTTTCATAGCTGCAGTCAGAGTGTCTTCGGACCCATTTCATGTTGACTGCTCTAATTTTCTGAAAGTTTTCTGCGCACTTATTAAATAAATGGGAAGTCATTTTATGAATATTTTATTGAATTGCTTTCTTTTATATTCCACTGTTCATTTTGTTCCCTGCCTAAAAATAAATTGTCATTAAAATTACATCTGTTAGTTTCTATTTTAACATAAGTGGAACATTACCTTATATTAAAACTAACTAACAAAAAGGAAAATTCAAAAAGTCCAACCAGTGACAATCTAATGGAGAACCTTAAGATCGGAATGTGAAGTTTTATTGATCCTTAAATTTTTTAGGGTTTCTATTTATTTTTCATTTCGGTTGAGCGCTGTATGGTTCACTCAGTACTCAGTTTTTTTCACTCTAAGTTAAAGATAGAAACTTAATAGCTGGCTTGGTACATGAAGGATTTTACAGTCTCTTAGGGTTGACTCCAATCTTAGGAATTCTGGTGTGATTCTGAGTCACACACCCTGGATCTAACCACTTCATATTCTCCATTGATTTTAAAACTCTGTCACTGTCTTGGGGTCTTTACATAACTTACAAATTCCCCAATGGTGACATTGCTACTCGCAGTGCATTGATTAGGGGTGCATAGGAATGTAAGTCCCTCGTGGCCACAGACATCTTCATCTGGTGGGTCCTCTTCAGCTCCTGGTACTTTATCTGCCTGGAGCCCACATTGGTGCACGCGAGTTAAACACTAAGCTGGTAGCTAGATTAAATGACAAAACTTGACGGTCATGTCTCCCCACTTTTGTCAGCATTTGTCAGACGTACGGGATATACTTAAGACAAAGAAATCCATACTTTGTCTTCTTATGTCTTGTGACTGCGTTGGAATTAAAGTGAAATTAGAACCCAGTCAGTGTCAGTATTTCATACAGTTTATCTTCATGATAAATGAGGGAGTGACAGAGCCATTTTAATATCCCACAGACTAATTTTTTTTTTTTTGGTGTGGGTGAAAGCCCCTCCCTGAATACAGATAATACGATTTTCTTCAAGCCAATCCTTTGACTACCAAATCACCTAAAAGAACCAACTTTGAAAGTTTACAGTAAAATAAGTATGAATTTGCTATTCTGCACTTGCAGAAATAACCTCTAAATGCACAATGGCCAGGCCTAGCATTATCTGACTGTTCTTTTTCTGTTTGATATCAATGTTCTGGACAAGCAAGGTATTGTTTTGACCCTTCCAAAGGAATCATTTTAAATGGGAATAAATAACAATCATATGATATTTTCCAACATTAAACCTTTTTTTGGCTTTTGGTGTTGATATGTATTCACACTTTCTTTAGCAAAATCTTTCCTATTGTAGCATATATTAACAACTACTCACAATATAGAGTGGTTCTCTCACCACTTATAAATTTCATGTTCTACGTCAGAACTCTACGCATTAGGTTAGATCTTAAGTCAGCCTCATACTCCGGCCATTCATTTAGAATCAAAGCTGCTTCAGCTGCATGTAATACCAACACTCCTGTTCATATCACTCAAGGTTAGGTCGTTGGAATCCGCTGTATATTATAGGTATATTCCTCAACCAGAGAAATAATTAACAAAAGCTTTTAATAATATTGCATTTGTGAACCTAAGCAATAAGTGTGGGTTTTTTCTGCATTACTTTTTGCCATTTTTTATTACAGGCCTACCCTTATGTCGGTATCGGCACATCACTACCGACTTGTTCCATTATTAATGTTACTGCACGGCTTAGATTTTACCGAGCACAAATAAATAAATATATATATATATATATATATATATATATTTATTTATTTATAGGTGTCTTGCATTATTTCTCAATGGTAGAAAAGGAGAATGGTTAGACCTTGGATGATTGAAATGATATAATTGATGCTGAGTGAAGGTATATAAGTAGATGAGAACACAATAAGCCACGTTTGTTACATTGCTCATGCACTAAGCACATCCTTGCCATTCGTATCACTGCACTGATATTGCACATGGCTGACTATAACCAATGTGTACCTTGCTTTATTCATTGAAGATTGTAGAGCTGGAAGCACAATGTGATGAAATAGACCAGGAAAGAGAACGAAACGAAGATCTGCGCAAAAGATTGCAAGAACTGGAAGCGGAAATTCAGGACAAAGAAGCAGTAAGTCTAATCAGAAGTATTGTAGAGGAGAAAATACTTAAATGCTGTTAATTTCACAAAGCCAATATAACTGTTAGACATTAAAGGAACACTATAACGTTAGTAATACAAACATGTACCTCTAAGGCCAACATAATCACACTGAAATCAAGTGACTCTGATCATTTTTGGAAATTTTCCCATTTTGGCACAAATTTATGTATGTTAAAACATTAACACCTGGAGAACACCTAGAATAATGTAAACAAGACTGTAATGGCTTACTAAGGCCAGAAACGTTAGCCCAATTCTAAATATGCTTTAAGTGAACAACAAACAGCCACAGTGGAGAAAATAGTTGATCTAGTTGCCATCAATCTGCCCGAGTGTAAACTTCAGATTTGCCACCTAATGTACTATCGCTAATGGACCTAGTGTTGTCATTGGCAGCTGTACATTGCTATTTATTTTTATTACTATTTTAATCATTTCATTCTTATACATAAAATATGTTGTTTAAGGATTCTCATACATTACATATATGTTGGTTAAGCACTCCACCTAATGCTTCAAACTCACTGAAGAGTGTTTAAACCTGATATTGCAAATGCCCCAAACTCTCAAAAGAGCCTGATAAGAGATAAAAATGCCTAGAACAGCAGGAAAATGAATGTGGGGATAACAGTAGTCTCATCTGGTTGATTGACAAGGTACTAACCTAATTGACACTACCAAAAGAACAATGCTGGAATTTCATAAAACATTTTTATACTTAAGCTTTTAAAACTTTTTGACCTAATTTTAGACATTTTTAACTTAACTATAGATCTCAAGTTTTTCTTATACAAATCATTTGTATGTTCTAATTTGGAAATTAAGATTTTGGTTAACCCATTAACGACGTTTGACGGAGATTTTCCATCAAGGCAGACCTACCGTTAAGGACGAATGACGGAATTTCCATTATTTACTCAAGTTAACCCCAGATCGCGGGGTTAATGCTCCTCCAATCCGGCTCGGTATTTGAGGCAGACCGGGAGCACCCTGACAAAGTTAATGTAAAATCCCCTCCCCCCTCCTTTACCCAATTTAAATTAAAATTAACCCTTTCCCTGACAATTGATCACGGACTTCAGTGATCAATTGGCAGGGACTACATTTTATTGTGATCTGATTTATTTTCTTTAACGCCTGAGGGATAACTTTGCTTTTTGTTTTTTTTTTTTTTTACCCTCAGAGGTTAAATTTATTTAAGTGATTTAAATATTTTAAAAATATATATTTAGCTAGCTGGGGTGGGTGAAAGTTAGTGGGGAATTGGGGAATTTTGTGTTAGGCTAGCTAAGGGTCAATGTTAAAAGTTTTTAAAAAGCTTGAAAAAGTTTAAAAAAGTGAAAAAAATCCCACACCTTTACCCAGTCCTAATAAAAATTAACCCTTCCCTGCCAGTTGATCACTGTCTACAGTGATCAAAATACAGATCACAGTATTATACTGTGATCTGATTTCTTTTTTATTTTTATTTTAAGACGGTTAACTTTATTTTTATTTTTTTAACCCTAAGGGGTTTTAAATTATTTTTTTTCTGGCTGGGTTGGGTGGGAGTTATGGTAAATTGGGGAATTTACTGTAAGTGCTGCTTACTGCTAGTTAGGGGTTTACAATAAAAAAAAAGCTTATACAAATTTAAGTGTAAAAAAGTTTTTAAAAAGTTACAAAAATGTAAGTAAAAAAAGTTTAAAAACAAGTTTTAAAAAGTAAAAAAACGTAAAAGCGCAAAAAAAACCCCACAACATTAAAAATGCCTACACCTACAAATGTCTACCACTGCACCTGGAACAAAACTAGTGTATGAATGATCCCACGCTAAGGTTCAAAATATGCCTTTTGAAATACCCTGGGATGTCTTCTTTAAGAAATGGTATGTCTTTATAGTGTAGCTGGAATATGTAGCCTGCTCAAGTGCTCCAAAGTTGGACACGGACGCATCAAAACCCTCCATAAAAATTCACACTTAAAAACCTGAACTTGTCACGTCTCTTTTACAGCACTGTAACTTCACAAAATAGTGTCACTGTCTAGGTCATACATTTGGCATATTGTTTTACTCAGAAGATGTAACTAAGCATAATTTGGGGGATTTTATGACAGTGGTACATATCAAGTGTAAGAAATACTCTTCATAAATGCAACATGTATGTAAAAATGGCATTCCCGGCCCCCCCTCCCCCTTCCCTCCCCAATTTTTTGGCATTTGTTTTATAATTATTGAGAATTTATCTATGTATATGTGACATCAAATTAATGCCCTTTTTTGCCCTCTAAAAAATGGTATATAATATGTGTTGGTGCAATAAATGACAGTGATGCAAATTGCGTTTGACACAAACAGCAAAAAAATGCAAAAATGGCTTGTATGCTTAAGGGTAAGTCCAGTTTTTGAAGCTGCGTCCTTAAGGGGTTAACATAAATATTTTTTTTGGGCAATCTGCTGCAAATGTTTAGATGAATATCTTGCCTTACCGGAGATTGTGTTGTGTGCCTTGTGGACTACACTAACAAACGGCTCCCTAAATAAAACCCAGAAAGCAAACTGCGTTCACATGCTTTGTTCTCGGGGATCACAAGTTACGTATTGTGAGAGATCTTGGCATTGTGCCCAGACCACTTCACGAGCACTGTTATAGTTTAAATCTACACGCCTGTGGCATAACGATTTAACCTGGGAATACTACAAAATAATTCTATGTCTACGTTTGTGATCAGTTTGTCTAGCTAAATATATATGGAATGTCACCCTCTTTAAATTAACTATCTAATAAAAAAAAAAAACAATAAAATAATGTTTTTACACCCCTGTTTATATTTTGGGGCCTACTTTAAAAAATAAATACATACAAAGCACCATAATCACTACAGCCCAGGGTAAGATGTCAGACCAGTGTAGCATGATTTGACAACTTACCGGCATCACACAAGTACTCCTTGACTGCTTATCCTGCATCCAATTTTCTCTAGTAGTAGAATGCTCATTTGTTGAGAGCATCAACGTTGGTCATAGTTCGTTCATCTGGCATCTCCTGCAGGGCAAGATTGGATGCACCCACTGACTCCCAGCAGGACCCATATAAGTTGTCAAATTGTAAACCTGTTTGATATCTTATAATGGGACAATGCCAGGACTCTGCTGGCAATATAATGCCTATATCAAGCTGTAGTGGTTATGGTTCTTGAAGTCTTACTTTATTTCGCAATTAGACTTACCTGTAATCCCGAAACAGACTACTCACTCAAGCCTGAACCTCTTACTGTGAAACTTACCAAGATTGATGATTTTTGTCCTATCAATTGCTGCCCGTTGCAGACCTATGATGAATGCTTAGCTGTTGTCGCAACCCACCAATCAAATACTTTTCTATGTGAAGCATTCAATACAGTGTTTCTCTACACGAAGCATTGGATGTACACCAAGTATCTAGTGTCCCTATAGTGTGCATGCTGATACTGCAAATTAAACAGATTCAGATTATTTATCGGAATGCTACATTTCTAAACTTGTGTGCTGTGTTTTTGTCTTAAATTGCAGAGTAGGAATCATTGTATTGATTTATTTTCCCCAATATGTTAGCTCCTGTGCACGCATGGGCATGCAACGTTGTAACAGAAAATATGCTAACAGCAAGCTTTATGAAATCGAAATACTGTCATCTTTAATTGGGGCTTCAGAAAGTCGCTGTCAGTAAATCTCTGAAAACAGGCCGTGGCTGCCTCTGTAGGATAGTCATTAAACAATAACACAAAGGTTAGCAGAAGATATTATGTTCATGTGGGATAAACAGATTTCGGTTTGCAAATCTGTAGGCCTAAAACCTGTTCTAAGCAGGTGTTCAGCGTTAATTGTGCTACAAAAGCATTTTAAAGATATCTGACTAAAGTAATTGGACCCTTAAAACTGGTGCTCTCCCGTTACTTAACAAACTAATGACGCAGCTCTGACAGGCCTGGAGTTATTGGAGTTTTAGGGAGAATAACTAATCTGGTCTGTATGTCATTTATTTTAGTTTTAAATATTTTTATTGGTTTCACAATGCGCGTGCATATATCAAACTGGTTTATGACAAAGCAGGTTTTTGCCCACGCAGGGGCATAAGCATATATGGCGGAAGCGGTGCTTTAGTCAGGCATCATGAGGCGATGGTAAATCATAGCTATTAGCATTATATCGGTATCTTAATTGCACAATAAGTATGCTATGAAATAGGTGTACACATATAAATAATTAAATATAACATATGATTGCCTGCGCAGAGGCCAATAATTCCCTGCATTCCTTCCATATTGTGAATTACCCGTGCATAAACTCTGCAAAAATGCCTAAGTTTAGACCAATCGCGGGAAAACAGTATTCTAATGCTGTTTTCCAACATCTGTAACTATATGCAAGCAATTAATAGCATATATCTAGCTAGTAAATCAGGCAGGTTTATCATTGCAAGTTTTTACATCATATGTTTAGGATCCATTCTTCCGTGCACAATTTCTACTAAAGGAAGTATGCTCACAACTTCTAACATTTTTCGAGAATTTTTCTGTTTAGGTATACATTTCACTATTGCAACCAACAAATGTGATTAACGATATGAGCATTATTAAATCAGTTACATTTAGCCGGCGTTAGCTTATTTGTTTATCCTTCATATGCTGCAGCTGTCAGGCTATACCTTAAGCGAAATAGTGTATGCAACATCTGCTGGTAACTAAGCAGCAAACCTAAGATCTGTATAAAATAATAATAAAATAAATAAATACCCCCCCCCCCCCACACCCCCAACCCCATATGCTCTTTGTATAAGCTCAAATTTTTTGTATCAGCTACTGCACTGACACACAGGTATCCTTTATATAATGAGGCCATCTGGTTATGAAGCCCTTTTGACTTTAGTGAATTGAGCCTAAAATAAAGCATTTATATACAGCTATTTTAGTATAACATGGTATTATATGGCCAACTAAAGGGGCATTTATCGACATACCTATTTTAAGCAAGAAGCCATATCAGCATCTACCATATGCCTACAGGTTGGCTACTAACTATGTGCCGAATTAATTTAGTTGAAGGCTGGTAATCGGAACCTGCAATATTATTATCACCATATGTTCAGGTCTAAATTATCCGTTGTAGCATATAAAATTATAAAGAAGTGGAGAAGAAAAGAAGAAGAAAAAAAAAAACCCTCATTTAGAAATACGAATATATAGGTAAGCAAGGTACAAGCATAATGACTGTAGTTGGGGACTCTACAATGGTCTGATTTGGGCCAGTCATGGCACAGCAACAACATGACCCCAGTGCGCAGGGTTTCCATCTGTCCTCCCCAGACTAGTCACTGTCCGCTTGCAGGGTTTTCCGTGGCTCCGTGGGCACTCAAGGCCAGAGAACGTCCACAGGACCCCCACACCTAGGTTCTGTGCGCCCCCTGTCCCCTGCACCTCCCCTGCACCTCTCAAACTTCTGCGGAGCGTGAGCCCCCATCTCTCCTGGTGCTGGCCTCACACTTGGGGACGATGCGCATCCCTCACAGCCGCCGGAAGGCCCGCATCCTCTTTATCCACAGGACTCGCAGCACCAGGGACTCAACTCCCCGAGGACCCCCACAGACTCGGCAAGTCCAGGCCGTAACTCCTTTGGCGGGCAGGTAGTCGGGGTATTAATTTAGTTGCCGGCGACCTCTGTGGCCACATGTGCCGTACCCGCCAGCTCTTCCGAAGCAGTTGAAAGTCCCCTTCACGTCTTCTAACAGCGTAATGAGCTTATGTGTAATATGGCCCTCACGATTCTTTTACTGGCGGGCTTCTTTTTGGCAGGCTTTGCCAGTTCAGGAGGGCAGTCTGGGCCCAGCACAGGGGGCTCCCGGCTCGGCGCGTGTCGCCTCCCTGAGGCCGGATTACCCCACCGGCCGGGGGAGGGGGGGCGGGGCTGCGCCCCGAGCCAGCAGCGTCCATTGCCCGGGTAAGTTGCTTATATTTTTCTTTAAGGTGTCTGTGTCCAGGCGCGGAGGATCGACAAGTGTTCCGACCGACTCATGGTCAGTCAAGTCCAGTCTTGCGGCCAAGGGTAGGCCTTAGAGGTCTTTTACGGTGCTCACAGCCTTCTTTTAGGGTCCAATTGGTATCTTTGTAAAGCTGGTGTTATCCTTCCCTTTATTTCGGCGGGTAGCCTGGTATTCGTGCCTTCTGTGGATGTTTCAGAGCCAGTTTAATTTGTTTGGGCCGGGAGCCATGTCAATCTGCTGCCATGCGGCTCGGCTGCCCGGCCCCGCCCCCCTGTCATTTATTTTATATCTTTCCTCCATTTTTAAAGTGTGTGCTGATTGAGTAGATATTTTACAAATATACAATATTATTAATATCTTTACCCTGCCTGAATGATCCAAACTAAGTGAGGGAGCAGGAGCCCAATTATATAAAACCATCATATGCTCCTCTTTATTGGTATCTGTTAAAATCTCACCCATTCATATTGATACGTACACAGATCTCTCTATTCTTTGATCAAACTTTGCCTACTTTAGGAAGCAGGTTTATGGATTACAAACTTGCCAGTTTACACAGATAACAATACATGGTCTGACAGCAGGGATAAAGATTGCTTGCCAGTTGGTCCAGATATGTTGAAAATTATTTTAATTGTAGGCTGGCAAGCTGTCTGTTTCATACTTTTTCAGATCAAGTTTCTAGATGAAACACATTGAGGCTGTTTATTCTGCACTCCATGAGGAATCTACGTTCTTCTATGAATATTTCTATGAAAATGCTTATTTGATGTGACTTTAATGATAATGTCATGACTGGTGGTATTAAACATAAATAAATTAAAAAAATAAAATAAAGAACACACATTTAAAAAAAATGAAATTTTCGCCCTCCCTATTACACTAATATATATTAGTCATGTGTAATAGGGAGGGCGAAAGTTTAATTTTTTAAAATCTTATTTTTTTTAAAAACAGTTTTGTATATTTAAAATTGTAAATAAGTAACAATCTGTTTTCAAGTGTTTATTTGATTTGGAGTGTGTCTGCCATATTGTACAGAGGTTCAGTTGTGATCTTGTGTTCTCTACACAGGAATTGGAAGACCTCAGGAAACAGAGTGAAGTTATCCCTCAGATGATGTTGGAGTGTGAAGCTGTGAATGAAAAGCTTCAGGTAATGTGGGATTAGCACTCATCTAGAATATCAAGTACCAAGGCATAAGTAGAGCAGACGTGTGCTTGACGTGCTGCTTCAGGATTAACACTGAACTTGAGACTCACAGCAGCCGTCACAGTAACATTGGCTTGATCTTGCTATTATACAGAATTTACAGTTATCTGTTTTCTGACTTCATCAATAAACTGTCAAGTAATGGGTACTACAGGCAGATGTGAATCTACCTCCTGCCAGGGCTTTAAAAAAGGTTCACCTATTCTCTTCTGTTTACAAACCAGTTAAATACCAAGTTTTAGAGCAAAGATTTTTAAAGAAGACTGTCACATTTGAATAAAACATCGAAAATTACATGTAACTTGGGTTAACCTTTTCTCTTTATAGTAAAGATTTAGTAATTTTACATCCTAATCCAGTTCAGCCAAGGCAAAGCCAGTGCAAACTTTGCGAATGGAAGTGTAGATAGAAACATTGTTTCATATCTCCTCTACTCTTTATGCCTTCTCTGTGTTAACAGCCAAGTGCAAAGAATGGAATTTAGAACGACGACTGGCAGGAAGCTAAAATGGGGGCGCCCAGCTGTAGGATAAAGTGGCGTGGATTTCTTCATTTTTTGTTTTCATACCTCACAAATAAATACCTTATGGATAAATAAAGCTAATAATGAAAATCCTGACCTATCCCATTTAAAGCAGGGTCTTACTTTTAAGCACATTGCAATAAGGGCTGTTTTCGTCACCGTTTACGAAAGGCATTATGTGTATCTAACCCTGCTACCACCCACGAAGGCTCAATTTCTTTGCAAGCATAACAAACAATGAAAATAGTTGATTGTATTCTTCCTTGGTACAAATAGTTTTTTTTGTGTAAATGAAGTTTTTGTGGAGTGCGTTTTGATATCCTGATACTTCCATGTGAGGAAGCATCTGTCGCCTATTGATGAACTGTGCTCAGTAATTCAAGCAACAGCAGTAAAAGGTGACTTTCAATTAATACATTAATAGGTTTATTGGACTTAACAGTAATACATTGTAGCTCTCATTCTTCTTGCCGTTATGAATATTTCTTTGCTATAAATAGCTGCGGTTTTGAATCACCGTACATAAATTTATAATGCCTGCCATGTTAATGAAGGCTCACGGAGCATTTAATTCTAACCTTAGGAAATCCTTGTCTTTCTTCCCTTCTGAAAGTTAAAGTTTTGAAGTTGGACTTTTTATATTAATAACCTAAAGAAGGTATTCATTTTTTTAAAATATTTCCTGAAGCTAAATGTGGCAAAATGAGAAGTTCTGGAATTAATAACATTGGCCAAATTCAAATTAATGTATTTTAAATGGTGGCATAGCCGTATTCTAATTAGTCTTTGACAATTCAGTTTAACCCTTAAGGACCAAACTGGAATAAAAGGGAATCATGAAATGTCATGTGTCCTTAAGGGGTTAAAGGAACACTATAAGGTCAGGAACACAAACGTGCATTCCTGACCTTTAGTGTTAAACCACCATCTAGCCCATTTGACCTCCCCCCCAACTAACCCCCTTGCACTCTTTAAACATAGCAAAACCTTACTTTTATTCCAATCTGCTGCTGCTGGCTCTTCCCCTGACCTGCCTGCTTGGCTGACATCATCAGAACTGGTGGTCTGAGCTAATCACAATGCTTCGCCAAAGGAAAACATTGGATTGGCTGAGCTTGTCAAGGAGGCAGGATCAGGGGCAGAGCCAGCACAAGCCCAATACAGCCCTGGTCAATCAGCATCTCCTCATAGAGATGCATTGAACCAATGCATCTCTATGAGGAAAGTCCAGTGTCTGCATGCAGAATTGTGCAGCACTGCCCCAGGAAGCACCTCTAGTAGCCATCTGAGGCATGGCCAGTGGAGTTATCCCTAGGCTGTAATGTAACCACTGCCTTTTCTCTCAAAACTGCAAAAAGTCTGAAAGGAATGATTATCCTCACCAGAACAAATACATTAAGCTGTAGTTGTTCTGGCAACTATAGTGTCCCTCTAATTTAGGCTTCATGTTAACAGCACATGGGACCTACCTAGTGGGTGTAAATCAAAGATATCCTAAGAAAGTAGTGGGCAAATGCAACTTGCCTCATTTGCTATTGGATCACTGTTCAGTTCTGGTAAATGTTGATGGAAATGACATTATTTTGAAACAGAGCTCCAGTTGTATAGCAAGCCAGATACCTGTGTGTTTGCAAGAAAACACGAGTGCAATGCACACATTGACAATTGGGAATACTTCCTGCAGGTGCTCCAGAAAGAGAGGGCCAATCCCTGGAGACATCAAATGGAAGAAAAGATAACTATTCAGGCACACCTGAGGTTTGTTCTAAAAGGCAGTCTTTTTATTAGGAACTGAAAAAAACCTGGAGATATTTCGGCTCCTCTTTGAGCCTTTTTAACCCCTTAAAAGACCACTATAGTGCCAGGAAAACAAACTTGTTTTCCCTAGACCCTAGAGCACTGGATGCTCTGGTGGGGCATCACACTAATATACTTATTTGGGGAAAGTGGGGTTGTCATAGGTGATGACATAACATGCCCCCTTTCTGGCCCTATCCCTCCTAGTGCGCTGCTCTGCTTTAAACTGCTTGGGCTGAATTTTTGCCCCAGTCCAGCACTGCCTGGTATAATATTTTTATATATATATATATATTATTTTTTTTTATTAAACTAACAATGTCAAAACTAGTTTTCAGGAGACTCTTCATCAAGTCTAAAGCATTTCTGAACAAAATGACAAACAGTGTGTCTTTTGTGTTGGAAATTTATTTAGACCTAATAAAGGAGAGAGATTGTGAAAATGCATGTTGGATGTCCTCATACAAACCAAACGTCGCCTAACGACCCAGGAAGTCCATCTAGAGGTGGAGTTAACCCTGGCAGGTTATTATTGTAGTTTATTAAATGGCACTGCAGAGTTAAGGGACCTAGGACACTACGCCCAGACCACTTCAATGAGCACTATAGGTCTGGGTGCCTATAGTGTCCCTTTAACTACCCATTGACTAATGGTTATTGCCAACTCCTCATCCAAAGTGGAGAGCAGCTAAAGTTCACCTCTTTTTGCACAACAAATCTATGTCTTTTTGACAATCCATAATGTAAAGCTTTACGTGCATTTTATTCATCTGAAAAATAGCATAAGGATTATGTAACAGTTGGAAATGTAGACATTAAGGATTGGCGTACCTTTTTAAATGTCACATATGCTAGTCATGATATTTGAGTTGCTGTATTAGCCCAGTAATGTAAATGCAAAATAATGAAGTATTGCAGTTCTTATCATGTGCACTAGTTAGATAAAATAAAAAAATAAAAAAAAATAAAAAAAATTATATTCTTACTGTAGCACTATGTAGAATTGGATTAATTTGTGCAATTAGTGGCATATGTGTGCAATAAAAAATCATATTTGCTATTGTGGGAATCTGTAGAGAAACTGTAGATTGTTTATTAAGTTGAAAAATGCTGAGGAATAGTGTAGGACATGACAGCACTGTCTAGCTAATTGTCTACCTTATTATAAATTGACAATGGTTCTATTGCTGACATCAGCACTGAAACCAAATCTACTCCCTCTGGAGTTCTTGTCCCAGGTATAGCTATAGAAATGATTAAAAAACAAAAAAACAACGAGCTGTTGATTGGCTCGTTCCTAAATTACCCTTGGTTTTAGGTTACAAAGCAAAATTAGTAAGTCACAGGCAGATTAAGGTCTAATCATTATAATGAGAAAAATGGCTTCTTTTAATCAAAATCTGCAGGAAAAAAGGCCTTAAAAAAAGATATGTCTTGGTGGTGTAGAGGATATAGATTATTTGTGGGGAAAAAGGAGAACTGCAGCTTTATTGGACATAGTAGATAACCTTCTTGGGGTGACGAATACATTATTCCGTTGAAATGTTACATTTGTCATTTGAAGTGAGTCATAGAACATTTTTAATTAATATATTCATTAAATAGTTTCCTACCTTTTGGTAATATGAGCAGAACTACTGTGTGGATGTATGCATGTGTGTAGATATATCATATATTATTAATATTGGCATTTACATAGAGCCAACGTATTTCACAGTGCTTTACAATATTATGAAAGGTGGAAATTTAGCAATAAATGAGACAATAACAAAATGATACAGGGACAATAGGTAGGTGAGGACCCTGTTCAGATGAGTTGACAGTCTATTGGAGTGGAGTATAAAGCACAATAGGAATAGCATCAAGGGTAGAGTAAACAAACAAGGTGGAAAAGTAGCAGAACTTGGGGTGAGCGTGCAGTGTGGCCCATTAGGAGAGAGCAAGAGACCGTTTTGTGACCAAAAAGTTACTCTGGAAGGCCTTAATCATTTCTGAACAGATGGGTTTTGAGGGACTTCTTAAAGGATTGAAGACTAGGGGAGAGTCCGATGGGGGTAGACAGGCTGTTCCAAAGGAAAGGAGCCACCCGTGAAAAGTCCTGCAAGAGCTAGTTAGCAGTAAGGGGTCAAGCAGCCGACCGGAGAAGGTCATCTGCGGAGCAAAGAGCTAGAGAAGGGGCATATCTATGAATCAGTGAATGTAACAGGAGATAGAGTTGTTTAAAGATTTATAGGTAAGGGTTAGTATTTTAAATTGACACCTGTAGGGGACAGGAAGCCAATGTAAGCATCGACAGAGGGGTGAGGTGTGAGAGGAGTGACAGGAGAGAACATTCATTACAAATTGCAGCGGGGCAGTACGGCTTCTTCGGAGACCAATTAGCAGAGAGTTACAATAATCCACGCAAGAGATTACCAGAGCATTAACAAGCTCCTTGGCAGCATCTTGTGTGAGAAAGTGGCGGGTGCGGGCAATGTTGTTTTTTAGGTGGAATCGACAGGTTTTAGCAACAGACTGGATACGAGGATCAAAGATAACACCAAGACAGCACGCTTGCAAGGATGGACTGATGCAAGTACCATCAACTTGCTGGGAGAGTGAAAGAGGAGGATTAGTATCATGAGGAGGAAAAATAAGAAGCTCAGTATTAGAGAGATTGAGTTTCAGAAAGCGGGAGGACATCCAGTCAGATATTGAAGAAAGACCAGCGCTGATACGTTGTAGGACAACAGGGGAGAGATCAGTGGAGGAGAGATATATCTGGGTGTCATCAGCATACAGGTGGTAGCAAAATCCAAAGGAATGGAGTTTGCCAAGAGAGACATTATATAGAGAGAACAAAAGGGGACCAAGAACAGATCCTTGGGGGACTCCAAATGAGACAGGATATTTAATCATAATCTGCCTGTTATTTTTATGTTGTTGGTGTTCTCTGTCATTGTGTAGTAATCCATGAAATGGTTCCATGTAATAAATAGAAAATAATGTACATTCCCTAGTGTGCACTGTGACCTGTAATCACGGAGACATACATGCCCCATGCTGGCTGATATTAGTGGGAGTAACACTCCCACAGGGCAGCTTCTCTCATTTTTAATCTGGTTCTCTTCTGATCTGAATTAATGGCAGCAATTAGAATAGCAGCCACCCGGAAATGTAACACTCACAATGTTATTCACCAAGGTAAAAACTCACAGAGAGTTTAACATTTAAAGTGAACATATAATTTAAAAAGTCACTTACCTAAAATCGGCCCCATTTACATTGAATACACTATATATGACATAGCTATATGTATTTAATGTAAAATATATTGATTTGCTCTCCTTTCCTCCGATTCAGCACTGCTTCGTGGGTTTTACCTCCTGGCCATTCTCCCCTCTGCCTGCAGTCTTCTTTGATTTGCCCTGCTTGGGAAGCTGACTTAATTGCCAATGTCAGAACGTTCCTATACTCTTGCAGCTCCGGCTAGAGAGTTTCCTCCTGTGGGAGGTCTTTTCTGTTCGCCCTTGTTAGTCAATGCTTCATGGCACCAAGGAATTGACTGACAGCAGAAGGAAAAAACAATTTTTAAATAGTTTCTTTTTTTTCTCTCCTATCTATAAGTTTGCGAGCACAATGTATAGATAGGATTTTATGCTCAATCTAATAAGCATAAGTTGTTTGGGACATGACCGGTGTCCTTTAAGGTATACATAGCTGAGCTATGCTTCCTGCTTTGGCGTTACATTTGAAATTCCCTTTGAATTCTCACTTTCATAAATAACCCTGTCAATTATCTTGAGTACACTGGGACTTATACTAACCTTACCTCTAGTCTTAAAATATCAAATATTAATTATGCATAGCAACTGTGAACTTTGTATCATTGAAAAATAATACCAACCCTGGGTTCTGGAGACCTTTGTAAACCAACAAACTCATGGTTCATGATGTCTCCAGGACCCCGAAAAGGAATTATTTTCCTGGGATAAATAAATCACCATTATAATAATCACTTTATTTATGTTCTCAGTATCTTGTTTATTGCAGATATTGTCAGTTCATTTTCAGGCAAATTGGAGAAAAGTGGGACATTACTAGAAATGAGATTTGTATTTGTGTTGTTTTTTGCAGGACGCGGAGCAGAGGAACCAAGAGCTGGACGATAAAGTGAGGACTCTAAGGAAAGAGATGGACGAGAGCAAGCACAGACAGGGTCACTTGAAACTGGAACTTAAACATTTCCTGAATGTACTCGATGGAAAGATTGAGGATTTGCACGAATTCCGGCTAGGGCTTTCCAAATTAGAAATGGACAACTAGTGTGATGGATTTTTCATGCAGTAGGACCTACGCAGGGCAAACCACAGAAGATAGACAGCTTGGGGGGGGTGCACTGTGTGTTGGTTTTAAATGTTTCTTTAGCACCTATGGATACCTGAGATAAGTCTGTTTTGCCTATTTGGCAACCAATAGCTGCCTATCACTTCAAAGCCATTTTTCTACAGAATCAGTCCAGGGATTAGCTATCCAAACAGTGTAGCAGCAGGCTCAGTGTTTAAAACAATCTACATATATATATCTAGATTTAAAAAAATATATATAAATAAGAATTGTGAGATGTCAGATATCTGGTCATTTGCAGTTCATGTCCCACAATCGGCTCCTTTGACAAGAGAATACACAACGCGGCTTTGAAGACCAAAATAAAACCTACCGGTACTCCTTCTATATTAGTTTTAAGGTACTAGCTCTAGTACCAACTCGAGGTTGGAATTGCAATAAGAAAAAGCACACAGCCAAGAAACCTAGTCCATTGTACCTTTTCAGGCAGCACTCTGTGATACTTCTGGCCATTAACCTTGGAATTGAAGCTGCAATAAATCTAGTGAATAGGGCAGAGTTTGTGACTCCTTCCTTGTTTTAACACTATATATATATATTTTGATGGATGACCAAAAATTGTTCTGATATTGAGATGTAATGTATCTACCACTGAAACAATAAAGCAAAAAGAAAATGAGGATATTTTGTATTCCTCCCATATCGCATAATTTCAATTAAAATGTTTACAGATTATTTAATAGTGTAAAATAAAATATCACTTTTTTTCTTTCTTCTTTTGATATGCTTTGTTTACGTGTGTTCTAATTAGAATAGTTCCATTATGAAGATGGGTAACTGTTTTTAGATAATCTGTTTAATATTTTTAGGGTATGAAATAAATGACTGTGTGATTGGGTTGAACGACTGAGAATTCTAACCCCGGATTCTGGAATTAAACCTGTTTTTGTAATATAGAGACATTTGGGTGATGGATTATTTGCTGTGACAATGGGATGTTGTAAAACAATTGGCAATATATATTGTTGTATTACTTGTGCGATGAAATGGTTACTCAAATAACTTGTGAACATTTGACTTCTATAGTTCAAACCTAAAGTCCAATATATCACATGCTCAAAGCAAACCTTTCTTGTAGTCGTAGAGTGGTGTCACCATGCTGAATGACAGTCCGATTTATTTGCTCAACATGGAATGGTTATGGGTAAAAAAATTTAATCAGTAGAGTCAAGTTGTTAATTTTTGGAGAACAATATGAGATTTAACACCCTGGAGGCAATTGTAAGCATCTCTTGACATTACAGAAGCAGACTTATCAAAACATCTCCACAGCTGTCAGTCAATTTGCTGGGAAGCAATAGATGTGCGCACCCTAAAGTTTAAGTGAACTTCCAGGCCAAGTTCTCCGCTCCTTCTTCTGTATTAGAGCATTGCTGCAGGTTACCATGGCAATACTCTGATACATTTCCTGACACCGGCCAGAAGGAGCTGTCTTCACCCGCTGGGGATTGCACAGATTCTGCATTTATCACCGGACCACCTGTGCAGGGCCGGAATAACATAGGGGCTGATGGAGCTGCAGCTCCAGGCCCATGGAATAGGCCCATTGATTTTGGAAAAAAAAAATTTTTTATTTTTATTTTTTTACACATTACTCTTAGGGTTGCCACCTGGCTGGTATTTTATGGTATTTGAGGCTGCCTGGCCAGTGCCAGTATTGCAGTAAAACCGGCAATACAAATGCCGGCATATTTCTATGTATAAACAGAGATTACTCTGCAATACCTGCGCCGGCCAGTAGGGGTCACTGTGTGTGGAGAGAGGCAGGGATAGGTAGTTACAGCATATCCCTGCCTCTCTCTAAACACTGATCCATGGGGGATCAGCTACACAGCACAGAGAGTCCAGACAGCAGCTCTCCGCCTGCAGAGACAGCCTACAGCTCAGGGAAGTGAGGGATGGGGTAAAGGCTTCAGAGAGACATGGGGACACTAGGGGACACTGAGTGACCTGGGAACACTGAGACACTTGGGGACACTGAGAAACCTGAGTACACTGGGAGACATGGGGACACTGAGACACTGTGTCCCTAGCGTCTATGTCCCCAAGTCTGTGTCTCAGTGTCCGCATGTCTCACACTGTCCCTATGTCTGTGTCCCCTAGTGTCAAAATGTCTCACAGTGTTACCATGTCTCTTAAGTGTCCCCTAGTGTCCAAGTGACACTGGGCAACATGGGGACATGAGGGGACACTGGGAGACATAGGGGCACTGAAACATTGTGATACATTGGGACACTGTGATACATAGAAGTCATGGGGACATGAGGGGACAGTGGGACACATGGGGCACTGAAACACTTTGATATATAGGGGATACAGGGAGACATGAGGACACTGGAAGACTAGGGAACACTAAGACACTGGGAGACAGGGAGACACTGGTAACAATCCATCTTTTATTCAGCAGAATAAATGTGAGTAGTTTTTTGGTGATTTTACAGAATTTTCTTTTAGGTCACTCCTTGTGATTTACACGCATACATAATTAATTATGCAAATTAGTAAGGCCGGTATTTTTTTCCAAGAAAGGTGGCAACCTTAACTATCCTTCACATACTCTTGCTTAAGTATGTAAACTTTAGAGGGATGTATGGGAACAAAACTTGTGCGGACGGGCTGACAATGAAATTAGTTAAGATAAAGCTGACTTTGTGCACAATGCAAATGATCTTGCTGCTTCAATCTCTCTCCCTCCCTGTGACATGTTCCTTTTCTTCTACACTCACTACATGCAGCTGTTCTCTGTCCCAGACTATATACCAGGAGCTTCTGCCTGCTAGTAAGGAGGTTAGGAGAGGAATGGACCAGCGAGTGCTAGGGGACAGTCCTTAGAAATCGTAGCGCGAACTCATCGTTAGACACATTTATGCCAAGCTCAGGGTGCTGTCTGCATAGTTTGCCCTTAGTTGGCCAGCCTGCATGATTGGCAGGCAGCCTGACATGCATTCATGCCAGGCTGGCCTTCCAATTCTTTAGGCAGGCACGCCCGCTTTTTAAGGCATGTTCGCCTTTTTCGGCAGTTCTGATTACATGATTTGCATCAGTGGCCCACCCTTTTACCCTGTCCTGCTTCACTGGACACTGCTTTTAGAGGTATGGATTTACTTGAAAGATAAAAGCATAAATTAGAGAAGGATTAGCATAGAGTGTGTGTTTTCTCATAGCTGCACCCTATGAATTTCCCTTCAGCACCACTTCCGCCAGATACATGACGATTGGTAGGTATGACTGTTTTAGTGTTTTTGGTCGATAAGATTCTGTAATTAGGCCCATGATAATTGTCAGCACCAGGCCCACTGGGCTCTTAATCTGGCCCTGCACCTGTGATCAGGATTCCACCCTCCCTGGTCCAAAAAAAAGCCCCAAGGAGGGGGAGGAGGAGAAACAATGTTTGTTTATTTTTTTGTTTCATTAAAAATGTTTTTTTTGTTTGTAACCTTCTCTCAGCCACTTATCTACTGCACTACATCCCCTATCTCTCCTCTCCAGCACCTTTTCCCCCCACTGCATCTCCTAGCACTTTACTCCAGCCACTAATTCCCCACTCCACCCTGTAGCCCACAATACAGCCACTATACTCCACTACTGCCTCTAACCCTTACCACAGCCCCTTATCACCACATTATATCTTATATTTCCACACTACAGCTCCTATCCCAACACTACAACTCCTAACCCCCACTACTGCCCCTATCCCTCAACTATGGCTACCGGCCCTGCACTAGTGCACCTATCCATCACAGCCCCTATGCCCTTACTACTGCCTTCAACCCCTCACTAAGCACCTAACCACCACCCCCTTAGATATATTAGGCTGAGGAGCAGCTAACTTTAAATATCTCTCATCTTGTATTAAAATAGAAAATTCCACTACTTCCCACATGTATTTCCCACACATCACACATTGTCACATACAACACTCACAGCGGCCCAAATTTATCACTCACAGCTATACACACAGCTACACATACCGCTCACAGCTATCCACATGTGACCACACACTTCACTCACAGCTACAAAGCCAGCCTTATACATCACATACAGAAAGCTACAACATATACCTCACATTTACAGCCACCCTACACATGACACACACCCACGCCACACATCCACTCAATATTTTAATAATTATTTCCCAGTGCACACCCTAACGAAATGGGCTGCACACTCCTATTCTGGTGAGGTTTTCTTACGGCTCCGTTAAAGTCATAGAGTTAATGGAACAGGCAGGCACGCTGGGCTAGGTCACACCTGCCTTCCCCCCTTCTACAGAATTCCATTCCATGGCACATGCTGAAAGTCTGGAACGAGAGGAGGGCCTTGCAAAGGCTGCAGGCAGCAGGTTTTGCAAGCAGGTTTTTTTTTTTTTTTTCATATATCCACAAAAAAGACATGCGTGAAAATTATATGCCTGTCTTTCTTTGAGAGTATATTTACGGGAAAAAAAAATGAATGAAGTAAGGAATAGGTATTTCGATGTCCAGTCTGTGTAAATTTTGTACTTTTTAAATTTTATTTTATCAGCCTGCGTCAGTTAAACCCAAACAGAAATAGAATCAGGTGCCTGGGGTGGTCAATCAAGAAATACCACATTTGTTTCCCCCCCCTCCCCCAAAACAACTCCTTGGTTTGTGACCATTGATTTTCTAAAGAGTGAAATGTCTCCCAGTGTGTTTTGCTTTGTTATATCTGAGCAGGTTTGATATAACTGACCTTACAGCATTCATCCTGAGTTGTCATCAATATGGATAAGCGAGACAGTTTTGGTGGTAGCCATCTATTCTCATGTCATAACACCTCACAACCTTAATCATAGTAAGTTATGTTCAGGTTATTTCTCTTCTTTCTTCCTGTTTTTCTTTTTTCCCGTCTCCTGGTGTACCTGTCTATATTACTTTTATATTTTTTTCTCAGTACTTTTTTGGCAATTCTAACATGGTGGCTCTGTTCTGTATACGTATCAGTGGGTTGCATCTTGCATATTCCAAAGTTATGTTGTGTTGTATGAACCTATAATTTGTGCAACTAAATGTACAACTACACTGATAACAAAAAGCCCCTCAACTCGTAACCACAGAATCTGCGATGAGGGCCACAATTGTATGATCAAGTCTAGCCCTCAAACAACTATGCATGCCATGATAGGCAAGTGACATTTAAGCTTGCCTTTTCTTCCATGTGTTTAGTACTATAGTATCTTTCTAGCAAACGTGTCCTTTGCATTTTTACTTCTTGTAATTTCTATGGAGCTTCCAACTTTCCTTGGATGAAGGCAGGCTTCATTTAGATAAGTCTTTTGAACAGTATCTACAGGTTCCTTTCAAAGTGACTATTTATTTAAAGGGACATTTCAGAACCCTATAATACTTTAGCTTGCTGAAATGAATTATGTATGAAGGCTGTGTCCTATTTTTCATTTTGGAAAAATTGCAGATTTTAACCCCTTAAAGACCGAGGACGGTTCAGGACCGTCATCGGCATTTTTGCGTTGCCGACCGATGACGGTCCTGAACCGTCCTAACGGTCAGAGCTACTTACCTGATCGCCGTCGTTCCCCCGGCGGCGATCAGCGTGGCTCCGGTTGTGGGGAGACTGTCTGCAGCCCAGACAGTCTCCCCACGGCAGATTAGGACCCCTGTGGCCATGTGATCGCTTAACACAGCGATCACATGGTCACAATAGGTGTCCATGTGTCTGCCTGCAGGGGGACTGCCTGTGCTGACAGGCAGTCTCCCTGCTAATGTAAAATCAATTAAAAAAATAAAGTTAATGTTAATAAAAAATAAATAAATAATTATATATGTGTATATATGATATATAGACATATATTATATCTATATAATATATGTCTATATATCATATATATATAATGCCATACTAAGTGTATTTTTATATTAATATGTACTTATATTAATATAAAAATACACTTATAATTAAATTACACACGTATATATATAATATATATAACTATATATATTGTATATATATATTATTATAAAATATAAATAATAAGTAATTTAAATTAAATTAAATTTTTTTTAAATAATAATAAAAAATTTTAAAAAAATTATATAGCTATATGAAATTTTATTCTAACTGTATTTTAAAATTAATATATATATATTTATATCAAAATACACTTAGAATGAATTTGTATATATATCTATGTATATAAAAATAAATAAAAATAATAAGAAATATACATACGTCCATATACAAAATTACATAAATAATTATATAAATATACACGCAGACTTCAAATATATAAATATGCATATATATTTAAATTCTACGTGCGTATTTATGTAATATTTTTACATAATTCAGTAATTTT
>OW240914.1:78813082-78900866 GCA_933207985.1 Pelobates cultripes | reverse complement strand
TGGCCCATTAGGAGAGAGCAAGAGACCGTTTTGTGACCAAAAAGTTACTCTGGAAGGCCTTAATCATTTCTGAACAGATGGGTTTTGAGGGACTTCTTAAAGGATTGAAGACTAGGGGAGAGTCCGATGGGGGTAGACAGGCTGTTCCAAAGGAAAGGAGCCACCCGTGAAAAGTCCTGCAAGAGCTAGTTAGCAGTAAGGGGTCAAGCAGCCGACCGGAGAAGGTCATCTGCGGAGCAAAGAGCTAGAGAAGGGGCATATCTATGAATCAGTGAATGTAACAGGAGATAGAGTTGTTTAAAGATTTATAGGTAAGGGTTAGTATTTTAAATTGACACCTGTAGGGGACAGGAAGCCAATGTAAGCATCGACAGAGGGGTGAGGTGTGAGAGGAGTGACAGGAGAGAACATTCATTACAAATTGCAGCGGGGCAGTACGGCTTCTTCGGAGACCAATTAGCAGAGAGTTACAATAATCCACGCGAGAGATTACCAGAGCATTAACAAGCTCCTTGGCAGCATCTTGTGTGAGAAAGTGGCGGGTGCGGGCAATGTTGTTTTTTAGGTGGAATCGACAGGTTTTAGCAACAGACTGGATACAAGGATCAAAGATAACACCAAGACAGCACGCTTGCAAGGATGGACTGATGCAAGTACCATCAACTTGCAGGGAGAGTGAAAGAGGAGGATTAGTATCATGAGGAGGAAAAATAAGAAGCTCAGTATTAGAGAGATTGAGTTTCAGAAAGCGGGAGGACATCCAGTCAGATATTGAAGAAAGACCAGCGCTGATACGTTGTAGGACAACAGGGGAGAGATCAGTGGAGGAGAGATATATCTGGGTGTCATCAGCATACAGGTGGTAGCAAAATCCAAAGGAATGGAGTTTGCCAAGAGAGACATTATATAGAGAGAACAAAAGGGGACCAAGAACAGATCCTTGGGGGACTCCAAATGAGACAGGATATTTAATCATAATCTGCCTGTTATTTTTATGTTGTTGGTGTTCTCTGTCATTGTGTAGTAATCCATGAAATGATTCCATGTAATAAATAGAAAATAATGTACATTCCCTAGTGTGCACTGTGACCTGTAATCACGGAGACATACATGCCCCATGCTGGCTGATATTAGTGGGAGTAACACTCCCACAGGGCAGCTTCTCTCATTTTTAATCTGGTTCTCTTCTGATCTGAATTAATGGCAGCAATTAGAATAGCAGCCACCCGGAAATGTAACACTCACAATGTTATTCACCAAGGTAAAAACTCACAGAGAGTTTAACATTTAAAGTGAACCTATAATTTAAAAAGTCACTTACCTAAAATCGGCCCCATTTACATTGAATACACTATATATGACATAGCTATATGTATTTAATGTAAAATATATTGATTTGCTCTCCTTTCCCCCGATTCAGCACTGCTTCGTGGGTTTTACCTCCTGGCCATTCTCCCCTCTGCCTGCAGTCTTCTTTGATTTGCCCTGCTTGGGAAGCTGACTTAATTGCCAATGTCAGAACGTTCCTATACTCTTGCAGCTCCGGCTAGAGAGTTTCCTCCTGTGGGAGGTCTTTTCTGTTCGCCCTTGTTAGTCAATGCTTCATGGCACCAAGGAATTGACTGACAGCAGAAGGAAAAAACAATTTTTAAATAGTTTCTTTTTTTTCTCTCCTATCTATAAGTTTACAAGCACAATGTATAGATAGGATTTTATGCTCAATCTAATAAGCATAAGTTGTTTGGGACATGACCGGTGTCCTTTAAGGTATAAATAGCTGAGCTATGCTTCCTGCTTTGGCGTTAAATTTGAAATTCCCTTTGAATTCTCACTTTCATAAATAACCCTGTCAATTATCTTGAGTACACTGGGACTTATACTAACCTTACCTCTAGTCTTAAAATATCAAATATTAATTATGCATAGCAACTGTGAACTTTGTATCATTGAAAAATAATACCAACCCTGGGTTCTGGAGACCTTTGTAAACCAACAAACTCATGGTTCATGATGTCTCCAGGACCCCGAAAAGGAATTATTTTCCTGGGATAAATAAATGACCATTATAATAATCACTTTATTTATGTTCTCAGTATCTTGTTTATTGCAGATATTGTCAGTTCATTTTCAGGCAAATTGGAGAAAAGTGGGACATTACTAGAAATGAGATTTGTATTTGTGTTGTTTTTTGCAGGACGCGGAGCAGAGGAACCAAGAGCTGGACGATAAAGTGAGGACTCTAAGGAAAGAGATGGACGAGAGCAAGCACAGACAGGGTCACTTGAAACTGGAACTTAAACATTTCCTGAATGTACTCGATGGAAAGATTGAGGATTTGCACGAATTCCGGCTAGGGCTTTCCAAATTAGAAATGGACAACTAGTGTGATGGATTTTTCATGCAGTAGGACCTACGCAGGGCAAACCACAGAAGATAGACAGCTTGGGGGGGGGGGGTGCACTGTGTGTTGGTTTTAAATGTTTCTTTAGCACCTATGGATACCTGAGATAAGTCTGTTTTGCCTATTTGGCAACCAATAGCTGCCTATCACTTCAAAGCCATTTTTCTACAGAATCAGTCCAGGGATTAGCTATCCAAACAGTGTAGCAGCAGGCTCAGTGTTTAAAACAATCTACATATATATATCTAGATTTAAAAAAATATATATAAATAAGAATTGTGAGATGTCAGATATCTGGGCATTTGCAGTTCATGTCCCACAATCGGCTCCTTTGACAAGAGAATACACAACGCGGCTTTGAAGACCAAAATAAAACCTACCGGTACTCCTTCTATATTAGTTTTAAGGTACTAGCTCTAGTACCAACTCGAGGTTGGAATTGCAATAAGAAAAAGCACACAGCCAAGAAACCTAGTCCATTGTACCTTTCCAGGCAGCACTCTGTGATACTTCTGGCCATTAACCTTGGAATTGAAGCTGCAATAAATCTAGTGAATAGGGCAGAGTTTGTGACTCCTTCCTTGTTTTAACACTATATATATATTTTGATGGATGACCAAAAATTGTTCTGATATTGAGATGTAATGTATCTACCACTGAAACAATAAAGCAAAAAGAAAATGAGGATATTTTGTATTCCTCCCATATCGCATAATTTCAATTAAAATGTTTACAGATTATTTAATAGTGTAAAATAAAATATCACTTTTTTTCTTTCTTCTTTTGATATGCTTTGTTTACGCGTGTTCTAATTAGAATAGTTCCATTATGAAGATGGGTAACTGTTTTTAGATAATCTGTTTAATATTTTTAGGGTATGAAATAAATGACTGTGTGATTGGGTTGAACGACTGAGAATTCTAACCCCGGATTCTGGAATTAAACCTGTTTTTGTAATATAGAGACATTTGGGTGATGGATTATTTGCTGTGACAATGGGATGTTGTAAAACAATTGGCAATATATATTGTTGTATTACTTGTGCGATGAAATGGTTACTCAAATAACTTGTGAACATTTGACTTCTATAGTTCAAACCTAAAGTCCAATATATCACATGCTCAAAGCAAACCTTTCTTGTAGTCGTAGAGTGGTGTCACCATGCTGAATGACAGTCCGATTTATTTGCTCAACATGGAATGGTTATGGGTAAAAAAATTTAATCAGTAGAGTCAAGTTGTTAATTTTTGGAGAACAATATGAGATTTAACACCCTGGAGGCAATTGTAAGCATCTCTTGACATTACAGAAGCAGACTTATCAAAACATCTCCACAGCTGTCAGTCAATTTGCTGGGAAGCAATAGATGTGCGCACCCTAAAGTTTAAGTGAACTTCCAGGCCAAGTTCTCCGCTCCTTCTTCTGTATTAGAGCATTGCTGCAGGTTACCATGGCAATACTCTGATACATTTCCTGACACCGGCCAGAAGGAGCTGTCTTCACCCGCTGGGGATTGCACAGATTCTGCATTTATCACCGGACCACCTGTGCAGGGCCGGAATAACATAGGGGCTGATGGAGCTGCAGCTCCAGGCCCATGGAATAGGCCCATTGATTTTGGAAAAAAAAAATTTTTTATTTTTATTTTTTTACACATTACTCTTAGGGTTGCCACCTGGCTGGTATTTTATGGTATTTGAGGCTGCCTGGCCAGTGCCAGTATTGCAGTAAAACCGGCAGGGAGACATGAGGACACTGGAAGACTAGGGGACACTAAGACACTGGGAGACAGGGAGACACTGGTAACAATCCATCTTTTATTCAGCAGAATAAATGTGAGTAGTTTTTTGGTGATTTTACAGAATTTTCTTTTAGGTCACTCCTTGTGATTTACACGCATACATAATTAATTATGCAAATTAGTAAGGCCGGTATTTTTTTCCAAGAAAGGTGGCAACCTTAACTATCCTTCACATACTCTTGCTTAAGTATGTAAACTTTAGAGGGATGTATGGGAACAAAACTTGTGCGGACGGGCTGACAATGAAATTAGTTAAGATAAAGCTGACTTTGTGCACAATGCAAATGATCTTGCTGCTTCAATCTCTCTCCCTCCCTGTGACATGTTCCTTTTCTTCTACACTCACTACATGCAGCTGTTCTCTGTCCCAGACTATATACCAGGAGCTTCTGCCTGCTAGTAAGGAGGTTAGGAGAGGAATGGACCAGCGAGTGCTAGGGGACAGTCCTTAGAAATCGTAGCGCGAACTCATCGTTAGACACATTTATGCCAAGCTCAGGGTGCTGTCTGCATAGTTTGCCCTTAGTTGGCCAGCCTGCATGATTGGCAGGCAGCCTGACATGCATTCATGCCAGGCTGGCCTTCCAATTCTTTAGGCAGGCACGCCCGCTTTTTAAGGCATGTTCGCCTTTTTCGGCAGTTCTGATTACATGATTTGCATCAGTGGCCCACCCTTTTACCCTGTCCTGCTTCACTGGACACTGCTTTTAGAGGTATGGATTTACTTGAAAGATAAAAGCATAAATTAGAGAAGGATTAGCATAGAGTGTGTGTTTTCTCATAGCTGCACCCTATGAATTTCCCTTCAGCACCACTTCCGCCAGATACATGACGATTGGTAGGTATGACTGTTTTAGTGTTTTTGGTCGATAAGATTCTGTAATTAGGCCCATGATAATTGTCAGCACCAGGCCCACTGGGCTCTTAACCTGGCCCTGCACCTGTGATCAGGATTCCACCCTCCCTGGTCCAAAAAAAAGCCCCAAGGAGGGGGAGGAGGAGAAACAATGTTTGTTTATTTTTTTGTTTCATTAAAAATGTTTTTTTTGTTTGTAACCTTCTCTCAGCCACTTATCTACTGCACTACATCCCCTATCTCCTATCTCCCCCCACTGCATCTCCTAGCACTTTACTCCAGCCACTAATTCCCCACTCCACCCTGTAGCCCACAATACAGCCACTATACTCCACTACTGCCTCTAACCCTTACCACAGCCCCTTATCACCACATTATATCTTATATTTCCACACTACAGCTCCTATCCCAACACTACAACTCCTAACCCCCACTACTGCCCCTATCCCTCAACTATGGCTACCGACCCTGCACTAGTGCACCTATCCATCACAGCCCCTATGCCCTTACTACTGCCTTCAACCCCTCACTAAGCACCTAACCACCACCCCCTTAGATATATTAGGCTGAGGAGCAGCTAACTTTAAATATCTCTCATCTTGTATTAAAATAGAAAATTCCACTACTTCCCACATGTATTTCCCACACATCACACATTGTCACATACAACACTCACAGCGGCCCAAATTTATCACTCACAGCTATACACACAGCTACACATACCGCTCACAGCTATCCACATGTGACCACACACTTCACTCACGGCTACAAAGCCAGCCTTATACATCACATACAGAAAGCTACAACATTTAAAATTCTTTTAATAATAAATTTAGTTATATTCAGCCCAGCATCCTGCACTTTATTCCGGTAAGGGGAAGGTGTCACCCCAATTTTGACACAAAGCCTACAAACTTAGAGCCAGTGACCAAAAGGCTCTATAAAAGGTGAGCACCCTTCTTTTTCTTAAACATTTATTATTAGAGGATTCTTTTAAATTACTACACCAAGGGTTTTGTTTCTTCTCTTTTCTTATGTCTACAGTGGGGAGAAGAATATAAGTAAAAGGGGTCCAGCTGTCTACCTTAAAGACACGGAAACTTGGAAGTTTAGAGCCTTATAAACTTAAAAGGCTCTAAAGAATGTGAGTAAATTTCAACTCACTGAAATTATTGTACACTGCGTATATATAATATTGCACAATTGTTTTTTGTGTCTCTCATTTATTACATGTATACCCCCTAACAAGTTGATCCAAAAAGGGGTGAGTTATATGTACACAATCAATATATTCACTCTACATAGCACTGCACTCTAACTAGAGGCTTGGGAAGTAGAAATACCAACCAAACCTCAAGTTATTTGTTTTTTCTGTGGTTTATTTTACTGATGTCTTGTGCACTTTATTATCAATAAAGCACTTTGAAAATACTTCAACTTGTGGCTACAATCAAAATACTGCAGCTACTTCCCTTCAAAGGAGAGGGAGTGGGACACCTAAATCCCTCTAAGCTGATATTTTGTGCCAAGAATTTACTGGCTCCTCACTTGTGAGTGCATTTTCATATACCATTTTATTGCAACACTAGGATACAAACGATAATGCACTAGTGTTTGCTTTTCTCTTGTTTTAGGATCATATTCTCTAAGGATCTATTATTTATCCTCCAAATCGCATGTAAGATACTCCACCGTGTGTGTATATTTGTATTTTGTTTTTGGTGTGGGTTAAGGGGATCCCACACAGGTGTTAGAGTATCCAGAACTATTCGTTTACTCACTGGGATTCTGTACATTTACTGTATTTTAACAATTTACACCTTGCCCTTGCAGAATCTAAGTGGGTATATTAAAGGGACACTGTAGTCACTATAACCATTTCATCTTTTTGAATTGGTTATAGTGCCTGGAGTGCCCTGGCACTTGTCCCTCCATTCAGTGTTTTACCATGTTCATGCAGTATGCCACAAAATAAGAGTCCCTGGCCACCCACAGTCCGGCCCCTTCTGCATGTGTAGCTAAGGCAGAGATTACACACTTCCTTGTTGTCATACCCATTCATACCGTCAGTTGGAGCTTTGACAGGCTAAAAGCATTCAGCTGACACTCTCAGCCAATCACAGTTGCCCTTTGCTGCACAGGATATTATTCCAAAATAATACTTCCTTATTAGCCAAAGCAGCACAGAGGAGATGGACTGCCTGGGGCTCTTGTTTAGCATTAGAAAATTAGAAAAAGTTTAATGCTAAAAGAAATGATGGTACCGGGGACTCCAGACAAGATTAGACCAACAAGACAACCAACTATTGGTTCCCATACACCGAACTCCAAAAGATATAGGGATGTAGTAAGGGAAGGTCCCTCTAAGAGAAGAGTAGAAGAAGAAACATCCATTGATTCACACACAGCCAACCCAAAAAGATACAGTTGTACAGTGAGGGATGGTCTCCTTAAGAGAAGAGCAGAAGAGGAAACACCCACGAAGAAAACCACCACACAGTTACACAAAGCTTCAACTAGTCATCAAGAACCATATATATGCTCACCCCCAGATACCCCCATTTCCCCTTCTTTATTTTGGAAAGACCTCATCCAAAACAGAAGGAGATGGATACAAGACACACAATCTTGGGAATCACCGGGGCAAATACCAACATAATTTATCCTTGGAAGATGATAATACTCTCAGAGAGATATAAAGAGACACCAACATTATAGTCAAACTGGAAGACAAAGGAGGGGGCATAGTGATTTTTAACAACGAACAATATGTTGAAGATGCAGAAAGAATACTTTCTGACTCCTCAACATACCAAAGACCCCCTTAAGGATGTAATAACCATTTTTTTTAAATATAGAGAGAAAGGAAAACAGTTGGGAATTCTGAACGAGAAGGAAGAAGAATACGTGCCATTTCATTGATGAAATCTTTTTTATATGTGGGGAGAAAAATCTGAGAGTAAACAAAACCAAATTAAAAGAGTCCCAACAGTATTCCTAATTAGAAAAAAAGGATATTATTCCAAATTGTAGAGTATAAAACAGTGATCTGTGCGTTCTTTCAATTGTATCTGATCCAGGTGTAACCTTGTATCCACCTTCAATTAGAAATGATTAGAAATGATTGCCTATCATGGGATGTCATACATAATGATCTAATCTGGCATGAAGTTCTAAATGTGCACAAATCAGTGGGGTTTCCATGTTTTAAGGCAAATGTCTAAATCTCATATATATTGTGTGTGTATATGTATAAATGTATCCTATATAATTCTGCAGATAATGTTTGCAGTGTCATAGTGCAAGAAAGGTTACATCATTCATGCAATTATTTCCCATAACGAACGAGTAATAATTATTTATTTATTTATAAAATATTTTACCAGGAAAGATACATTGAGATTTCTCTCGTTTTGAAGTATGTCCTGGGTCCACAAAAACATTGCATTGTTACACTAGGCTACAATAAAATACAAAAACAATATTAATACACAATATATACAAAACATAACAGCAGGTAGGAAATATATAATCAACCATGACGTGCATTCTGTTTTGAGGTATGTAGAGAGGGATCTCTTAAAGGACTCTAGGCTTGGGGAAGATTTTAAAGTGTGCGGGAGGTCGTTCCACAATTGCAGCGCTCTGTAGGAGAAGGAGGATCGGGCCACTTTCTTTTTGTATTGATGTAGACTAAATAAAGTGCTGGTACTAGATCAGAGTTTATTGGAGGTGGGAAAAGCTGAGGAGAGCATTTTGCTCAGGTAGGATGGGAGTTTCCCAGAAAAGCTCTTAAAAACAAGGCTGGAAAGATGAAGGGTGTCTCGATTCCAGCAACAGCCAGTTTAGTTCTTTTAGCATGTCACAATGGTGGGTCCTGTAATTACATTGTAGCACAAATCAGCAGAACGTGTTATACAATGTATTGAGTTTATTAATGTGGGATTGCGGTGCAGATGCATATACTACATCCCCATAATCAATGATAGGCATCAGCATTTGCTGTACAATCTTTTCATTTACTGTAGGTCTTAGGCAGGATTTGTTTCTGTACAGGGCACCTAGTTTTGGATAAAGTTTAGATGCAAGTTTTTCTATGTGGAGGCCAAAAGATAGATTGGGGTCTAACATCATACCCAAGTATTTGAAAGAGTGGACAGCAGTCAGTGTGCCATTTGAATTTGTTTTGATGGATAGGTGGGAATTGTGTAATTTGTGTAATTTAGGTACTGTTCCAAAGATCATTGTGACAGTTTTGTCAGTGTTTAGGAAGAGTTTGTTTTTTGCAATCCACTTTTCTACCAATGTAAACTGGTCTTGGAGCACAGCCTCAAGCTGCGGTAGCTCATATTTGCTCACATTGATCACTGTGTCGTCTGTGTACATTTGAGGATTTGCAGACATTAGGCAGATCATTTAAAAATAATGTAAATAGTAGGGGGCCGAGAATGGAACCTTGGGGAACACCACACGTGACTGGGAGAGGGAGGGAGTTGCTGTCAGAAATGGACACATATTGCGAGCGATCCAATACATACGATCGAAACCAGGTTAGCGAACAATCACTAATACCTGAGTTTTTTAGTTTGTGCAGTAGAATGTCGTTGTCTACCGTGTCAAAGGCCTTAGCAAAATCAAGGAAAATAGCTCCAGTTGGGTCTCCTTGTTCCATGCCAGTTTGGATGTCATTGCAAACTTTTAAGAGGGCAGTTGTAGTGGAGTGATTCTGATGAAAGCCCGATTGATCAGGGGTCAGATACTTTGATTGTTGGTAATACTCACATACTCACATTTTTCTAAGATTTGTGACAATACTGGGAGCAATGATATTGTGCAATAGTTAGAAACCAAAGTAGTGTCACCACTTTTATGGATAGGCACTACTCTCGCAGTCTTCTAAAGTTTAGGTATGTATCCAGACACCAAGGATTTGTTAATAAGGGTTGCGACGGGTTTAGCAGTTGCCGGCGCACTGAGCTTCAACAGCATTGCTGGGATTTGATCAGGTGCAGACTGGTTTTTCATTTTTAGATTATTTAGGTGTTTTTGAACTACACTAATAGGTACAGATCTAAAATTAAACTTGTCTATATTGGGCCTTTGCAAATTTAGTAGGGCCTGATCCACATTTGTAGTTTCAGGATGCGTGTCATTTATTAGCTTGGCAATCAAGGCAGTGGAGCATCCGACAAAATAATTGTTAAAGGCATTTGCTACATCTAAGGGAAGTTGCAGGGTTTGGTTATCCACTTTGACAGTGGAGGGTTGGGAATGGATTGGGGGAGTTTGTAATTTATTTATGACTTTCCAAAAGTTTCTAGGGTTTGAGATGTTACTGTTCAGATTTTCACAGAAATATTGGGCCTATTTTGTTTGTTTTGTGCATATATTTCGCCGTTGTCTATATGCACAGTGATCATTCAAAGAGCCAGTACGTTTGAACTTGGACCACAAAGAATCCCAAAACTGGTACATTTGGATGAGGTCAGCTGTGATCCAGTTCATATGTGCTCCTTTTACCCTCACCTTATGCAGCGGGGCATGCAAATTCCAAATTTCTAGGAGTTCAGACTGAAAGAATTCAACAGCACAGTCTAGATCTGGGATAATGTTTAATCTGTGCCACGGGAGGTTCTTGATGTCATTAAGAAAGGATTCAAGATTGAATTTTTTTGAAGGACCTGGTGATTTTAATCTTGGGAGATGATTTAATAGCCTTTATTTTGCGCACGCAGTACACTAAACACTGATCACTGAAAGTGTTTGGGAGAACACTGGCCTCCAGGATTCTATCAGGTGAAGTGGAGAGAATCCAATCAAGCAGGGTATGGTTATGGCTTTTAATGTTTATGCGAATTGGGGAGGAGATTAATTGCGTTAGCTGCAAAGTCTTAAACAGTGTGCAAGAACTATTATTAATCAAAAGGATAAAGGAAAAAACAAACCTCATTGCATAACACTTTAGAATGGTAGAACTTGGGAAATTCTACATTACTGAAGCACAGTTCAGGTGGGTGCCCCTGGCCTTTCTCCTGCACGTGGTGTGAACGTGACAGTCTTGGCAGAAAAGAGGCCGCTTCTGACAGAGAGGTGAGGTTGAGTGCAGCGCCATTTTTAACCATAGTCAGAGACCTAGGTATGCCCCATCTATACTCCACTCCAGCTGTGCGTAGCTGATTGGTGATCGGGCTAAAGGACCGTCTCCATTGCAGCGTGTTCCTGGTTAAGTCCTAGAAGAACGTGATTCAGGATGTCTTGAAGTTTGGCAGGGTTTTGTTTCTCCCCACTGTCATTATTCAGTTCTTGTCGGAGATCGACTGGCGGTGTATTATCACGTCTCAGGTAGCTGTAGAAGGTGCCTGTGTAGGCTTGTTGACCCAAAAGCAGTTATCAAACGTTAGCTTTTTGGCCTGTGCATGTGGCAAGATCGTGGTTATCAGGCATCGGAGGTAGTGGGGTAGTTCCGCCGGGCTGATGTTGTCAGGGACACCGCTTATCTTAAGACTGACTGTCCGGTTACGATCTTCTGCAAGATCTAGCTTAGTGAGCATCATAGGGTGGGAGGTTTGTAGTTGGAGTTTAGATTCTTTGAGGCCCTGTACCTCCTGTCTCATGTCCGTGAAATCCTCCTTGGAGGCCTGTATCCGAGCTGTCACCGCCTGTACTTCGGTGCATAACAGGTCCACGTCAGCTGCAAACATCTGTCTAATCTTCAACATTATATTTCAGATATCTTCTTTAGTAGCGAGATTCCGTGCATCCCCATCCAACAATGATAGTACTGGGGGTGATGTGGGTTCTGCCATTGTCTCCTGTGGCAGGTCGGAGCATGTGGAGCAGGCCTCTGGGTCTGGGGTGGTTAGGACCCTGTGGGCCGTAGAGCAGGTTCAGTATTAAAAGCTCAGCCCATGGCTCTCCATGTTTGAAGCTGCCATGAGTAGATGCAGTGGTCCACTTTGACTTACATATGACTTTTATAAAAAGCATTGGCGTGCAGAAAAAGTGTTCCTCAGTGAAAGGTTAACTTCCTTACCCCACGTATTCGATTTCATTTTTAAAATATCAAAAAATATTATATGAAAGGGACACTGTAGGCACTGAAATGAATTCTTCTCACTGAATTAGTTATAATGCTTTGAGTTCCCTTTTTCGAGCACTTTAACACTAAATGAATGTTCCTGGAGGTATGGCTTTGGCTTAGACTGACATTACACACTTCCTTGTAGCCATACGGATTCATGCCTGCAATGGCACTGTCATAGACTGAATGTCTATGGCAGTGCCATGTGATTGGCTGTTGCTCTCAGCCAATCCCAGGTTAATGCTCCTATCCCGAGCACGACAGAGGGGATGGTAGAAAGAGCATCTTAAACTGATACCAGAGTTTGTACCTCTTTTAATGGGTCACAAAATAAATCAAAATCAACAAAAGGATGACACAATAAAAAAACTGAAAGTTGGACACTAGTTTGATCCATATTTAACTCTTGAAATAAATCATGGCCTCTTATTAAAAAAATAAATCTGCCTTGGACCTCACACACGTTTCCCACTCCTATCTTTTTTTGTATGGATGACCATAATGTCTTGCAAGCACAGTCATCGACCAGTGAGATTTACTCTCATCCGTTTGTTATAATTCATCACCGTGCTGGTAATAATTCTGATGAAGGGCATACAAGTTGACCAGGAGTTGCCAGCCGAGGATAACTGGTCAAGAAGAGAGCTGCCAGTTCTAATACAACAAGTGTAATATTTATTTTTTAATTGTGGCAGGTCTAGTAGATTCTGAAGTCTTACTAGTGAGTAATAGTAAGCCTATGAACATCAAATAGTAATATCCATATCACCTGTTTAATTTCCTGGTGGTTGCATTAAAGGGTTACTAAAGCACCCCAGACCAGTTCATCTCAATGAAGTGTTTTGGATGCAGTGGCCCTGTCGTTTTTTTTTATTAATTCTTTATTTTTCACCAAAAAGAAGTGCATATTTGCAACAGTGTATAGGCTTACGCAGAAGCCACATTACGTTTGCAGACAGTTTGGTTGTACAGAAAGGAAAGGTGAAGCGTTAGTACAATCATGCATATTGATGTCCCTTAACTTTGCGGCCTGCTGTCTGTCATCATGAGGGTTGCTGATGTTACGTGTCCTAGTTTGTCTTTCAATTTCGCTAAGGCCATTGTGATGGGACGCGTTTCCGGGCACAGCCAGTTTTGTGCCAGTGCCCTACGAGATGCCAGGTAGATCATGTTTAATAGCTGTTGCTCCGGGTATGGCAGAGGATTGAGCAGTGAGGCTGCATGGGGCATGTTCTATACACCAAAACTGCTTCATTAAGCTAAAGTTGTTCAGGTGACTATAGTGTCCCTTTAACATGTACAGCTTGGAGGAAAGACGAGACGGGGGGATATGATAGAAACATTTAAATACATAAAGGTAATCAACACAGTAAAGGAGGACACCATATTTAAAAGAAGAAAAACTACCACAACAAGAGGACATAGTATTAAATTAGAGGGGCAAAGGTTTAAAAATAATATCAGGAAGTATTACTTTACTGAGAGGGTAGTGGATGCATGGAATAGCCTTCCCGCTGAAGTGGTAGAGGTTGACACAGTAAAGGAGTTTAAGCATGTGTGGGATAGGCATAAGGCTATCCTAAATATAAGATAAGGCCAGGGACTAATGAAAGTATTTAGAAAATTGGGCAGACTAGATGGACCGAATGGTTCTTATCTGCCGTCACATTCTATGTTTCTATGTTTCCATTGCAAGGCTAAACACACCTCTAGTGGCTGTCTTCGTGACATCTAGTAGAGGCTGCTTCTGCTGTGTGTACTTGGCTCCCACAAGTCACCTTCTCTTTGCATTCGCAACACATTTGCTTCTCGCCCCCCAAAGCTCCTTTCTTAGGAGTGGATGAGAAGAGACACCTGCTGGATGATGTTACAGGACAAGGAATGGGTGTCTACATCTCTGCACTGGATAAAAGGTAAGTTAAAACCTTTTTAATTTTTAATTTTTTTGTTATGAATGCTATAGGGTTGCTTTAATTCCATCCATTTGGTGTGAGTGGAGATTCTTTAGAAACAATTGGCATTTAATGAACAGTCTAATGTAATTATCAAAACTTCATTGAAAAGTCATCCTCTCTGCCCAGCACACAAAAACATACTTCTACTCAGTAACATCCTTAATACATGCTTTACAACTGTGCGGAAATAACTTGACTTCAGTGTCCCAATAAGTGTTGATGAATCTCTTCTGTTAGAACTGTGCTTTGTATGGCCGGCTTATCATTAGTTAATAAGACCAAGACTAGTTACCGAGAGCTTCTCGCTCACCTGCAGGTGCTTCCATTATCAGATTCAGAGCTTAGCACTTGCCATTCTGAGAGCCACTTGGTAGCAATGAACTAGTCTGAGAAATCCAGTCTCTGTTTAAGCCGCTTAGCTAAAGCTGCAGTTTATCACAACACAATAAGCAGTAGAGAAGCAGATTGTTTCTTATGTTTTAAAGGCACACAACACATTATTTAAACAAGTACACAATGTTCCCACAGACAGAGATCCTATCGGTCTTGTGATAATGTTATAAACCTTTAAGGTCTGCTAGAGGAAAAACCACATTGACTTGTTTTGTGTCCATCACTGAATATGTTGGAGAGAAGCATGCAGTTCAGTAAAACAGAAAAGAAAATGTGTTCAGTGAACAGGTTTTAGATATAAAGAAATCCCAGCCTATATCCCCCTTTAGTCTCCTTTTTATATATAGTTTGCCATTCTCCTCTTTCTCCCTTTACCAGTCTGTCTTCCATCTTTCTAAAAGTCTCTTTTGTTCGAGTATTTTCATAGCCAAGTTTCTTGCAGCACTTTGCACCCCCCTTTACCCCTACCTACACACCCCCACCCAGTTATTTTCTTTTTCATCTCAGAGGTTATTTTGTCCTTTCCTCAAAGTTTTTGTGTTCCGGTATGCTTCCCAATAATTCTCTGCCACAATTTGGTTGAATTCATTTTGCAGGCGGATGGTGGACAAGTCTAATTTTAATGTCTTAACCCTTTGCATGCTATCTGCTTGTGGAAATACACTGATCAGTCACAACATTAAAACAACCTGTTTAATATCGTGAGTCGAGGCATGGACTCCATAAGAACTATGTCCTGTGATATCTGGCACCAAAACTTTAGCAGCAGATCCTTTAAGTCCTGCAAGTTGCAAAGTGGGGCTTCAGTGGATCGGATTTGTGGTTCCAGAGTAACTCACAGATAGTCAATCAAATTGAGGTCTTGAGAATTTGGAGGCCAGGCAATATCTTGAACTGCTTGTCATGTAACTTAAACAATTCCTGAACAATGTTTGCAGTGTGCAGGGTGCATAATCCTGCTGAAAGAGACCACAGCCATCAGGGAGCACCATTACTATAAAGAGATACATGGTTTGCATCAATCTCTAGGTAGGAGGTACATTTCAAAGTAACATCCACATGAAAGCCAGGATCCAAGGTTTCCCAGCAGAACATTGTCCAGAGTATAACACTGTCTCAGCTGGCCTGCATACTGCTGCCATCTCTTCCCCAGTAAATGCCAGACACGCACCCGGCCATCCAACTGATCTAAAAGAAACTTAATTCTTCAAAACAGGCCGCCTCCTCACATCCCCATTCAATGTGCCTTCGGTGGTGGACAGGGTTCATCAGACACTCTGACTAGTCTGCGGTTACCATACACCGCAAACTGCAATGAAACGTGTGTTCTGACACCTTTCTATCATGGCCAGCATGTAGTTTTTCAGCAATTAAAAACATGTCATGATTCCCTTTTATTCCAGAAGTTTGGTCCTTAAGGGGTTAAATAAGTCCTACATGTTGCATCTCACATAGGGACTTCTTCAGGGACAGTTCTGTGTTCCAAACAAAGTGCATACAAATTCCTCCTTCCCGTTCCAGTCCTTATATACACCCCTTCTTGAATCCAGCACCGTTCTAATAAGTCCTTTGGTCTTTTCAGCTGTTTGGAGTTCTCTTTGATTCTCTTCTTGGTTCTGCCTTTCTTGACGTCATTGCATCTCATACGTTGGTGCACCACCTTCTCCACTCCCGGAGTCCGGAGGGTGTGTGCGTGATGACCGTTGCGTTCCACACGCCTTCCACTCGGCAGTCTCTTCCTGTCTGTATATACATATATTATACATTGATACTTGTGGAAGATTTTGAGGAGATCTTCAGGGTTTTTTCCACCCAAAGGGAAGTTATTTACCAAATTATTGAAATGATTGTCACATTGTAAAAGTCATTATATATATATATTTATTTACCTATAATTCCGTGCCAAGTATGAATATCATAACATTTATGACAGGTATCTTAATTTTCAGCAAAATTATTTAGTTAGTAAAGTCTATTGTATTTTTCAATTATGAATTTGGTGTCATTCGAAACTTAACTGATGTGCCATTGTTGATTGCTACTTCTACAGAGAAGATGTATTGAACATATGAAGTAATAGGAAGGCAATACTCTCTTTAGTGTTGCAATTTCCTTTATTGTCAAGTAGGTAAATCTCTGTGTCACCTCTCCGTAGAGCCACACCTCCTATCTTTTTCCAATCTGCAAGTTCTATTAAGTTTTTACCTGGCCGAAAGATGTAAGCAACATTTTTAACTTTTGATGTTAGTAATTATGTGAGATTTTGCCCCTGTGTCAGCCATTAGCCCTTTTGGCATTAGCTCATCAAGTTGGTCACTCTGATTATTAATATATATATATTAGTGTCTGTTATTTGTTATCTGCCACTTTTCTAAAGGAACGCTAACGTTGGGAATACAAATCTGTATTCCTAACATTCTAGTTTTCTTGTCTCTGGTGGTATTAGGTCCCCTCCATTCAATATAGAAAGGTTAAAAAATCCTTTGTTACTTGCCTTGTTCCAGTGCCGAGGCTCTATTGGTGCTGCTCACCTCTCCAGGAGATGTAATGGGGGTGGTCGTGGTCCTCTGGAGGAAATATGGGGACCTAACGTGTCTATGCGGTGAGAGTCGCATGCACATTCATACCTTCCTGTAGAAAGCATTGAATCAATGCGTTCCTTTGGGCCTTCCAGCTCACATGACGAATATGACTTGGTCTATCTCACAGAAGCGCCTCCAGTGCATATCATACTGACATTCAAAAGAGGAGAACTTAACCCTGCAATGTAAACATTGCTGTTTCTCAAAAACTGCAATATTTTACATTGCAGAGCTAAGGTGACAGTGACACTGCACCCACACCACTTCAATGAGATATAGTGGTCTGGGTGACTATACTGTCCATTTAAACTAAATCACACACACGATAATGAAGGCTTTAAAATAAAGCTGTGTGCATGTTTGACAGGCTTTTTACTACATTACAATGTGAGGTAATATGGTAGCAATGCCTATAAAATACTACCTTCAGGGCTCTTTACTTTTATAGCCTTTAATAATTACTGGTGTAATCTTTGCCTGGGATAGCATTGCTTCTGACCAATGTTCAGTTAAGATGGCAAAAGCAGGTACTTTGTATCCCCTAAGGTTGTCACCTCACCCTATGCCCCATCCTCGTCTAATTGCTGCAGCAAACTGGAGCATCCTAAGTCCCTGCCTGCTTCTGTATATTGCCAGCAGTGGAATGCATGACTGCTGAGCCACCATAACCCTTAACCCCTTAAGGACACATGACATGTGTGACATGTCATGATTCCCTTTTATTCCAGAAGTTTGGTCCTTAAGGGGTTAAATCCCCGTTGCCCAATAATCACACAAGACATGAGTAAGTTGGGTAAGCCCAACGGCCACAGCTTTATTTAACAACATAACCATGCCAGCAAAATTCCTCTGTCAGCTGTTGGGGTGTTTCTCCAACAGATTGCTGTAATTCGTTATCCAAGAGTCCAGGGCAGCCTGCCTACCGCCATAGGTTCTTGGTAGGCTGCAACTACCCTAGCCACCTTGTGTTTCCATCCCTTGTATCTGCGCTGGCCAGGAACAAGCAAGCTGTGACAAAACAAGAACACAAGAGACACACCCTACAAAAACATAATCTGCAAAAAATATAAAAAGGACCACAAATGTGTAAAAAGTCTTGACACCAAAATTAAGGCTTTGGGGTATATTGCACTCACAGACTTAAGGAAGTTAGGTGGATGGTGGAGAACTTATATAGGAGTCATGCTATGTGGAACAGTACTTTTAAAAATGTAAAATGAGTTCCATCAAGGTTTTAGATCTCTTCAGAATGTGGTACAG
This sequence comes from Pelobates cultripes, assembly GCA_933207985.1. NCBI lineage: Eukaryota > Metazoa > Chordata > Amphibia > Anura > Pelobatidae > Pelobates > Pelobates cultripes. Next base: position 78,882,537 of record OW240914.1, on the reverse strand, counting down.
AATGTTTAGCCTAAATCTTATTTGAGTAGTATGCTCGAATGAGAATGCAGAAATTAAGAAATAGAAAATGATTGAAATTGATCTAAAGAAATTTTTTAAATTTTACTTTTTCATGATGGGGGGAGGCGCAGATACAACTCATCGCCAAGGCTGCTGAAGTCCCTAGTTACCTCTCTGGACTTGAGGCTTGTATTTAGCGAATGCGTGTGCTGGATTTTATATGTGTAGGTCTAATCCGTTATCAGTTTTCGCTAATGTAGCCCTGGTGAGGAGAAATTCACCCCAGGTGAGCATGCTTTTTATGGCTTGCAGTGGCAAGTAACTTTTAAGGCCTGACCTGGCTTACAGCATACTACTGCAAATATTAAGCCCTGTGTGTATATAGATATAGAGATTGACAAACAGAGAACAAATGCAGTAAAGATGTTCGGTAGTACTCACAGTCTTTTCAAAATAAAAAAATTTAATTTTCAAAAGACCGTGAGTGCTATGGACCTTTTTATTCTATATAACATCAGTCAGGTCTAAGTAACCGGCATGTAAATTTAAAATGCAAGAGTGCAAGGACTTTCAATAAAATTTGTTTATATATAAATTTTAGTGAAAGTGCTTGCACTCTTGCATTTTAAAATAATGTGCCGGGTACTTAGACTTGACTCATGTTATATAGAATAAAAGAAGTACAGTAACACTCACGGTCTTTAAAAAAAAATATATATACATACACACATACACACACACACACATACTTTAACAAAAAGATGTGTGTTTCTTTAAATGAATATTTTGAGGTCAGCTATGCATGATCTGAAATCCGCCACCTACACACAGCCTGTTGTATATAATGCGTTAACCTACTTGTGATAGAAATGCTGTAAAAAAAGATCTGAGGTAGCAATTCCTTCCATAAATACTTAGTCTTTATATGAAATCTGACACCGAGGGGATGATTAGCATATATTAAAATTATAGTTGCATTTTTCAAACGTCCTGTCTGTATGCAAACAGAGTCTTAATCTGTTGGAATATCCATATGCGCAATACAGTTCGCGGTACTTCAGCAGAGCAGAGCATACGGGGACTCTGGGAGTGCTGAAAGACAACCGTACAAGTTCATTCTGTCATTCTAAGGGCAACGCCGCAGCAAAATCTCCTGTCAAAGCCATGTTTGTTTTGAGTGCGTGATTTGTAAGGTACGATGAAGCCTTTAGGGATGCATTGCAAAGATGCTGCTGCCATCACAGAGGGCCATTGTATCCATAGTAACATAGGTTACCAGGGGTTCTACTGATCTGCTGGTCTGATCAGTGATTAGTGTGCCCTCTTTCCTAAGGTGTCCTTTACATTACCCACAGGCATTAAGAGGAATAGAATTATCTGTGTAACAAATGGTTTCATCTGTGCAGGCAAGGGCATGTTGCAAATAGTGTGCATATATTTACTTAACCTCTGCGGCAAGATTATCCTACTTCTGTTGGCTATTTTAACAGGACTGGGCAAATAATGAACAATCCCATTATACCTGTCCCAGGCAGCTGTGTCCATTTGGCTGTTTGACTACGGCTCTCATTATCCACAACCATCTAGAGTGATGTGAGTTCTCCTTTAACATCAGCCGCAAGGCCGCAGTGGTCATTGACTGTATTATGAGGCTAAATGATGTAAATTAACCATTACATAATAAATAAAAAAAATAAAAAGTGGTTAGCATGTTTGACAGATGCATCTGAATAAATGAAACCTTTCAGACAAGCCTTTGTTTTTCTGCTCTAAAAGAACATAAAGCAATTATCACACCCAGTGTATGAACTAACAATTATGCCACAGCCCAATTAAACACTAATAAACCTCTCTACATTAGAATGCAAATTACATCCTTGATTTTCAAAGCCTAATTTCCAACCTACTGGTGAACGACACTAGTGGCACTCAGAGGGTTAATGAGAGAGGGTTCTTCGTTGAATGTCTTTCACACTGTGTGTTACGTGATAGATTGGCCAGGTAGACAGCAACCTTAATACCTTGGAGGGCAATTGTTTATTTTATCGTTTATTACATAAAATGAATGTTGTGTATCTGAGTGTTTTGATAATTAAATCTTCTTGTAACATAGGTTTTACATTCCCATCTCTTAAAATAAATGTTTGCGTGTGTGTGTATGTTTTAGAGTGTCTGCCATCAACTCTATAAAAATATTGTTGATCGGTGAAAACGTGCCAGCACGGCCTGTTCATTAAAGGCAGCTTTATGGCAGACTAACCGTGATTTGGCTCAAGCTAGTAGCACTTTGCTTAGGGAGAGGTGTTGCGATCGTCTTAGTATTGGGAGTAGTAATGATCAGAATGCTGTAAAGGCCTGCTTGCAGTGGGAACGTCTAGTAGGATGAGGCCTTGGCATGCATTTAGACGTAACAAGGTGGGATTGACGTGCCTTATACAATGAAGAGTCACATCATAACCTGCCCAGCACATTACAAGGTCTACCAACCCAAACCTTACTGGAAACAGGTGAAAGGAACTTAATGTCCACTCCACGATGCCAGGGTCAACACATTGGAAATTGTATGGCGATGACAACAATGACCATGCAAAGGGCCAGATATGTCTTGGGTGATTCTATATTTCAGCAGTATGTGGAAGGTCCATCAAAGTGCTCTAAAAAGTTATTTTCAATCTGTGATTGGTTTGTATTTATTAAACCATTCTAATATGGTTTGACTTTTCTCTTCCTAAATTGCAACATGTTTAGCAGAAATATCCAAAACTGCCAAGTTTAATTGGAAGAAAAACGGAATTAAAAATTACACTTTTTGGGCTGAAAGTTGATAACATTTGTGTACATTAAAAACATGTTGATTAGAATAAAAAATGCTAAATGTAGGCAATAATTTCCCAAATTGTAAAATATATCCCGATCAGCTTTTTTGGTCTTAATTTTACCATTCAGATTATAATTTACTACAATTTGGAGTTATGTGAATAATTCTTGTTATTTTATAAATTGAAGATGTTGTTGGGGTAAAATATGTGTCATCTCCCTTAATTTTAACAACATGCACGGTTATTTACTAAAGTGAGAATTGTTGGGAAATTTAAGTGAATTGGAAGTTAACTTCAAATTTACGTCCGAAAAAGCTGAACTGGAAAAAAATTAGCAATGCTTCCAGTTTGGTTAATTTGGCCTTAAATTTTAAATTACTTTTAATTCCTGACAATTCTGATTTTAGTAATTAAATAGACACTCCAACCTCCTAAAGTACTTTAGCTTATTGAGATTCTTTATGTGTGAAGAGTGTGTCCTCTTTTTCCATTTAATAAAAAAAATGCAATTTTCAATAAAAATTGGCATTTTTATATATTAACCTTATTACGCCCCCTCACTGTCAGACAATGGGACCTGTTACTTCCTGGTTGTTTAGTTCTGTAGAGCTGGCAATTGTCCAGAGCACCTGCCTTGCAAACATTTCTTATTGAGCTGCATTAGAAAATCTGTGATTGGACAGTCACTGAAAGTATGGGCGGGGTTAGAAAAGGTTGGCTTGCAGAGGCTTCAGACAAAAGGTATGCAGCTTTTACACACTGTCTTAGATATACCTACAATGAAAAAATACATAAATTAAATGCAAGCAGGTTTTCATTGGTGGTGTATCTACTAAACAGTTATTTGGTTTTCTTAAATAATTTTTATTTAAGACAAAACTAATAATTTGGGCAGTGGGTTGTCCCTTTAACACTGAGAGTGCTAATTTAAGGAAGACTAAACATTTAACTGAATTGCAGTCGGTATGAACAAATTATATGTCTTTTAACCTATGTTTGAATGAATCAATCTGTCCAGGATTTACTGTGGATTTCCATTCAATGAATAACTGGGTTATTCACTAAATGTGAATTCAGTGTGAATTTCTAATTTAAAGGGATACTATAGTCACCAGAACCACTAAAGCTTAATGTAGTGGTTATGGTGTCTATAGCCTGTCCCTTTTTAATGTAAACGTGTTTACATTGCTGCCTAGTAACAACTCTAGTGGCAGTCATTCAGACCGCCACTGGTGTACTCCATGCTCTGCACAGAGATGTTAAATTCTCCCCATAGAGATGCAATGATTCAATGCACCTCTATTACGCGATGCTGATTGGGACAATGTAGTGTTTTATTGAGCATGCGCAATATCCTTCCAATGCTTTCCTTTGAGAATGCATTGGATTGGCTGAGATCATCAAAATTGATGATCTCACCCATGGAGAGGGGGGCCGATTTCGGCGAGACTGGCACAGCAGAGGAGAAAAGGAAAGTATACAATCTTAATTTTTTCACAGATAGGGGAGCTGTACACCTAAATATGTATTCCAGCACAATACTGTTCCTTTAAAGTCAAAATAGCCAAACTGCAAAAAGTCTCTAATTCGTTTATGCTTTTATCTACTCTGCCCTTACATTTGAAATTCACTTTAAAATCTCACTTTAGTGAGATACTAAATAACCCTGTAAGGCTCTTCGGGTAATTCCCAGATGTATCTATTTGTTCTAGGGCAGATTAAAAGCCATTTGATTCATTCATAACAGCTGAAACACATTTTTGCAAAAGTCTGGCAATTAGATGTTGCTAATGCTAATTATCAGCAACCACATGGCTCTTTTCAAGCCAATAAAAAGAAACCTTTAAACCAACTGTAATGCTGGGAGAGGTTGTCATCACACCCTCCCTCTAGTGGAAAAGTAGCAGACTGCAAAGGATAAAAACCACCAACCAATATATGAAAAGTGGCCTTGGTGCTGAACTTGAGAATGTGCAGACAAAATAATGTGATTGGCACTAAACAAAAATAAATACCATGTGCAAATGCAACATTTAGTCAATAATCCTCCACATGGAGAACAGAGTCCAGATCTCTGTGGCACCTTGGCCTCAATTAAATGTAATACACAAATACTATCCGGTATAAATAATAAAATGAAATGTCAAATTTATTGACAATAAATGATTAAAAAAAACAAAAAAAAACACTCCAATTCACAGTGGAAGTAGGTGTCAAAATTGTGGAATGCTTTTCATGACAGAATGCAGTATTTCAGCAGCTCCCTTCTATGTTCAAATATAATTATTCATTAAACATAATAAAATACTATTTGGTTATAAGTTAGAATATGTTATTTTTGCCCCTTCAACATTTAGAGTATACCTACATTTAGAGTATACCTACATTTATAAAGGGTTAAGTAAGGGATATTCTTACCTTTCCCCCTATTCTCTTACTACATCCCCCATCCTAATTTCAGCCCTCCACCCGGACTAGTTTCCCCTCTGTGTAGGAGATATGTCTAAAGGGCTGTAGTCCCCTTTGATTGTAGTCCATGGACGGCTGCCAAGTTGGCCAGTCGATCAATGCAGATCTGGAATGCAATCCTAAACTTACATAATAAAATCATACAATTGAAGGATGTTTCTAAGCATCATTATATTGCCTTTGTTAATAAACTACTACCCAACGTAACTCACATTCAGGATAAAAACACTGTCCTAAAAAATAAATTTAGTGACTGTTTTATATCCACCCGTTCAACTGCATCAATTCTATAAAATGTATTTTTTTTTTTAGTATTGAGAGGAAATCACCACGATTCTGTAGTAGTCTGCATTAAAAGGTTTTACCCCCATTCAGCTGTTCACAATAGATAATTATTCATCATCACTGGAAACAAGCAAAGACAGACACCGCTGTACAATGAACATGTTTGGAAGGGAAAATAAGAGGGTTTTTTTGCTCCTGTCGAATGTATGCAAACTGCTGGCCTCGGAGACATTGATGAGCTGAATTGTACTTAATTGCGAAGATATCCAGTGAGAAGCAACTGTTGTGAAACATAATCTAATGAAATGACACATTTGATGATTTAATGAATACAATTCAAAAGGTGGGGTCATATCAATGATAACACACACTACATAAAGATACGAGTTACCATCAATGTCACTTCGCCAACTGATTGCTCCAGCAAAACGTCCAATTTACATGTGTTTTCAATCATCAAATGAAGACATCAAAAATAGCACTTAATATAATTTTTATAACTGCTAAAACAGGTTCTCAGTTATGGGTTAGAAATGAAAGATACAAATTTATATTTGAATAAAATCTAGTGACTTTAGAACATATATATACCGTATATACTCGAGTATAAGTCGACCCGAATATAAGTCGAGAGCCCTAATTTTACGCCCCAAAAACTGGGAAAACTTATTGACTCGAGTATAAGACTAGGGTGGGAAATGCAGCAGCTACTGGTAAATTTCTAAATAAAATTAGATCCCCCAAAAAGTATATTAATTGAATATTTATTTACAGTGTGTGTATGAGTGCAGTGTGTATGTGATGCAGAGCCTTGGTGGGGGTGGGCATTTTTATTATTTTTTTTATATTATTATTATAATATATTTTTTTAATATTTATTATTTTTATGTTATTTTAGTATTATTTCAATTTTTATGTTATTTTTCTTCGTCCCCCCTCCCTGCTTGTTATCTGGCCAGGGAGGGGGGCTCTCATTCCCTGGTGGTCCAGTGGTGTGCACTGTGTAGGAGGGGGCTAGCAGGAAGCATTTACTTACCTTTCCTGCAGCTCCTGTCAGCTCCCTTCTCTCTCTTCCGTGCCGGTCAGCTCCACTGCAAGTCTCGCAGCCTGAGTGCCGCGCGGAGCGTTGCCACGGTAATCCGTGGCAACGCTCTGACCCTGCGGCTCTCGCGAGACTTGGAGGACCGGAGGAGAGAGAAGGGAGTTGACAGGAGCTGCAGGAAAGGTAAGTAAATGCTTCCTGCCAGCCCCCAACAGGACCGCCGGGCTTGTAATGAGCCCGGCGGTCCTTGTCTGTATTGTGGCAATGTAAGTTGCCATAATACAGACACTCACTCAAGTATAAGATGAGTGGGGGGTTTTCAGCACAAAAAATGTGCCGAAAAACTAGTCTTATACTCGAGTGTATATATATATATATATATATATATATATACACACACACACACACACACACACACACACACATACATACATACATACATACATACATACATACATACATACATACAGATAGAAAGAGTCATGAACAGTAGGGCAATTAATCCCTTTACATACAAATACTTTTTGATTGGAATATTAGTATAGCAGACAAACCTGAAAACATTACATAATTTCTATTTTTCACTTATTTGTTCAGACTTTACAAAAAATATTTAGGAAATAAAAAGCTTATTAGAGTATACAGAGTCCCTAATCTTGCTATATTTTATATAGGGTCTGAAAGTTTAGCATAAAAGCAAAAAACACCATTTTCTCACACACAGTAGGTGACTCAAAATTAACAAATATTAAATACCTTGCTTATAGGCATTTGTAAGGACCCTGAAGGTATTACTAGCCGTGTGGATTAATGAAAACGACAAAAGAAACTATTGCTTGTTAGTCCACCCATTGTACTTCACTACAGAGATTGTTAAAGCTTTATAAATAATAATAAATGGGCTCCACTGGCTAAGTCAGTCTTAAAGCAACACACCACACTGCAAATAAACTTTTTTAAATAAATCACTATTTAGTAGATATATCCCCAATGAATATCTGCATGTGTTTTTCATGTAGGTATTAATTCTGGTATATCTTAAAAAAAGCTTGCTAAAGCTGCAGTTCTTATGAACTGTAGCCTTCGCTAGTCCCTCCTTTATCAATGGAAGAGACTTTCAGCCTCTTCGCAGGGAATTAACCAACTTGGAGAAGCCTCTGATATTTCCCTTTGTGCGTGCCTCACAATGATAGCTGGTCTGATTTGTGTTCTGAGAGGAGGTATTGGGTGAGCGTACCTGACACTTCTGTTAGTCCCCCTGAGCAAACCTTCAATTATAAAAGTGCTAAATTCTAAGAAAAATACACCTTACGGACATAGCATTTCAGCATGCTGAAGAGCTTTATGTGTGAGGAGATGTCCTTTAAGGAAATGGGAACCTATTCTATTTAACGCTGTGTTGGAAAAATTAATTTTCATTTTTTTTAATGTTCAGATAGAGGAACAGTGATGATATGCAAACTCTTCATACTTAAAGGTGCAATATAGTTAAATACATATAAATATATATTTAAAAAAAGCCATAAAATGTAGCTGTAACCCGGGGGGGCGGAGCTAACCACCGAGCCAATCAGATGCCATTGCTAACAGCTCCGGCTCCAATCTTTACTATCTCACCTTAATCTTGAGAATCATTACTGATCCCAACACCCCAGACCCATACCTTGACTTGGGAAACCGAGCTGCATCGATAGATGCCCTTCTTTTTTAAAACAATGACGCCGAAGCGGCAATGCAGGGCCGGGGCCTACTCCACGCAGCCATCACCTGACCTGAAGGTGCTCCTCGGCGGAGTGTACCAAGGCCTCACACCTAACTCGGCTTCCGGATCCCATCCCAGCCTGATGGACCACATGCCTGCCATGGGGCGATGCTCCCAGAAAGCCAGCACCCAGACAGAAGGGAGAGACATTGGGGCTATGCTACAACGGCCAGCTAGGCCCAAACCGGCCCCATAGGAAAGTCTGACAGATACTGCTCGAATGGTCCACGTTGATCATCCAGGGAGCACCGACCTCTGCACCATACCGCCAGCTCCCCCAGAGGGATCGCCACCAGCGACTAAACACGACTTGCAGATACTCCTGCATGATTTCCACAAAATGCTGGCGAAGGAACGTGCAGGACTCAGAGCTGACCTACAAAGCACAAACGACCGGGTGCATGCCACGGAAGCTGACATGACAGAAGTCACGACCAATTAAACAAACGTACAGAACTCGGTGTAACAGCTCCAAAAATCCCAAAACAACCTGACACTGCACCTGAATGCCCTCGAGAACAGCCATAGACGCAACAACATCAAAATCCGAGGCATTCCAAGCGTCACGACAGAGGAGCTGCCACATTACATGAGACGGCTACTAGCAACAATACTACCTCCAGTGGTGGCAAGAAAACTGATAACTGACGGAATATACTAGATCGCTGGCCCCGCAAGAGCCCCCTCGCAAACAGCTCATGTCGTCATCATACGTTGTATGTCCTCACAAGACAAGGGGCAGATAATGGCGGCACTACGGGGCAAGACCCCACTAACATTTGAGGATTCCAATCTAGCCTTCTATCAAGATCTAACGAGAGCCACCCTCCAGTGGCGCCGATCACTCCACCCAGTGACCAAGCAACTGCGGGCCGCGAACGTGAGCTACAGGTGGGGAGCACCAAGATCGCTGCTAGCTACTCACAACGGGACTATCCATACACTTACCTCACTCACAGAAGCCCCGTCCTTCCTTGCAACCCTGGGACTGAAAGCGGTGGACGCACAAACCTCAGAGGGAACATAGGACCCGGATAACTGTGTCCCCTTCGTCCCATGCACCGTCCCGGCACACCACCAGTCCACATGAATGCAGCTGGGAGAAACAATCCCAAGGACACTGCATAGAGACTATAAGTAACTGGGCTCTACAGATACTAAAGATAAGAATGTTTATGTACCAGTTTATAAGTTACACAGCATAGCGCAGTTCTAATTGTGGCACGAGCGATAGGTACTCATACCTATACTTACGATAAAAATGTTTATTTACATGTTTATAAGTTGCACAGCATAGCGCAATTCAAATTTTGACAAGAGCGATAGGGTCTCCTACCTACACTTACCTGGCACACTAAGACCCACCTTAAAGGCCTCCGAATCCACCACAGACACCTACCACCATGCCAACTTACATGCAACCAACCGGCGAGATGACAACCCATCCCCCTCCCCCGCTGGCCCCCTTGATTAGGGGTATCAAACAGTACACACCTATCACTGAGCACCTCACTGTGACAGGAATGTGAGCGTAGGGATAGCAATCACAAACATGATCAACATGATACTTAAACACAGATAAGCAGCATCCCACACCGGAGGCAGCCCCAGTCATAGGACCTACACGGTATTGTTTGCTAGGAATACGGCTCTGAGCCACTAATGACACCTACCCACAACTAAAGCATCTTCTCTGCACACATAGTCTCAGAACCATGATTCTTTCATTTCAGGCTTGGTCTTACGCATGAGCATTGACATGTCTTGTATAACCCAGGAAGATCTAATTTAACCTCCGGCAGATAAAAAAAAAAGTGCTGTATATTCGCTAATATTTCTTTGTCACACGAATGTATGCCTGAATATAACCTATCTCTGCCGTTGTGGCAGAATAGGTACTTATGTACCATTTGTGCACGACTAAAATAAGAATTAAAAAAAAACAAAAAACATAGCTGTAAACCCACATCAAGGCAGTCTCCTTACTTTAGGCCTATTCTCCTACCATGTATGCCATCATTCCTGATTACTTTTGTCTAATCAGATGCATCTGCATTAACTTGAGTAACAATGAGCTGTCCTGTTTGTGTCATTAGAAGAATCTGTTTGTGTCAAACATAGAAGAATCTGTGTAGATAAGAAAATGTTTAGTTGGATTGGGAGCTGCCAGGACAGGGGCATTCAGCATAGCATCCTTGAGTTGTCGGAATGCTTGCTTGCACTCTGGGGTCCATACTACTTGGCAGGGTAGGTTATTTCAGGTTAGGGCTTTGCTAGGGCACTTTGCTAGGGCACTAAACTTCCTATAGTACCCGGCTGTCCCTAGAAACCCAATCACCTGGGTCTGAAGTAGGCCAGTTGGCTACGGCCTCTATCTTGGCTGACTTAGGCTTCTGCTTCCCGGAATATAACCGGTGATCTAGTTATTGGACTTTGGGCATTCTGATGTGGCATTTGTTGGGCTTCAAGGTAAACCCTGCCTCTCAGATTCTATCCAATACAGCCCCTATGTGAACTAAATGCTCCTCCCAAGTGTTACTGAACACAGCATTGTCATTCAGGTACGCACAAGGGTAGTCCTGGAGGCCATCTAGAAGCCAGTCTACCATCCATTTAAAGGTGGCCGGTGCATTCTTCATTCCGAACTGCATGACCCAAAATTGATACAAGCCGAACGGGGTGATGAATGCCAACTTCGGTATGGTATTCTCGGCTAGGGGAATCTGCCAATACACCTTACACAGACCAATGATATTGAGGTACTAGCCACGAGCCATACTGTCTACGGCTCGTCGATGTGGGGCATAGGGTAGGCATCTGACAAGATCTTGTTGTTCATCCTCCAGTGGTCTTCGCAGAAGCGGGTCGTTCCGTTCTGCTTCGGCACTGTCAGGGTGGCGGTCCGGTGCCCGGGACCCAGACACTGTCCGGGCGGCGGTGCGAGGACCAGGACCCAGTATGCCTGATGTTCAGAGTAGGAGTCACAGTGTGGAGGTGGATTAGCAGGGTCTGGTACAGGGTAACCGCACGCCCCCTGGTGTTGAGCACCAGAGTTTGTGCAGCCACATACCAGAACCCTGATGCAACTTCAGCGGATCCCAGGAACTAGGAGCAGAAATTAAGCAGACCTCCCAGGAGCTAAATAGGGAGGCTCTGCAACAAGAATGTATCCAGTACAGAAGCAAGGCAAGACTAGGAATAGGCACCAAACATAAAAACAAGACAGAACTAATAGAACCGAGAACCAGAGAAGGATAGAAAGCTAAACCCAGGACTGGACAGGACTGTACATGGACTGGGTATACAAACTAAAACAAGACAAGATAAGATAGGCAAAACAAGAGGAGAAATAACTAAGCACTATTTATGGAAATCATGGGGATATAGTCACATTATATGATCATACATTGCATAAGCCTGCCAACAATGCCAATGTACCCCATATCTGGCAGGTCCTACTCTGCCTTATGCAAGCTAAACCACCCAAAGAAAACACACATAGTACTTACCTGCAAGAAAGGGCAGAAGTCTTGAAACACTGCTGCAGGTCCAGACTGAAACAAAAGGAAAATGGAAAACAAACGCGTGTGGCAACATAAAGCAAACATTTAAATGAATCCAAGAGACTGGGAAATCCAGGGACAGAATATAAAGAAAACCAGACGTAGACTAGAAAACCAGAAAAACCAAGAAAAACTAAACAAGAATTGTAAAAAGAGTACTGGATACCAGAAGCCAAATCCAGACATCTCCACAGAACAGAGCAGGGTGAGACAGGCACTAGTATTACCGGGGGAGGCCCAAGGACTGTTGGATGCTTCTAAAACACCTAGGTGGAGCATTTCTTGGATCTCCTGTCTTATACTTTCACAAATGGACCTCAGGAATTTGGTAAGGGTTTGGTGACGGGGTATCCGTTTGGGAGTTTCTACCCGGTGGGTTGCCAGGGCAGTGTAAATGTGTTGCACCTGGGTACGCTCTACGGCATTTAACTTGTCTCCCAATTGGACCGCATCTATTGACCCTGCTTGAGTGCCTTCCTCTAGGAGTTCAGCCAGGGAAGTTATCAAAATCTTTGGAGGCAGAGGCGTATTTGGCTACAACCTCCTCTACCTGCTTGTGGTAGGGCTTGAGAATGTAACATGCAATATATGTTGCACCCCTTCTCCAGAGCAGGGGCCAATCACGTGGATGGTAATGCATTTCTGATCTAGCACCCCATATGCACCTTTCCAGGCAGCCTGCAGCTTGTCATTATGGACAGGCTTTAGTACCAACACTTTCTGCCCAATATGAAAGCTGCAGACCCTGGCTCCTTTATCGTACCATTTGTGCTGATGTCCCTGAGCCCCCCGAAGGTTATCTCGGACAGCCTGGGTTAACTCCTCTAGGCTGTCCAGGAACTCCAGTACATATCGCACGATAGGGCTACCATCTTGGCTGATGTTCCCTTCACAATGTTCCCTCTATAAATCCAGGGATCCCCTTACTCTATGACCGAAAAATAGTTTGAACAGGGAGAATCATGTAGATTCCTGTGGCACCTTTCAATAAGCTGAGAGGTGCAGCAAGAATCTCTCCCAGTTTTTGCTTGGGGCCACAAAGGTACAGAGCATTTGCTTCAACATACCATTGAAGCGCTCACACAGACCATTAGTCTGGGGGTGGTAAGGTGAGCTCTTTGTGGGTGACAGCCACTCTGCCGATTCATCAATATTAGGGAGGGGATGAAGCTTAGCCTTTCAGCGGTCTCCCCGCTTTCCTACCTTCTGGCAGACATCGCAAGTCTGGCAATATTGCCGGATATCTTTGGACACTTTTGGGCAGAAAAAACTTTGAGTTAGCCATTGTTTAGTGCGGCTGACTCGTAGGTGACCGGACAGAGGAATATCATGAGCTATACGTAAGAGCTCTATATTTCCTGGAAACCACCAACTGTTTGGTGGTCATCGGGAATGATCTCTGCCACCATGTACAACAACTCTCTCTGCCACATAAACTTTTCTCCTTTGAACCCTGCCTGACTGGAGTCTATCCTGTCTCGATAGGTTTGGAGTGAAGAGGCTACCTCCCTCCCAAATGCCTCTGTGGTACCCCTTGAAAGGGGTGCAGTGGACAAGGGGATAGGACTGGGTCCTCCCCAAACCTCTAAGTGAGAGTGGTCATTGGAGGTGCGGGGCTGCTGCCGGATTGCCACTGGGTATATGTTCGGGGTGTGCACGAAAGCAGAGGTTAATTGTCCAAGATCTTTACCAAGCAGGACCTCAACTGGCAAGTCTTGCATTAATCCAACCTTGATCAGCCCAGCTCCGGCTCCCCAGTTCAGATGTACCTTGGCAGTAGGCAAGCAGTATATAGCTCCCCCTTTTACCCGAACCACCACATACCCTCCAGTCTTTTTGGCATTGCTCACGAGATGCTTCTGTGCCAGGGTTAAGGTGCCTCCTGAGTCTCTGAAGCCCTGGCCATTCTGGCCGTTGAGTCGCACTGGTTGCCAATGGTATTGCCGGTTGTCGGCTTCAACTTGTACTGAGTTGGCCTCATGCAAGATACCCAAGGTCTCCTTGGTAGCATCCAGGATAGGTGACAGAGGGGCCGTCTCAGTGTTGTAGCAATGTGCAGGCGCTGTAGGTGTTTGAGGGAGTCCAGGACAGATCCACTGGGATCTGAGGGCATTCTCGATTTATTTACCTATAATGGTGACACTGATGATACTAAGTTACTGCTTGGCTTGGGTCCCGGGAAGGTGTAAAAGGTAACAGAGCACTGTCCCGCTGCTAAGTGGCAGGTGCAGGGAAATTCGGTTGGACTGGGTGATTTGGTGGTGAAAGTCTGGGTCGCTGATGTCTTCGGGGATTCATTAATTTGTCAGCTCGCTGGGCTGCTTCGGTTAGGGTCAGGGGTTGTCAGTCCCTTGCCCATTCTTGTACATCAAGCACCAAGCCATTGTAGAACTGAGCCAGCAGCATATTTTGGAGCAGCTCTTCCAGAGTCTTTGCTTGATGCGCCTGCATCCAGTTGATGGCTGCCCAGTATAGACGGCAAGAATCCTTCTCCCCCGAAACTGATGCTGGTATGCGGCGGGAGTGATGGCATACCTGGCTAGGAGAACTTGCTTGACTCATGGGTAATTATGGAGGTCGGGACCGCACTGTAGCCTTCAGCAGTAAACCAGTCAGCTTCCCGGTGAGGCAATCCTTTGGAGCGGTCTCCATGAACATTTGAAAGCACCGTAGGGTATCTTGAGTTTGGGCTCAGAAACAGGCGACACTGTAGTTGACACTTCCAGGCATTGACTTTCGGACATCCGAAGATGGTTCTCCCTCTCCACTTTGATTGTTTGCCGGACGGTATCTTCAGAGAGGTTGCTTTCATAGAAGGCCAATCTGGTTCTCACCTCCCTTTGAAACTCTGTCTCTTTCATGGAAGTCTGGGATGTACAGCGCTACAGAGTCTGATGGCGCTATATAAATAATAAAATAATAATAATAATAATGAGGCACTGCTGGATCTGTCTCCCTCCATGAGTGCTGCGATCAGGTTAACTTTGGACTTGTTACTGGCTACTTGTCCCATGGCTACCCTCAACTCCTGGAGGGTCTTCTGTTTTAGTGCAATATAGTTTGTATCCATCCACAGTTTCTCTGATGCTTTAGCAGGCTGCAGCTGGTTCCTTTTGGCTATGAGGCACCATCCCACTGCTGCCACCAGAATAGGTGAGAACTAGGTTCCCCTCGCAACTGGAATAGGAACAGGAACCTTTCAGTGATTAACTCCATCCCCCAGACATCAGACGACATGTGAGCATGGGGTCTCCATTCACAACATACAGATCCCACCTGGGCACCTGTGTCTTACCTGTGTTATCTCTCATTAAATCAATCATCTACCGGATACAGAGAGCCAAAAACATGCATGGAAACCAGTCTCAACCCCCCACAAGTCTTACATCCCCAGACAGCCCTTGATGGAGCGCCCAATCTGAAAAATAGCACTAGGCCATCCGCTATCCGAGTGATTCTAGCTGAAGACAATTCCAGGCAGTTATAGTCACAAGACTATAACGGACTATACATCCCACCCACCCGATCCACACCTCTGATACGTCATATCCTATAATGAAAATGGGGGGCCAATGAGGAAAACAGATGTGGCCACAAGAAAAGACTGAAGACTAAACTTCCCATGGAGGTCGCTTGTGACGCGTCATTTCCGGGCAAAGCGCATGAGTTGAAAATAGTCAGTAAGTTGATCAGCATACTGGATTCCACTAATTGGGTACATATTGCCTATATAAACTGGGACATTTTCAAGATTATCCACACTTCTGAGAAAGCCCAACCTGGGTGAAGTGCATTAAGTGGTATTGGAGCACTATAATACTTATTGATTAGTGTTACTTATATTGTTTTTAATATTAAAAATAGTTTATTATAATTAATATTAATATTACCTACATACTTTTTAACAATAAAGTTAACTTTTTATATACATAGTCACATTTTTTTGTTTTATTGCTATTCCCTGGGTCCTGCATATCCTAGGTGGGGATCATACCACCAAAGCTACACACTGCTACTGGACGCTCATTGCATTGAATCTCCATACTTATTATTATTATTATTATTATTGCCATTTATATAGCGCCAACAGATTCCATAACGCTTTACAATATTATGAGAGGGGGATTTAACTATAAATAGGTCAATTACAAAAAACTTACGGGAACAATAGGTTGAAGAGGACCCTGCTCAATCGCGCTTACATTCTATAGGAGGTGGGGTGTAAAACACATTAGGACAGGAATTTGCAGTCAAATAAGGTGGGCTGCCCTTTAGGAGAGAGCAAGAGACAGGTATGTGAGGTAGAGGTTAGTCTTGGAGGCCATAAGCTGTCCTAAAGAGATGGGTTTTAAGGCACTTCTTAAAAGATGCAAGACTAGGGGAGAGTCTGATGGTGGTAGGCAGACTATTCCATAGGAAGGGAGACGCCCGCAAGAAGTCCTGCAAGCGTGAGTTGGCCGTACGGGTGCAGACAATGGACAGGAGGTGGTCACGGGCAGAGCGGAGAGACCGAGAAGGGACATACCTATATATATATATATATATATATATATATATATATACAAAAATTTACAACTTCTGGCACTCTTCCCCAACAAAATCTCAAAAACAAAATTCGGACCAAGGTGCTTTCTCAGTGCAAAATATACAATCCAGGAAAATGAGAGCACTCACTGGGTTTAGAAAAAATATATATATTAAATATTAGACAAAATACATCAACGTTTCGACCGTCAAGCGGTCTTTATCAAGATGTCCAAACAATGATGTCCTTTTTCTTCATTATTTTTTTGTTGTTTGCACTTATTTGACAGGTTCTGATTACACATTTGCATTCATACATTTCCAGATTCACATAGTTTCATTACAGCTTTACTTTAGTTATCAGCAGCATCACACATTTCACATTACATCACTTTTACATTTTTCATTCTTTTACACTTACACTTAGCTTAGCTCCATATATATTTAGATTCAGATTTAGATGTAGATTTATTCTCTCACATTATTTAGTTATTTTCTGATTATTATTTTTCTATGTATATACCTCCAATATGCTTTGTTAAATATATTATAATATCGTACTCAGCATGTAACAATATTATCTTCCTCCATGTATGTTGTTATTTCTGCTATTTCTCCTGTTTTATATTTCACAAGCACTGAATAGTTTTGTACCGTGTTTCCCCGAAAATACACCCTACCCCGAAAATAAGACCTAGCTGAATTTTCGGGGTGGGCTGCAATATAAGCCCTACCCCGAAAATAAGACCTAGGCATTGTACCTTTCGGCCCGGCGGGACTTCCTTCTTCTATGAGGAGGAGGAGGCGCGTTGCAGGCCGCGGCATCGCGCAACGTGATGACGACGTGCGCAGCGTCGTCAGTCTGCCTTCACGGATCTTCAGCGGAAGGATCCATTTCCGGGCGGTGAGGCACCCTGTGGTCGGACTCGGCGGGCAAGGAAGGCATCTTTGAAATGTGAGTAGATATTTTATGTCTGGGACTGAATTAATTAAAGGGGGCGGTGAATTAATTAAAGGGGGGGCTGGATTAATTAGAGGGGGGTGGATTTATTAAAGGGGGGTTGGATTAATTAAACGGGGGGTGGATTTATTAGAGGGGGTGGATTTATTAGGGGGGGTGGATTTATTAGAGGGGGTGGATTTATTAAAGGAGGGGTGGATTTATTAGAGTGGGTGGATTAATTAGAGGGGGTGGATTAATTAGAGGGGGGTGGATTAATTAGGGGTGGATTAATTAGGGGTGGATTAATTAAAGGAGGGGTGGATTAATTAAAGGAGGGGGGTGGATTAATTAAAGGAGGGGTGGATTAATTAAAGGAGGGTGGATTAATTAGAGGGGGCTGGATTTATTGGGGGGGTGGATTTATTGGGGGGGTGGATTAATTAAAGGAGGGTGGATTAATTAAAGGGGGGTGGATTAATTAGAGGGGTGGATTAATTAGAGGGGGTGGATTAATTAAAGGGGGGGTTAAATGTACATACCGGTACCATAAATAAATAAGCCCTACCCTGAAAATAAGCCCTAGTGTGTTTTTTGGGACTAAAATTAATATAAGACCCGGTCTTATTTTCGGAGAAACACGGGTAGCAACTGAGATCAGTTGCGATCACATGACTACACATTGTATTGCCGTTACTAGGCAACTGTTAGTATTGCGATCACATGACATGACGTCATCACGCACGCTAGGACGCAATTTTCGGCATCTGTCACAGGGGCATGTCGGAGTAATGGGGTTCACACGGTGATAGGGTAAGTTTATCTGTAGACATGCTATATATTGTTTGTTTTTGCATTGTTTGGACATCTTGATAAAGACCGCTTGACGGTCGAAACGTTGATGTATTTTGTCTAATATTTAATATATATATTTTTTCTAAACCCAGTGAGTGCTCTCATTTTCCTGGATTATATATATATATATATAGAGAGAGAGAGAGAGAGAGAGAGAGAGAGAGAGAGAGAGAAAAGAGGAGTTAGAGTTGTTTAGTGCTTTATATGTGTGAATTAGTACCTTGAATTAACTCCTATAGCATACACGAAGCCAATGTAAGGCCTGGCAGAGGGGTGAGGTGTGAGAGAACCGACTAGAGAGGAAAATCAGTCTGGCAGCAGCGTTCATTATGGACTGTAGCTGTGCAGTACGGCTTTTGGGAAGACTAATCAGGAGAGGGTTACAATAATCCATGCGGGAAATTACTAGAGCATGGACAAGCTCCTTGGTAGCATCTTGTGTAAGAAAGGGGCGGATGCGGGTTAAGATGGGGATTGTACCATTCAGGTGTCATACAGCAGAGCTTTTAGTAGCTCTAAAAAGTGTGAGTTAGCTTTTTAAATAACTTACCAGAAATCATCCATAATAGATGTGACATATTGCACTGTTATTTGTTTGTTTTTATTCTTTACTTTTGAGGTACTCTATAGATTAAAATTGTCAATTAATGATCTCCAATAAGTCTATGCATATATATCTATGTATATTTCACCATGAGATCAATTTTTTCTATACATTTTTGTTTTTTTGTATATATTTTATTTTTTGGCGTGGTTTACCATATTTCTTTCTGTCACGATTATAGTCATTCACCAGTACTATAACAAGGTCTCTGGAGGGGCAAGGTAGGGGAGCTCCACCTGGCTCATAGGTAGCATTTGTCATCCTCGATAAATTGTAGCTTTCCTACAAATAATACTCTCATTGGTCGATGTGAAAGAGGTTAAAACCATGAGTTAAGATGACTGGGATTGGGTGTAGTGTGTGCCCGAACCGGAGTTCCATGCATTACATGTATGCGTCCTGCAGAACAGTCTGAAGTGCTCTGGTCCGGTATATGGTCGGGAGACGGGGCAGAGAGAGGCGCTTGTTGGAAACACATGTAGGGGAGGTGGACACAGAGAGCCACAGGGAGTGATATAGTTTTTTAGAGTATAGTTTAGAGTAGAGTGTACAATGCGGACTGAGGTCATCTCGGCCACTGTCCTCTTTTTTTCATTTTACAAATATTACAGATATTAATAGTAATTGCCACTATTTGAAATTAAGCTAGTTACTGTCAATCAGGCAACTGGTCATGTTACTTCCTGTTTGTTTAGCTCATTTGAACTAAACTCAAGAATTAGAAATTGCCCAAAGCATCTGCCTTGCAAAGTCTTCTCATTGATCTGCATTGGGAAGTCTGTGCACCCACAGAAAGTCTGGGCAGGGGAAGAAGAGGTGAGGTGGGAGGGTGGGGTGGGGTGGGGAGGGGGGTCTGCTTTTTTTTAATTTAAGACTGAAAAGAAATAATAATTAAATGCATACATGTTTTTATTGGGGCTACATGTACTAAACAGTGGATTGTGTTTTTTTATTTAGCCAATGGAGTGTCCCTTTTATTGGTAGGGGTACCTTGAAAATATTTATACCATTGAAGTATGCCTCAATCCAGAAAGGAACTATATATTGCTCTATTGTGTTGTTTCAATTCTATTATACTCATATTCACTTTAGAATGACTGAGCAAAATATCTCTCCATCCAAAGCATCTCACTCTTGGAAAAATACTCTAAAAAAATATAATGATAAAAACCAAATGATTGAGATTAATCACGAAGCAAATGCATCATCATTTGAGACACAATTTTAATCATTATAGCATTACAGCGGGAGGTAAATTCTCTTAACTGTTCCCTTTTAGAACTGGCAAGACTTTATTTCTCAAACGCCTTCCTACGTGAAAGGAGGGGGTGGATAAACCTAGTGTGGTGTCTATATTTATTCTGGAATATAGATTAATATAGATGTTGCTAACTTGCTGGGGAGCAGAATGGAGGCTTTTCTATATATTGTCGAAAATGTATTTCTAGACCGATATGCTGAACACTATCTGAAACACTTCTAGTGTGTGTGTATTTATAAGTCTATCTATCTGTCTGCAATAGAATCTTTCAGAAGGGCTCGCTGGCTAGCCTCTTACCCAGTGATCAAGGGTCTCTGTAATGAAAATTCCCACTCCAGCTCCAAAGGTGTTAAGAAAAGTAGTATAGTGAAACTCAGGAACATTTAATCAACATGATAACTAGCAGGCATATTTGTCTGTACATAAAGGGTTAACCAATATGGACACTGTGAAACAGAAACTGGTGATTTGGGTTAATCCATGTTGGCATCCAAAGGTTTAAGTCTGTTGGCAATTGAGATTCTTCTAAACCAAAAAGGGTTAACATATTGTGAGCAGAGTATAATTTGGATATTGCATTTGGGTTGGCGGCACTGAAAGAGTTCATTTTAAACAGCCCTGCCAATCCAAACACAATACCTCTCTGAGAAATATGCTCCCTCCGTCCCTTCTGATGCATATTGGTAACTTTTTCAAAGCTTTACTGAGAAGCTGCAGCAGATCACAAAGCCATTTAAAGCAACACTCTGGACCCCTAAACCACTTCAGCTTGCTGAAATAAGTTATATGTGAAGAGTCTGACCTCTTTTTTACGTTTTACAAAAAGTGCAGATTTCAATAGAAATAAATCTTGTTACACCCACCTGGCTGTTAATCAGCCAAGTGGCACTATTACTTCCTGGTTTGGTTAGCTCAGTGGAGCTAAATTCAAGAGGCAGCAATTGCTCAGAGCATCTGCCTTGCAAAGACTTCTCATTGAGCTGCATTGGAAAGTCTGTGATTGGACGGTCACAGAAAGTCTGGGCGGCTTTAGAATGGGAAGGCTTGCAAAGGCTGCAGACCAGAGAACTGCAGATTTTGCAAGCTGTCTATTACAAATACCCCCAATAAAAATGATTGTACACAGATTGTCAGTGCTGTATCAGGGTAGGAGAAACCATATCAGAAACCATCAGCTTCATGATGAGCGCTAAGTCTTCATATGATAAAAGTTTGATTGTACACATCTGATTGTACACAGATTGTCAGTGCTGTATCAGGGTAGGAGAAACCATATCAGAAACCATCAGCTTCATGATGAGCGCTAAGTCTTCATATGATAAAAGTACTACGTTCAAGATGCTAGTTTATTATCCAATCCGAACATTCAAGCAATCTGTTGACGAGCGTGAAACCTGGATTCAGTAAGTAAGAAGTGTAGGAGAGGAGTAGACAAATGAGTGACGGGGGACATCAGGAAACTGTCCCCAGAAAGTGTAGAGCAAGTTCATCATTAGATCATCATGATTCTATGATTAGAGTGCTGAAACAGCTCTGTCTGCATAGTCCGCTCTTAGTTGGTAGTCCTAAATGATTGGAAGGCAGGATGAGGACCTCAACCACTGAGGACCTTATCAAGAACCTAAGAAGACCTACCCAAGACCCACCTTGTATTTTCAGAGGCTTTTCCTTTGTAAATATTATCTCCTATTTGTACAATTTATCTCTTATTGATTCTACATAGCGCACCCTGTATTTTTGTTGTTTCCTGCTCCCAGATTTATTGATGGGTTTGAGGGTTGCCCTTCCCCTCAGGTGTGCAGCTCCATCCACCTCTGTGATCAGTACTGTAGCGCTGTTCCACCCCAAATTCTATTCATACCAGACTAACCTTCTAATTCTTGACGTGATTTGCATCAATGGTCCACCTCCTTTTACCTTGTCCACCAACGTTCCACTTCACAGGATGCCAATTTTGGGGGATATGAGTTTGGTTGAGAGATAAAAGCAAGAGATTAGCATAGGGCATGCGTATTCTTATAAATGGATCGTGTGAGTTTCCTCCAGCATCACCTCCATAACATACATTATACTAGAGAGCTATGTATTAGTGTTTTCTGTCTTCGGTTCTGTAACTCGACTCATCAGAATTGTCGGCACCAGGACCAATGGGCTCTTAATCCGGCCCTCAACATCTTAGGGATGCACATAGCAAGCACTAAAGCAAATGCAAAGTGTCCTTATGAAGGCAAAGGATGTGTATTTGCTGTGTACACTATGATTCAGCCAAGGGAACAAGAATGATGCATACCATGGTGGAGTAAACTATGCAAGGTAGGCATCAAGAAAACAAAATAATGACTAGGAGTGTACTACATGACTCCAAGCATATGTAGAGTCTCAACCAGAATTGGGGTTGCAGCAGCACAGTAGTTAAAGGGACATGCACCACTTGACACTTATTTTAAAACAAACAAACACTTTTAAACAAATAAACAAATTGAAATAAAGCAAGAAAAACTTTGAAAAGTATGCTATAAATGTTTATAAACTTACTATAAAATTGATCAGCTTGCATTGTTGGGTACGCCTCTCACCTAATCGAGTTTCTTCATTCTCCCACGCCCCACATGCGCTCTTATCTACCCATTTCAGTTTCACGCTGTGACGGAACGCTGGCACTCCGACTTAGTACCTCCGCCAATCAATGCTCCTAGTGCTCGCTGAGGACTCCAAGCACTCCAACCGACACCATCAGCACTGCAGACCCCACTTCCAGCGATGCAACTGCGCCGGGGTCTCTGCTGTTTCCACCCACCCTGGACCCAAGGCCAGGATCCAGCTTCCAGTGGGTGAACCTCTCTTTCCCCAGAGAGCAGGAACAGGAACAAATCAAGCTATTGCAAGAGCTTCCTCTGGGGAGTAAGTGATTATAGCAATCCCCAGAGTGTAGGTATCCCTTCCCCCAAACATGAGCCAAGGCTTAATGCTGGAACAAGACTAATTTACTGGCACACAGAACTCACAATTTATGCAACACAAAACTCCTCCTCTGGGCCAGGCTAGATAATTGAGTTTCTACAATACACAAAGCTCAATTATCTGCTGGCCAGAAACATTAAAATTTTTACAGCATTCATAACTTCTAAAATATACATCACAGGGACCCCAAAACATGCAATAACCCCATAAAACCGGGGGATCTGGGTGAACCACATATCCAAAATTCACCCAGATCCGTTCAGTACTTTGGAAAATACAGTTTAATGCAGATTCTGCAGAACATATACAGGCTAAATGAAAAACAATTACTGTATAATGTGTCCCCTGCTGTATAGTCCAAAACCACTGCACGATGTCTCTGTGCACCAAATACTGGCGAGATGGCACAGTGTTGAAAAGTCCAAACAGTGTCTGTGAGTTAAAATGGCCGCCATCCATTGTTCTCACCATGTGCTTCTGATACAGGAAATGGTGGCCACCCAGTAACTCCACAGTATGTCCCCAGATGGTTCTTAAAGGGCCAGCAGCAGCACAACACAAATCCATTTTGCCCAAATCATGTCTTTAAAGGGCAATACATCCCAGGGGCCATAGTCACAGGGCAAGAGGCGGGCAAGCAGTCCTCTCCAGGCACAAGTGGCGAAGGGCACTTCGTCACACACGCCAGTCCACTAATGACAGAAAGAGGACATCATTGTGCAGTAGCAGGAGATAAGAAATATGACATCAGAGCCTGCTCAGCATTATCACAAGAATCATACTCCCTCCCATCTCTAATGTCAGGATACAAGGATACAGGTACAGCTGCACATGTGAAAATCTGTCAGGCATGAATAATGCACTTTTCCAGCATTCCTAGGGATAGAACACTGATTGGTTAGATCAGTGCCTCCTCCCATCCCCCCTTTCCACCCCATGAAACGGTGAAATATGAAAAAAATATTTACCTGCTTTTTTTTGCAACTGTCTCATTCAAAGCTAAAGTTTTTGAATTAAATATTTGTGTCAAAGTGATGCATTTCCCTTTAAGGTACAGTAAATGCAGTAGCACAGTACTAAACTAAGTAGTAGTTTGCAGACATATGTCGATTGTTCTGAGGTTGGACAACATAGAACGGCGGTCATAGAACGACGGTCACTGGTTGGGTATCTCCGTGGCCAAAGTCATGCACAACTGAAGCAACTTTCTGCTCATGCCTGCATGACTTTACTTGCAGTTCTTACAGACTCCAAGAATTGAAGAGCTAAAAACTGAGTGTTCTGCAGTAATGAGCAAACATTATAATAGATGTATAATCAGTATGCTGCTATTAAAGGTCACTGGGGAGATTGCAACCAAAATAGAAAAGAATTCAATGTAACACAACAGTATCTAAGGACTAATATACATATCAAATATCTTATACGGACTCCTCCTACATGGCGTTTGTAAGCTACCACATTTCTACCTGAATATGTGACCTACTGGCATTTTATTAATAAAATATTCTTTATTATCTTGATGTAACTTTTCCAGCTCTGTAGGTCAAAAAAGAAGCCCATTTATTCTCAGTAAGCAGGTATTTTGGGAACCAGATTAGTGTAAATTATTAATGCATACATTTAGAACCGCTAAATGGTCTTTCAATGCACGTGGGAACAATATCTGTAATTGTTAATTGATGTAGCAGAAAAGAATAGAGTCTGATTTGGAAAGTGTGTTATACAGAAAGCAATTAAATATATGATTATTCATTTCATAATGTAACGCTTTGTTGGAATCGTAAACTCCTAAATGATTTCAAATCTCCTTTCTGCAGAAGGCTACAAGACATAAGATCTATGCATGCTACATTCTGTCCAGAATCATCTATTATCTCATCACAGGATAGAAAGTAGCAGGCACTTCAGATGCTGCGTACAACGCCTCTCCTATGATGTCAATCATCTATTCAGTGATATAACACATGCTCCTTGATATGCAAATATGTCCTTGATCTTTTAGGTCTAGACTCAAAGAGAGAATTATGGGTCCGTTGTGTATTTTTCTCTAATTCTGCTTCTTTATTGACCTCTGTGAACGTGAGAGCAACTCAGAGCTCTGTCAAACCTGAGTGCCCCAAGTAAATTATAGAACAGAGCCCAGAGAAGAGAAAGACAGATCTGAACCAGTACTAATTGCTGGGCTCAAACAATGTTGACTGTGATGGATGGACTATCAAAATATATTATTGCAGAAAAGCAGAGTTGGGAGTCTGTGTCAAAAAGTGTCAGCAGAAGGAAAGTTCCTTATCGTATAGATCCACTATTGCCAGACTGTCTGCTTGTTTTATTTATTTTTTTGTCTCTAATATAGAGGTTTATGGCCATTCCCCATGTCATAAAATTGCTTATTTTGCAACCCTAAGTGTTATAGCACATGTGCACTTGTATCAGGACTGCCTGAATGTTGTTCTTCTGTTATATTCTGATACCTGGGCATGATTAAACAATTAAAGAAACATTGGTTATGGTGCCTGGAGTCATTCCATTGTAAGCAGTTAAATTATTTAAGAAATGTATGACTACTTACCTCACATATGCCAGGTGTCACTCCCTGCCACCACTGCCTCAAGCAGAGATCCGGAAGCACTGCAGTGGTTTTGGTGTCTGGAGCGTTCCTTTAAGGCTATCTCAGAAGATGCACAGTCATGTGCAGCTAACACTAGCCTGGTTATACACTAACAGGGTTATTAACTAAAGTGAGAATTCAGAGTCGATTCAAAGCGAATTTGAAATTTTAGGTTAAAGATAAACTAAACGCATCGCTGAACTAGAGAATTTTTACATTTTGGCTACTTTGACCTAACACTTAAAAAAAATTAATTTTGAAAACTCACTTTAGTGAATGACCCTGTAAATGTGACTTGTGGCCATTTGAAAGTTAATTTTATGTGAATTTCAAATCTTACGCCACAATAGCCAAACTGAAACAATACTCCAAGTTGGTTATGTTTTCATCAAGCAGTGGTTATGGTGTTTATGTAGTAGTTTATGATTTCAACAAAGAGTTACATTTTGAAATGCATTTTGGCCTAAGGTTTGACATTCACTTTGAATTCCTAGCAGTCGAACCCACCCTGTAAGTATTAATAAACAAGGTGCAATGCTTGCCCACTGTACTATGACTAAGCCATTCAGACAAAGCCCATAAGATGGCAGCTGCTGTTCATGATTTGTACAAACAATATAATTTGTTCCATTACTACTTTTAAGAATGTGAAATGAAGATCCACATGTTAAACCTACTGATGTGTTCAGCATATATTATCTCAAACAGCAGATAGTAGCCTCATTATTGTTTTATCATCATTTATATAGTCTGTAGCACTTTACAATGTTTCAAAGGGGATTAAACTGCAAATAAGAAGGCAATCTGCTACAAATGCTAAAAGGGTACTCCAAGCCCCATGACCATGTTGGTGATTTAAAGTGGTCATCATGGTACCTGGAATTTCCATGTGCAGGGTTTCACTTTGAAACTCGGCACACACAGAGTTTAACCCCTTTGCTGCCGGAAGTGTAACTCCATATCTGGCAAAATCATTTGGGCATTGTTAGCCAGCCCAAGAATTCCAGGTGATGGAGTTTTTAAGAGCTTTGTAGGTAAGTGTTAATATTTCTGAATTGTATCCTAAAAGGCAGAGGGAGCTAATGTAATGATTGGCATGGAGGTGAGATGTGTAGCGACTGATGGGTAAGGAAGATAATTCTGGCAGCAGCATTCATTATACACTGATCAGCCACAACATTAAAACCACTGACAAGTGAAGTGATTATATCGTTACAATGGCACCTGTCAAGGGGTGGGATATATTAGGTAGCAAGTGAACATTCAGTTCTTGAATTTCATGAGCTGGAAAAAGGAAAAATGAGGAAGCAATAAGATCTGAGTGACAAGGGCCAAATAGTGAAGGTTAGACGACTGGGTCAGAGCATCTCCAAAACGTCAAAGTTGCATACAACATGTTAATCTCCGCTATTGCAACAGCAACAAATGTAAGAGTTTCAAAAAGAGAAATTCAAGTGACAGCGAACCTTCCTTTACCGCTGTTTGTAAAAGTGTGTGGGGTGCTCCTGGTATGCATTGGTTGGTTCCTACCAAAAGTGGTGCAAGGAAGGACAACCAGTTAAATTGGCATCAGGGTCATGGGCAGCCAAGGCTCATTGATGCACGTAGAGAGCAAGGCTAGACCATATGGTCTGATCACACAGAATGGCTCCTGTAGCTCAAGTTGCTGAAAAACATAATGCTCGAAAGGTATCAGAACATGCAGTGCATCACAGTTTGCTGTGTACGGGGTTGCTCAAATTACCCATGATAACCCCTGTCCACTGCCAAAAGCAGCTTCAATGGGGACGTGAGTGTCAGAACTGGGCCATGAAGCAATGGAAGAATGAAGCATGTTTTCTTTTAGATCAGGTGGATGGCTGGGTGCTTGTGCTTTGTTTAACTAGGGAAGAGATGGCAGCAGGATGCACTATGTCTAGAAGGCAGGCTGGCGGAGGCAGTGTTATGTTCTGCTGGGAAACCTTGGGTCCTGGCATTCATGTGGATGCTACTTTGACATGTATCACCTACCTAGAGATTGTTGCAGATCACATTCACCCCATCATGGCAATGATGTTCCCTGATGGCAGTGGCCTCTTTAAACAGGATAATGCACCGTGTCACACTGCAAAAATTGCTCCAGAATGGTTTGAGGAACATGACAAAGAGTTCAAGTTGTTGCCTTGGTCTCCAAATTCCCCAGATTTCAATCCAATTGAGCATCTGTGGGATGTGCTGGAACAACAAATCCGGTCCACTGCTCTTCTCAAAGGACCGCTGGGGAGTCTGGGAGAAGAGCAGTAACGCCCCCTCCACCTGACATCATCAGAAGAGGCAGGCCGACTTCCCAGGCTGCTGTGTGCTGCCTCCAGCTCCTGTTCCACTCCTCCCTGGCCCAAGGTAAGAAGTACACTTTGTTAGCCCACGTGCACCCCTCTACAGCACCTGTGCCCCCCCCATGGCCCCTGCCCCCCTCTACAGCATCTGTGCCCCCCTCTACAGGCCCTGTGCCACCCTCTACAGCCCCTATCGCCCGCACCACAGACCACAGCCCCTGTCCTTGCACCACAGCCTATGTGCCCTCCACCACAGCCCCTGTGCCCCCCTATAGCCCATGTGTACCCCTTTACAGCATCTGTGCCCCACCACGGCCCCGTCCCCCTCTACAGAACCTGTGCCCCCACCATAGTCCCTGCCCCCCTCTACAGCAGCTTTGCCGCCACCATGGCCTCTGCCCCCTCTACAGCTTCTATGCCCCCTTTAAGTCCCTGTGCAACCCTCTACAGCCTCTGTCCCCTCTCTCGGCCCCTGTGCCCTGTCTCAACCCATGTCCCCTGCACAACAGACCACAGCCTTTGTGCTTCCCACCCCTGTGCCCCCACCATAGCCCTAACTCATCTTCTACACATCCTCCAATTACAGCCTCTATCCCCCCACGTCCAGCCCTAACCCCACTTTTACACCCCATACATCCACTAGAGCCCCTATTCCCTTATTATAATCCTTACCTCCAACTACAGTCCTATATCATCCCCACTACAGCCCCTCTCCCGCAATTGCAGCCATCAACGTACTTCAGCCCCTATCCAGCCACTACATTTTCTAACCCCCCAATTACAGCCCATACCCTCCATTACAAACCCCACTACAGCCTCTACTACGCCTCCTAACTTTTCAACAACTACAGCCACTACAACCCACTACCAGTGTCCTTCCCGAGATTAGGTTCTGAATCCGCTCCTGTTCTGTATGCTTATATCTGTATGACTATATGACTGGATATGTATGTCCTTTGTATGCCCGTGTCTGTATGTGTTTATGACAGTGTGTAGTGTGTGAATGTCTCTGTATGACAGTGTCTGAATGTCTCTTTGTGTATTGTGGCGGAACCAGCCTCGCCACTGGGCATTGGAGAAGACTGATTGCCTGGGATGTATTGCCTGCTTTCCTGTACTGCTGAGGTTTGCTACCAACTAGGTGTATTTGGCTATGGAGCTTGTCTAGTGCCCTCTGTTGGTAGCAACAGCAATATACACTACCTGACTAGCAAGACTGGTTCATTTGCATATTCGGTTAGATTTGCATATTGCTAATTCTGCAGGCATGTGCGATATTTTCTGTAATTATTGTCTCCCCCACCTCTTTAAAAATATGCCATTGTGTTATAATAAGACACTGTATGTTGCCTGCTATGATTTGACTGTTTGTAATTTTATTGAGTTTTCACAGCAATATTAATGTAATGACCATATGGGCTAGTCCCAAGGAAAATAAAGTTTAGACAGTTCTTCTTTACCCTTCAAAATATATCCACGTCTCTTTATTGGAGGGAACTGCTATAATCACACTGGGAATTGCTATGCTCTGCATACTCCCTTGAGCTTTAATCACTTAGCTCTTTTAAGAGCTTGTGCCTGATACGCTCTCCTGGAGGAGAGGTCTTCCCCACACGGTCCTGGAGGACAGAACCCGATCCAGGGTGGACAGAAGACTGCGAGACTCCAGTTAAGCTACGACGGTTGTGGTGTCCAGTGCGGTGCTTGTGGTCCTTGGCGCAAGCTAGGAAGCATCCATCAATGGAAGGTACTCGGTTGGAATACAGGGAGTTCTGTTACATGTATCTCTGTCTTTGTTTGTATGACATTGTACCTGTGTGTAGATTGTATGACTGTGTGCCGGTATGACTGTGTTTGTTTGCTTTTGTGTGCCTGAATAATTCTGTGTGCCTGTATGGTTGTGTGTTGCTATATATCTATGTCTTTGTGGCATGGGAGGAAAAAGACACACAATGGGCCCTGGGGTGAGGGACACAAAACTGGATGAGGGGAGAAAGTAAGAGACACACAAAGGCGCTGGGGGAAAGAAAGAGACACACATAGGGGCTCAGGAAAGTAAGAAATTCAAAGCGGGGGGCTAGGAGACACACAGGTGAAGACGCTTTTTTAAGGGGGAGGGGTGGGGGCAACAAAATGCATCTTCGCCTGTGTAGTCAAAAATCCTTGCACTGACCCTGCATGGAGGCCCCATCTTCAAACTTACAGGTACAATAGGACACATTCAGAGATCTCGAGGACTCCATGCCAGGATGCATCAGAGCTATTTTGGCAACATAAGGGCTACACAACATTAGGCAGGTGGTTATAATGCTGTGGCTGATCAGTGTAGACTGAAGTTGAGCTGTGTTGGATTTGGAGAGGCAAATATGAGAGAGTTATAATAGGTAAACAAGAAGGGGCACTGTAAACAGAATTTAACTAAATTAGGCTACTTTTATATTTTAACAAAGATACCCAATGGTGGAGTGTTCGTGCTGCATTTACTTTTATGCAAAATGTTTAATCGTGTCCTGGGTTGCTATTCCACTAGTTTTTTCACACAGACCTCAAGTTATTGGCCATCTATAATATTGTACAGTCAAGGAGAATTTTCTAAATGTTTTAAGGGTTATCAAAACATGGGTACAAAATAATTCAAATTGTAACTATGGCAACCTCATTACAGAGATACAGGATTTGAAACCAGCAAGGGATGATAAGAGATTAGTGATGAAGGATGATTTATATAGAAGAAAAAGGTAAAGTAATGAATCAACTTCCCAGTATCACTACAGTCTAAAGTGAATTTGCTGTTTGCTAGTAATAAATGCTATTCTTTCACAACTAAACTGCATACTGTGAATAACGGAAGATTTTATATTAATTACAATAAGATTGGTCAATACATATTTTTGCATTTTAAACTGTTCTAATATAAATTCTATTTAAAAGGCACACTACTGTCACTCAGATGGACAATAAAAGGTGCTTCCTGGGTCAATCCTGAACAATGTGCAGGTCTGACATTCAGCGTCTCCACACTCTGTATGGAGACACTGAACTTTCCCCATAGAGATGCATTGATTCAATGCATCTCTATGAGATGATGCTGATTGGTCAGGTTGGTGTTTAGCTCCTCCCCCATGCCTCATTGGCTTAGATCAGTGATGGCGAACATTTTTGAGCCCAAGTTCCCAAACCGCAAGAAAACCAACTTTTTTTCCTCAAAGTGTCAACACGGCAATTAATCCCGAATACTGAGGTTTAAGTTTAGAAAAAACAACTCATACATGTCCGAACATGGGAGTGCAGTGTATACATGGGTGCAGTGGGAACACTGTGTATGGGACCAGTGTGTGTATGAGGGTGTAATAGGGGCAGTGTGTGTGTGGGGGGAGAAGTGTGTATGGTGGTAGAGTGGGGGCTGTCTGTGTGGGGTGCAATGTGTGTATGGGGGAGAAGTGTGTGGGTGGGGGTCAGTGTGTGTGCCGGGGAAATGTGTGCATGGGGGTGCTGTGTGTGTATGGGGGTCCAGGGTGTGTACAGTGGCGTACACCCAAACCATGGGGCCCCGGTGCGAAAATGACCCGTGGGCCTGCCCCCTCCACACACACACACACAGACACATACATACAAACAAACAGACAGACACACATACATATACAGGCACACAGACACATACAGACAGGCACACATATAGACACACACGCACACAGACAGACACACAAGACACACATACATACAAAGACACGTACATAAAAAAAACAGGCACACATACACACAGGCAGACACACACACAAGACGCACGCACATACATACAAACAGACAAGAACACACACATACAGGCAGACACACACATACAAAGACATACATACAAACAGGCAGACACACATACATACATACAGATAGACACACATACATACAATCACACACACAGAAAGTTTGTCACCCTCCTATTTCCTACCCTGGGGTCCAGTGGTGGCTCAGGTGGATGGGAGTCAGAGTTCCTACTCTGACTCCCTGGTCTTCCTCCCGCGCGGCTCTCAGTGTTAGTGGGGAGGAGTGACGTGTAGTCACTTCCTACCAGCTTGTGATGTCATCACAGGGGGCCCGGTCACGCTGTTAAAGCGCCCAGCGCTGACCGGGCTCCCTGACAATCAATATCCATCGGGTGGCCCTAATAGCATGGGCTACTCGATGGAATCCTTGGACAGCGGCCACGGCGCTTTGCAGCGTAGGCCGGGGCTGCAGAAGATGATGACGGCGGATACCCGGTCACAGGGGTCCGCAGGGAGGCCGGGCCCCCTGGAGTGGCGGGCCCAGTCGCAGCTGCGACCCCTGCGACCGCGGTATGTATGCCGCTGGGTGTGTAGTTGGGGCAGTGTGTGTGGTGGGGGTACAGTGGGGGCAGTGTGTGTATGGGGGAGAAGTGTGTGTATGGGGATACAGTGGGGGAAGTGTGTATATGGGGGAGAACTGTGTGTGGGGTACAGTGGGGGCTGTGTGTGTATGTGGGGGCAGTGTGTGTATGGGGGTACAGTGGGGGAAATGTGTGTGTAGTTGGGGGCTGATTAAAACAAATAATGTTTCCTTTGCCCAGGGAGGGGAGATATCGATTGTGAAGCCCTGGTGGTCCAGTGGAGAATCCCTGGCGATTCTAGTGGGGAGTGAATTCTAGCTTGCTGCTCCTGGGCTAGAGTTCACGCTCGCGAGAATGGAGTGTTGCGATGGTGACCACAGCAATGCTCCGTGCTCGCGAGAGGAGACCCAGCCAAGCCTCAAGCTAGAGCTCCCATGTCTCCTCTCCCTCCCTTGCCGGCAATGTGCCTGAGGACCGGTGCGGGAGATCTCTGATCTCCCCTCCGGTCTATGAAGGCACACAGCAGGGCTGGTGCTTGGATAGCACCGGCCCTGCAGAAGAGAGCATTGGCTCTCGGGTGGGTGGGGCAATTGCGGCGCCCCCTTAGCGACCTATGGCTGCACAGAGAGGCTCAGTGTGACATAGGTTCGTCATCGCTGGCTTAGATCATCAGAATTGATGATCTCTGCCAATCCTATGCTTTCTCATTCAGATGATCTAAGCCAAGGAGGCAGATCAGGGGTGGAGCCCAAGCTTTTGGGGTTCAACAAGTCCTGAATGGTTTAACCTCTAATGTTAAGGAAGCGACAAGGACCTTCTAGTACCACAACAACTTAATTTGCAAGTTGTTATGGTATCCAAACTATTCCTTTAACATTCCAAAATGTTCTTTTAGTTTAAAGAACGTTGGTTTTATCACACAGCACAATGCTACAGATTTTGCAAGTTTTGAGGGAGCTTGCAATTGGCATGCTAACTGCAGGATTGTCCACCAGAGCTGTTGCCTGTGAATTGAATGTTCATTTCTCTACCATAAGCCGTCTCCAAAGGCATTTCAGAGAATTTGGCACACCTGTGCAATAATCATGCAGTCTAATCAGCATCTTGATATGCCACACCTGTGAGGTGGATGGATTATCTCGGCAAAGGAGAAGTGGTCACTAACACAGATATAGACAGATTTGTGAACAATATTTGAGACAAATAGGCCTTTTGTGTACATAGAAAAAGTCTTAGATCTTTGAGTTCAGCTCATGAAAAATGGGGGCAAAAACAAAAGTGTTGCATTTACAATTTTGTTTAGTGTAATAATAAAGTGGGGTATAACGTATGTACATATACATTATGATAAAGTGGCCCATGATGTAAAGTATCAAAGCTTATATGATAGTTAGATTTAATATAAATTTGAATCATGTTTACTTTTTTGTGTTTTAATTAATATTTTTTGAAAACATTTTTAAAATATGTATAAACATGTAAACATCTTTTTTTTTTTTATTCCTTTTTTTTGTTGTTGTAGGGGACCATGAGGGTTATCCTTAGCATTAAAAGGGACTGTCACTTCGCTGCAATTTACACCAGTGAATCTTATATAACTTGTGATAATTTTTTTTTTAAAGGTTTTGTTTCTTTTAAATTTATATTAGTGATTTAGCAAATTACATTATAATCCAATTCAGATGAAACGGGAGAAATAAAAACAGTCTAATTTCTCCTCTACTCTGTTAAGTTCAAAAGACAATTATTAAAATGGAGATAAGATGGAGGCACCCAGCCTAATAATAAATAGATGAGGATTTCTACATTTAATTTTATTTTTAACGACTCACAAATAGATATTTGATAAATATAGATGATAAATAAACATAATATGAAAAATCCTGGGAAGTGACGGTTCCCTTTTAATTTTGGATTTTGTTATGGTTTTTCAGGCAATAAATGGCGTGGAGGCACAATGTTCCAGAACACATAACTATTGAGTTTGATTTAAATAAATTAACATTTCAAGCTTAAAAGAAGCACGGGTTATTACAATTGTGCTGAAGCTGAGTAGATAATATGTACCTATCCAATGCCATCCCCTGACCTCATATACTATACCAAGTAAACCCATTACACTCACTCTGCCCAGGAACATATGTCCAATTTAAATTCAGAGATAGGATTGCTTCGCTTCTATAAGCAGAGCGTTAGTAAGAGTCTGTTTGCAACTGATTGCGTTTCATGTTTGTCTTCTTTTATCCAAGTGTGTTACTGGGGAAATATTAAATATCTCTCATTCAAGTGTTTAATTGAATGTAATATTTTTTCTTTGAGATAAAATCACATTTTGGAATGCTTAAGACTCAGCGAAAAAAAAAAAAAAAATAACGCAAAAAGTAATCTCATAGACTAGAAAGTTCTGCCGATCCTCAAATTAATCAATTTATCATACATATTTAACAGAATAAATAGTAGTTTGGAATCTAATTAATGAAAATGGAGAATTTAGACTGTTTTTGTGATCTGTTATTCTCTACGGTATTAATGCCTTTGAAATTATAATCACGGAATTTGAAGCTATAAGAATATGAATATTTAAACTATATTTGTAAAATAGTGCGCCAGTGTTTCTAAATAGTGGATATTTTTTTTAATGTATTTTTTGCATAAATTAAAAGATTTCTTTGATTTTTAAACCCCTTGTGATAGGCTCTCCCTTTTCATATACTTCTACTAGCGGTTTCTACCCCCATGTGTGCCACCTTCATACAGGAGATCAATGTTTCATTCATTTGGTTTCAGAGCTTAAGTTATGTTGGGGGATGTCTTTGAATCATATTATTATGTTGTGAGGTTGTCTGCATTCTGTGATTTGTCGGCACACAGCCATGCACACATTCAAGTAACAGATATGAGGTAAGTGAATGTCAGCAGTGAAGTAAATTAAGTTAGATTTAAATGTTTTCTCCAACCCTTTTATTTACTGAATAGAATAATACCTTATTGGAATTACACTGCTCAGCCACAATATTAAAACCACTGCCAGGTGAAGTGAATAACATTGAATATACCGTTACAATGGCACCTGTCAAGGGGTGGAATATATTAGGCCGCAAATAAACAGTCAGTTCTTGAATTTAATGTGTTGAAAGTTTGAAAAATGGGCAAGCGAAAAGATCTGAGTGACTTTGACAAGGACCAAGTAGTGATGGCTAGACCACTGAGTCAGAGCATCTACAAAAAAGTACGTCTTGTGGGGTGTTCCTGGTATGCAGTGTTTAGTACCTACCACAAATGATGCAAGGAGGGATAACCGGTGCATCTGCCTCAGGGTCATGGGTGTCCAAGGCTAATTAATGCACGTGGGGAGCAAAGACTAGCCCGTGTGGTCTGATCACACAGAAGAGCTATTGCAGCTCCAATTGCTGAAAAACATAATAATGGACATGACAGGAAGGTGTCAGAACACCAGTGTATGCATCTGTGCACTCTGAGCCTGCAAGTGGAGGGGAAAGGGGAAGGAGTAAATGAAAGAGGGATGGCGGGGGATAAAATAAAAATAAAAAAAAGAGCAACACAGTGGATAGGGAGGCAGGGAGGACTAAATTCAGTGTGGGAGGGCAGTCACCAGCTTCCCAGCCTGCAAGGGAGACACTGTTGTACCTGTCAGCAGCGTGCAGTTCCAGTTGATGAAAGATATAGATAGATAGATATATATATATATATATTATACACATATATAAAAAAAAATAAAGTCCTGTGCTCAAACTCCCACTACTCCTGGGCGGCAACAATGACTATAGTAGACAATATTACTTGTGCACTATCCCAAATCCATATTCACATATAAATAACTGGAGGCTTTTTGTATCAAGTATTTAGTATGGAGTTTTTATTTAGTATGAGTGTAAGCTCGACAGCCATGTCAAGGCAAACAACTTGGTTTTGAGTCCTAAACTAACAATTCCCCTTACTTATTTCAGCTTCAGGTTAAAAATCTCTAATGAGACAGAAAGTGGTATCTAAACCCCTACATACTTATTAACCCTTAATAGGTACACATAAAGTGTGTGGCTGGGTAATGCAAATACTAGTACACAAAAATAAGTCCTGGGCTCAAACGCCCACTAATCCTAGCTGGCAGCAATGACTACATACAATAAAACAAAAAAAGGAGTTACTTGGGCACTATCTCAAATCCCTATGCAAACTAAATTTATATATATATATATATATATATATATAATGCACAGAATTGACATTGATCCGGCTGCCTAAGTCATGTGTGCTCGTGGGGGGAAACTTGCCCCCAGCACACAATTGCGGATCCTCCATAGACAATGCCTTTTTCCTCACAGCCATCACTAATAACAGCAGGGCAAGACTAGACGGCGATAACTCTGCCTTTTGTCAAGTTTTGTCAGTTATGTAAAAATTCATAAGACAAAGTAGTCCCTACTTTTTCTCAGTATATCTTTTGACTGCATTAGAATCTCAGTGAAATTTCAACCCAGTCAATGTGAGTATGTCATTAACATGGTATCTTTATAAAATATGAATTTTGTTGGGGGTGGGGGGGTGACAGAGCTGTTTTGAGCATGTTATCACAAGTCACTTTGCACAAATAACAATAAATATATGAATTGGGGCTCTCAGTACCCCATTGTCACAGCAGAACCTCCAAAGCAATAGTGGAGGCAAGGAACAGCACCCAGTGGACCCCAGGTAAGTCAAACTATTGAACTAAATTGGATTGACAAAGGCTGGGGGGATCCAGGACATTCCTGGCACCATAACCACTACTGTACGCTGTAGTAGTTTTGGTGCTTGGAGTTTTCCTTTAATTTTGCTTGCATAAAGCATGCTTGATAGTATACATCTCTAAATAGAGTATTTGAAATTTCTGATTTTTGCTGTTTAAATGCTTATTCAGAAAATTATTTGATTCACAGACATGGTTCTAAAGGCAACTCATATCATATATTTTTTTTTTTAATAAAATTTCAAATTCCATAGAAATCTCATTCCTTTTATTATGTATTTTGAACTCTGAATAGCCAAATTGCCCTTCTCTCATAACTTACTGTGATTGAGTCCAGCCTAACCCGTATTCCTACTTGTCTTGAACTTAAATAGAGAGCAGCATGGCTCATTCCTGCGTATATTCATTCAAGTTCTAATATGAAATAGAAATAGGTCAGGGTGGTCATTAACCACATGCTGGCTGCATACAGAAAGTGACTGCTCTTTACTCCCAGAATAATACCGTGCTGTGTCTTGGACCTAGATTTTCTCCATTTACAAGCAGATTCTGTTCCGCTGGGATGAATAGCAGCCTGACTTTCCTTTCTGTTTGTTATTACCAGCTCTGCAAAGAAAGGAGTCAGGCTATATGGATACTAATTTTCAGTTACATGCAAAAGTGCGTTCCGCCCTGAACAGTACAAGACATCGCTTGCTACCTATTTAATGGAGAAGATTGCTTTGTGGAAGTTTGTTCTGGATGGTATCAATGATTTTTCCTCAATTGCCCTCGGCTAAGCATATACTTGCTGAATAAAACCAGTGATGCATTTTAATCTCAACTCTTTTTAAACCTCAGCATGGATGCAGCACTTGCAACCCTTTCATTTTTAATTTTCTTCCCCATGAGTGCAGTTATTGTTCCGCTAGAAGTAGAAGACCCCGTTGAGTCTAATAGGATATATTCAAGTCTCCCCCCCCGATACCGACTCCCAGCCAGCAAGGGTTAAAAGTTGGCAGAGATCCAAATTGCCCTTTAATTACAATTCAGGTTTAATTTTCTTTTTTTTCTCAAATTAAAAAGAAAAAGAACATTATGTTGCTTGATAAGTATAGAACGAGAGTTGGCATCAGTGCCACATCCCAGCTGGTCGCTTATTACATTGGAAAAGAACACATATAATTTATATAAAGCACTGTAAAACGTGAATAGTGCACCCAGAATGAAAGAAACAGATTGTTTTGCATTACGTTAACAGCGCTAGCAAAGCCCATGAACCTTGCTGTACAGGAAGACGTCAGAACAACCATTGCTCGCTCGTTTGCATGTTGCTCTGACTATTGTTGGTGTTCTATAAATATCCAGGCTTTTGCTATGAATTGTTCTTGTAGTACAAAAGTTAGGATAATTAGCTCCAAACAAAATGTAACCCATCCTCTGCTCGTAATTGCCTTTTTTTTCTCTGCAAACACTTCCTGGGTTGTTCATTAAACTGTGTGCATTGTTGAGAATTCACGAGGGAATTGCAAATTATAGTCCCAAGTATATGAATTGGAAACATAGATGAGCCAGGAGAATTTTTTAAGTTTGGCTATTTAGGTCTAAAGTGACCTTCATTATTAATATAATTTATTTACTAGGGAAATAAAGAAAGCATCAGGTTCATCCGCTAACATTTCTTTTTTTAGCATCAAGGTTTTGTTTTATTGTTTAGTGAAATACAAATGGTACCAGTAATCAATGTTATATATAGTAACATATATATATATATATATATGTAATGCCAG
This sequence comes from Pelobates cultripes, assembly GCA_933207985.1. Classification (NCBI taxonomy): domain Eukaryota; kingdom Metazoa; phylum Chordata; class Amphibia; order Anura; family Pelobatidae; genus Pelobates; species Pelobates cultripes. The sequence goes on along the minus strand of OW240914.1, from coordinate 78,843,671 downwards.
GCATCATCTCCTCGAGATCGATGTGACCTATGCTGTGAAGGGGATTTGAAACAACACCAGATGATCAAAACACCAACTACTGGTAGACCAAGCAGTCACACTGAATCCTACGAACAAAAAGACCAATCTGTGCATGTCTTGGATTGATTAAAAGAAAGCCTATGACACAATGCCACACACATGAATACTAAAATGCTTGGCTCTATACAAGGTCAACAAGACAATAAGAGCCTTCATTAGGAACTCAATAGGCAAGTGGAAAACAACTGTAGAAGCCATTTCCAGTACAATAACACAAGTAAAGTAAGCTGTTCTGCATAGGCCTCAACCTCCTTAGCTAGACCATCAAAACTAGTGGATACAGACTCAACAGTGGAGCTGCCTACCATTGGCCACCTACTCTACACGGACAACATCAAGCTGTATGCCAAGAATGAGCGGGACATTGACTCACTGATCCATCTAACTAGGATATACAGCAAGGTCATTGGAATGTCATCCGGACTAGATAAGTCTGGGCGGACGACAGCAAAAAGAGGGAAGATGATCAGGACAGAAGGAGTTAAAGTATCAGAAGGCCAAAACATAAGATGTGGAGAACAGCTCAAAGTACCTGGAGGTACCACAAGCACATGGCAACCATAAAGTAGAGTCAAGGAGGATAGCAACATCCAAGTATCTCCATAGAGTAAGACAGGTCCTGAAATTCCAGCTCAATAGCAAGAACAAGATCCAATTAATTAACACATATGCTTTACCAGTCATCAGGTTGCCAGCTGGAATAATAACCTGGCCAAGAGTAGAACTGGTCACCATGAATGTCAGACCTGGAAACTATATAATAATAATTTGCAATTTTTATAGCGCTTTTCTCCCTGTGAGACTCAAAACAATTTACAAATATACAAACATAAAGACATAAAGGTTAGGATTTCTGATGGTCAGATGAGTGGACTGAATGCCTGATGTAAGAGGTGGGTCTATAGCTTTTTTTTTTAATTCTTTTTTTTTTTTTTTAAGTCTTTAAGGACCATGGTAAAGAGTTTCAGAAGGGCTGAATGCCCTGGAACCTGAGTTGTCTTTATTCTTGGCACAGACAGGAGAGATTTTCTGGCTGACCGAAGTTAACAAGATGGAATATAGGGTGTCAGGAGCTTTTTCAGGTAGAAATCTTGATTGTTTAAGGCTTTAAAAGTCAGCAGGCCAATTTTAAAATATGTTCACCATTTACCATTTTGCAGAGAGTGTAGAACAGATGTTATGTGGCAGGAGCGAGTTTGATTGGTCAATAGTCTGGCTGCTGCATTTTGTACTTTCTGAAGGCGATGGAGTTCTTTTTCTGTGAAGCCCAGGTAATATCCAAAATTTTCTCCATACTTACTGTAATTTTCTTTTCCTGGCTACTATTCATGGCAGCATCATTTATGGGTTAGCTCTGCCCCCAACAAGAACAGGACAGGAAACAATTAATTAATTAGAACCAGACTGTGGGCATACAAGGTCCCTCCTTTAAACAGTCTAGTTTAAAGCTGTAAAACAAAAAACATGGGAGGGTTGCTGATGCTGCCATGAATAATAGCCAGGAAAAGAAAATTATGGTAAGTATGGAGAAAATTTTCTATATCACTGACTAATCGTGGCAGCATCACTTATGGGTAATACCCAAGCTAAGACCAATGGGAGGGAGAAAAAAAACGATACTATTAGTCTGCTGCAACAATATTTTATTCATTGGAATTAACAGAGGACAAAACTCCTCTCACAGCGGAAGTAGATGAAGAAGCTACATCCATCTTGTAGTGTTTGATGAATGTCATAGGAGAAGACCAGGTGGCTGCCCTGCATATGTCATCAGATGAAACCTCTGCCCAAGAAGCCCAGGAGGTAGCCAGTGCTCTAGTTGAATAAGTCTTTATTTTCTCTGGAGGAAATGGGTTCTTAACATGATATGTCTTCTTTATGGTGTTTGAGAGCCAACGCCTCAAAGTAGTGGAAGAAGCAGCTTCATCTTTTCTGTAGCCAGATGGAAGAATGAATAAATGTTGTGACTTCCGAAATTGTTTAGTGGCCTCCAGATAGTTCATCTAACATTCCTTAACATCCAATTGATGGAGCTTAAATTCTTCAGAGGAGAAAGGGTTTGGATAAAAAGAAGGCAGGACAACTTCCTGTGCAATATGGAATATGGAGACAGGTAATCCTTGCTCTAAGAGTCTCTGCTTCTCAAAAGCCAAGCCCCCAAATTCATCTGGTTTGGATTGTGATAAACTGCTGGACCTTGGATCAACAAATCTGGTCTCTGAGGAAGTGTTCAGGATCGCGAACCAAGGTCTCCTTGGCCAATTCAGAATTATTGCAATAACCATCTTCTCTTCTTCCCAAACTTTCCTCAATAAATCGGTTAATCATAGGCAGGGGAGGGAATGCATATCCCAGATCGAAGTCCTGCTGATCAATAGTCCGCTTGTAGAGAAAAATACTTCGGGACTTGAGCATTCCGGTTCGAAGCCATCAAGTTGATCTGAGGTGTGCCCCACCTTAATCATATCATTTAAAATACTTCTGGATACAATTTCCTTTCTCCAGCTAGTATCGTACTACTTCTCAAATAGTCTGCCAAAACATTTTCGGGTCCTGGGAGGTAGACTGCTTTCAGACCCTATATATTGTCTTGACTAAATTCCATAAGGGGAACTATTTCTTTTAAGAGAGCTTTGCGTCAGGTTCCACCTTATTGATTTATATATGACAGCACAGCTGTGTTGTCTGTTTGAATTCTTACTCAAGAGTTCTTTAGGCACTGCTAAAATCCCAAAAGGGCATAGTATATTTGATAAGATTTGAATGCATCATCCTCTCTTCTGATGTCCATGTATCCACTTCTCTTCTAAATGTGCACCCCATCCTTGGAGACTTGCATCTGTGGTCACTGCCTTCCATGGTGGTTCTTCCAATGGAAAGCCCAGAGATAGGTTTTTCATTTAGGTAGTCTAATGTTTTCTCAGTGAGAAGAATTCTCTGATCCCAGTTGCACTCTCGATTCTTGAAGTTTTTTAAGATTTTCATTTGATTTAGATGCATGTTCCACTGTGCCAATTTGACTAATCCTATAGTGGATGTAAGAGAGCCCAATAGGCTCATAAATTCCCTTGCCGTTATGTGTACTTTGTAGTGAAGTTTCCGGATCTTTACTTGAATCCTCTCTATTCTTTCTGGTGATAAATTCACTGTCCAGTTGCTAGTGTCTATAGCTGCACCTAGGAATATCATCTTCTGAGCAGGTATCATCATACTCTTTTCCGTATTCAACTTCCACCCATGTTCTATTAGATGTTCTACTGTCACCTGAGTGTGGAGGGCTACTATCTGGCGGGATGGACCTATAATCAAGAAGTTGTCCGCATAATGATAGATCTCTATCCCTTTCTTTTGGATAACTGCAACCAAAGCGATGAGGATCTTTGATTTCTAGATAAAGATCTTGAGGCAGAGTAAGAAGTCATCTATAAAAAAAAAAAAACGCAAAGATTATTTTAGGATTTAAAATTCCTTAAGAGATGAAAAAGAATTGAAATATTGTTTTTGAAGTATAACTTGTACCTTGTTAGATAATTTTCCTCTCTAGGGTAGCCTTCCAGCAAACTACACAGGTTCGAACGTCGACGTTCCTGCGTATGCTCCGCATACCGAGATCAGAATAGACCGGAGAAGCTGGCGAAAAACACTCATTCTTGCTCCTAGAGAGCCACAAGGAACATGCTCTCTTGATACACATGGAAAAGCACCATGATTCAGGTACATACTCAGGCTAAGAGATTTAAACACTTACCCAGGCTTCTCCCAATTCTCTGCCCCAGGATCAGAGGGGGTTATTTGATGCATACAAGGGGAATTTTCAAGGTTTCACCAACCCCACATCATTGCAATTATGTATAGCCCATTTAAAGGATTCCTCATGCTGTGGTACATATACTAATATGTACCTAACTCGGTCAGTCCTGCTCCTGCAGGCTGATTACGAAGTTCTTCAGATGAAGAGAGGCTGAACTTCATCTGGAAAAACCCATGGTGCACATGGGAAGGTGGCCTCAAAAAAAAAAAAAATTGTCTTGGGAGACAAATTTCTGTTTGTGCTGTTTAAGGTTAAGGTTCCCTATGAAAAAGCATTAGATTGGCTAAAAATCATAAATTCTGATGTCAGCAAGGAGGTGGATCGGGGCAGGGCCAGCGCGATGCTGGAAAAAAGATAGGTTTTATTACCTTTTAATGGGCTTAATGAGAGGCAAGCCACCTAAATTATGGTTTTAACACTATAGGGTCAGCTATACATTTTTGTGTTCTTGACCCTATAGTGTTCCCTTAAATGATTAACCCCCTTCCTTCTTTTTCTCTCTTTCAGTCTCAATTTAATGTTCACTAATGCCCCATGGTTACCGAATAGAAATGGAAAAAACTATTTAAAAAAAGCAGTTACTACAAGTACCAAAACCACTTTAAGTTATAGTAATAGTCCTATAAAATATGTATACATCTAAATTGGACTTTTCTAAATTATTTCGCTTACTAGCCCCTCCCACCCCCATTCAGCATTAATCCTCATTGCATCTCCAATCCACCTCCAGTAAAGTTATCATTCTGATTACTTTTGTCCAGTCATATGCATCTCATTGCATGCAGGGGCGCACAAAACTGGCACCTATGGAGGATCTGGGAGACCCTCCATAAATCATGTCTAATGATAACCAAAGCGAGCACTGGGGAAGGATGGTATTGTAGGGATAAACAAAACTTTATGGCAGAAGTTTATCTACGTTTTGTCAAGTTTTGAATCTTATTGAAACTGCCTACTTTGTCTTGAGTCTTTTCATTGTGTTAGAACTTCATTAAAATTCCAAAGCAGTCAACAGTAGAAATGAGATGAGTAGAGATTTTATCTTTATCAAACACTTACATTTTTGGTCACCGTGCCACTTTAACCTAGTAAGAGGGTGATCGTTTAAATTATTACAAGGTCCTCTGACTTGTGTTTGGATGATTAAAAATAAATACATTTACACCTGTTTACAAATAAAGGTGTTGATGTAGAACATTTAGAAGACAGGTCCTCTTTAAATATTAGCATCATGTTGAATCGGCCTAGATGAGTGAGTGGTGACTCTGGGAAGGTTTAAGCGGGTATCATGAGACTAGGACTATGACAGGCAGCAGGAATTATAAGTGAATAAGCGGATAACTTTGTTTTGTTTTTTTAACTGCTTGTGCTCCACTGATTAACATCATTGTTTTTTACAGAAGAATATAGGGATTTTGATATAGCAGTACAGGTCAATTTATCTAGTTTATATTACGGACTGAAGACATTACAATGAACTAGATATTCCGACGGAACTTTGATCCACCACTGGCAGAGCTTTGCTTAAACAAAAGGGGGTAGTGGGGACAACTTTTAAAATGGTTACATTTTTAAAAAATAAGACATTTTTCTAATGGTGACATTTCCTCATTTGACTCAATGCTATTGAAATATTTTCTGTAGTAAGGAGAACAAAGCAGGTTCCCCCCAACCCCTTCCAGAGAACAAAGCACATGCGCATGGAGGAGGGGGAGTGAAGTAGGGAAAAATAATAGCTCAAATTGTGGATATTATAGCCTCAATTCTAATAATCCGTTTTTAGTTCACCACAGTTTAAAAGAAACACTCTGTACTAAATCAAGTATAGTTAAAGGAACACTATAGGGTCAGGAACACAAACATGTATACCTGACCCTATAGTGCAAAACCCACCATTAAGGTGGCTTGCCCCACTTAAAGCATGAAAAACTGTCCTTATTTCCAGCGCCGTGTGAGTCCGCTGCACTGGTCCCACCCCCTTGGTGACATCAGAATTGCAGATTTTTAGCCAATCCAATGCTTTCCCATGGGGTGGGGCCAAACACCGTTTTGGCTAATCAGCACCTCCTCATAGAGATGCATTGAATTAATGAATCTCTGAGGAAAATTTAGCGTCTCCACTGAATGGCAGAGCTGTCTACTGTGCAGCACTGAGCCAAGAAGCACCTCCAGTGGCCATCTGAGGAGTGGCCACTTGAAAGTGTCCCTTGGGGCAATGTAAACACTGCCTTTTCTCTGAAAAGACAGAGTTTGCATGAAAATGCCTGCAGGGAATGATTATACTCACCAGAACTACATTAAGCTGTAGTTGTCCTGGTGATTATAGTGTCCCTTTAATGAAGCAGTTTTAGTGTATAGATCAGGCATAGGCATGCGCACGGGTGTGCCTGGGCACACCCTAATCCCCGCAGCCTGCACTGTGTGCCTCCATGGGCCAGTGAGGGAGATCAGAGATCTCCCTCACCAGCCCACAGGCAGGGAGCGAGGCAGGAGAGGACATGAGGAGCTCTTGCCAGCAACGCTCATATCTCGCGAGAGTGAACTCACTCACACTAGGACCACTAGAGATGGCAGCAAGGATCCCCCCTCTCAGGCAAAAGCTAGGAAGGGAGGGGGGCTATTTACTAATCTGTCCCCCTAACCCCACACACAATCCCTCCAAATTCTCACACACACACAGTGGGGTAGGGTGTGGTGTGTGATTATACATACACACACACATATACATACAAACACACACAGAACGGGAATCCGCGCTGGAATAGAGCAGCCTACAGCAGGTATCACAACTCCTGCCCTTCACCTCTACCTGGTCATGAAGACAGCCACTAGAAGTGTGTGTTTTTATCCCTGCAATTGAAAAATAACATTGCAATTTCAACAAGACTGCACGGTTTTACATTGCAGCGTTAAAATTAAAGGGCCACTGCACCCAGACCACTTCATTGAGTTGAATGGGTGGTCTGGGTGCCTTTATTAGTCCTTTAATTTCTTGTTAGCTGACAAAATCAGTCTTATTGCTTCCAAAGCCTAACAAATATGCTGCAAACAGAGGGCAACAGACAGAACAGAAGAGGGCACACCTCTTATAAATTTATCATTTTTATTGGGCACACCAATATAAATGTTTGTTTAAATACCAGAAAAATAACAATTATGAAAAGAACACTTGTTCTTTTTGTTAAATTAAGCCAGGTAGCAGTTAAGTAAAATATATAAAAAGTAGTGTTTTTGCTCACTCAGTGCCAGAAATGTAAAAGTTACCTAAAAAAAATAAAAAAAATTTAAATGTAATTCGATATGCTCTAAAATACATAAAAATATATAATGAGCAGTCCATTTAAGCTGCATCACAACAGAGCGGTGACATTTAATTGAAAGTAGCAGGTTGACATGGTGGGGATGAGGTTGAATATGATTATCAGTAGTTCATTGGATGACCCATTAAGTATCCCATTCGCCGCTAACATATTCTTTTTCTTCATCATCCGAGTCTGCGGACACCTTTTTCATTCTCAACATGGCAGCCTTAATGCTCTTTTCAAGTTCATTCGCCGGCTCCTTGTCAGTTTTGTCTCTTTGAACTTTCTTAAGTTTGACTCCTTGTCGAATAGCACTCAGGATGTTGTCTCGAGCATCACTCATAGATGGCAATGGCTGTTCCACCCTACGAAGATTATTTTCACCCCGTTTCAGTGAAGCCAATACCTCTTCCATTGAACCTAGAAAAACATGCATAACTAGCTTATTGAACATATATATCCCTTACTCAAAATAGGGATAATTCAATACATTATGGGGGAAAAATTGTAGAAGTAAAAAGAATGCGACAATATCTAGATTTCAAGAGGTTTGGATCACCCTGTCCGTAACTAAAACATAAAAATACAACTGTACAGGAATGCAAATAGCCAACGGATAGCTGAAAGGGCAAATAAGCCATTTTTAAAAAATAATTTGCCCTTACATTAGCTGCAGAGAACGGGTGAGGTAATTTAATCTGCTTTATGAGAAACTGGCTAAGTTAATTATCTGCACTCTGCTACCAGGTTAAATCAGAGCAATTGGCATGTTCCAAAACAGGGAGAGGTTATGAATGAGGTGATTAGACATACCACCAACTTAGGGACACTGCCTAGTGCCAAAAATAACAAACGATAAACAGAATGGTGAAAAATCTTTCAAAGATGCTTTCTCGCAGAATACGTTTCAGGAAAGAGCAACAGAAGTTTGTATTATGGCTATAATGTAGCATATCTTACCTGAATATTGGTTCACAGGCATTTTGTGTGTTATTGAAGACACGTCATGTTCAGCTTTGTCACTTAACATTTGAGGTTTGTTGTGCCATGGGTTAGAGGTCTGTGGAACATTATGTAGCAAGGGAAGGGCAGGGAGAGGAGGTGGTGGGGGCGGTGGAGGTGGGGGCGGTGGAGGTGGCAGTATTGGGGGTGGAGGAAAGTGCAGTTCTGGTTTACAGTTTTCATTGCTCGTAAATCCAGGTTCAGGTCCAGTCTTTGCAACAAAAATTTGCACCGCTATATCTGGTGGGTCACGTGGCTGCTTTATGGCTTTATTTATTCCTTGTGATTTACAAGTAAAACGGGATTGTATATGAGATGTCTTTAATACAGACTGTGAGTCATTTCTCTACAAGAAAGAAAAATGTTACAGTCAGATGTATTACTCAAATCAATCATCTCACCCCCTCCTCCCTGTGAACTCATTCATTCACAATGAAAACGTTTAATTCTCAATGGATCAGGCACAAACAGCTTCAATGCATGGGCTTTAACACTCACATCTTTAAAGGATTTTAAACGCTGTAAAGTCTTCTGACGCTCCTGATCCAACCATTCTTTATTCTTTTTTGTTTCTTCTTTCTTCTGGTCTCGTTTCTATTGAGAAATGAACACCTGTTATAAAGGCTCCCACACAGGCTTTGAATGGTTTAGACAACTGTACAGAAGTACTGGGGCAGTCATAAGACAAAGTGAAATATTATTCCTCGTGGTACCCACCATCTGTATAGAATGATGCTGAAAATGGCGCTTCTGCGATTCTTCGAACTGCTTTGCTTTCAGCTCCTGCGTTTCCACACACTGGTCCTTTAAACAAAACATAATAAAGTGATGTACTGCAACAATGTTTATTTGATTCCTCTTTAATAAAAAGAGAAACATTCAGGATTACACTGTATTTTTTTTAGTCATTATTATTTTTTAAAAACACAATAGTCTGGTTTACCACTATTGGAATGCAATAGATAAGCAATATCTCCTAACCCAGAATGTCACTTTCATGTAAGGAGAAAAACGGGTTAGGTAGGAAGCTTAAAGGACATGTCGCATTTGAGTATGTCTTTCATTTTAATACTTAGACTTTCAAATTCTTCCTTCCTATTTTCTACCATAGTCATTTTCTTTAACCCCTTAAGGACCAAACTTCTGGAATAAAAGGGAATCATGACATGTCACACATGTCATGTGTCCTTAAGGGATTAAAGGAGTTCAGATTGTTTGGTATGGCTTTGCATCAGAGCATCAAGGCAAAAATTTTTTAAAAAAATAAATAAAAATAAAAAAGATAGTGAGGAAGCACTTATGTGTTTGTATCACAGAGATCCTACAGTAGCAATGTATGAATTTATAGCAGTTTATCAGAGAGCTCCATATCAATAAGTCAGTTGTTAAACAGCTTACAACAAGCTCAACAGAAATAAAACTCACAATAATGTCTTTAAACTGTAGCAAATGTGCTCAGAAAATAGTTTTAAACAATTTATTTTTTTTTAAATTGCAAAAGTGGATTATTTTAAAAACACAATCTATTATTTTCTATTATTTTGAAAATACACTATGTCCTGCTTCAAAGATCAAACTCGGTGGCCTTTTTTTTTAAACCTTGATTACTATGTAACATTCAGTAAACAAAAATCGTCCCGTAACACCAACTCTCTTAGCTGCTCATGGAAGATTTCAAATTGAAAAAGCTGCAGATCCTGACAAATTTTCAAAATAAAAATCTGACATTTCTATCAAAAACATTGTCTTGGATGAGATCACTGTCATTTTATTATTTTAGGCTTTATTGCTTTTTGTAGTATTTAAATCAGTTCACGCAGACAAAATGTCACATTCCCATCATAAATATGAGTTTGTAAAAAAAAAAAAAAAAAAAGTGTGTAAACTTAATTGCTATTCTTCAGAACGACAAGCAAGATCTGTTGGAAGATTATCAGTCTAGCACACCAATAGACACTTGAAATCACTGTTGAAATGGCATTAAATAGAAATTCGTGAAGGCTAAATGGAAAACAGGGACATACTTTTTTGTTCCTCAGAAGCGCTCGCCTTGCACAGATATTTCCTCGTTTGGTTTCGAGTTGCTGGGCCTTTCTCTTGAGTGTCATGGACGAGAGATTGTTCTGCGACTGGTCATAAACCTGTAGCTCTTGTGGGTCTTCACAAGTATCATAATAAATAACCTCTTCTTGCTTTTCTGAAACAATATACAATATGGAATTCTGTATTGAAGATGGTAATATTAATATTAGAAAGGACCCTCCAAGCACCATAGTCCAGTTTCACACGCCTACCCAGTGATGCTATACAGTGACATCTAGATTGTGCTCCGAGAACACACACAGCACTAGCTGACCAGAGGGGCAGGGCAATGTGTTGTGTGCGCACACTAACTGAGCAGCTCCTGCAATGACAAAACTGATCAAGCTTGGAGGTCAATTGAGAAGCTATAGGAGTGTGTCTAAGGCCACGCATCAGACTAGGTGCTGTTCCACAACAACGGAAGAGTTACAAGTCAAATGTCACTGATCTACAGAACAGAGAGTACCTTGTCATTAGCTAAAGAAACATAATTCTTCCTACCGGTCTTCAGCTAGTGTTTTATTACCAATGACTTATCTTTCAACAAGCAAACACCATGTAAGAAAGAGGAAAGGACACCAGGACAATGGCATGGTCTTTCTACATAGAATTAATAAACATGCATAGTAACCATCAAGGCTGGTTGTTTTGTTTTTTCCAAGCATGTGGTTATACATCGCACAGCTCAGTGTGAATGAACCAATCTCACCTTTCATTTGTCTCCTCAGCGAGTTCAGCTCTGCCACAAGTAACATCTCTTCATATTTGAGGATCTCAAACTGAACATGATAGAGCTCTAACTGCGTTTCATAGAAGCGTAACTCCAGCTCATCAACCATCACCATGGCATCCTCCATTTCAATGAGGTTTCCCATCTGTAGATTCAAGCATGCAATACTTTAAAATATACATGGGGGGGAAACAAAACACTACAATACTACTTATCTCTGGGTATAAGTAGTGCAGAAGATGTTTAATGCTATATAAATAAACACTAACTGGAAAACCTATGGATTATTAGAACATTATTGCAATAGTGTTATCTCAAAACAAAAGAAGATTTCTGCAAGCTACATTAATAAAAGCAATATATTTTGAAGTAGACACACTTTATCCAAAAGTTGTATTAACGGGGAACCATAATTTCTATGGGAAGTGTGCCAACAAAACACTAATAATATCATATAATTCATTTTTATCCCATGTAATGCTGGACCTTTCTTTTAAATGTATATGAAGGTTTTAACAAATGACATCACAACAAGAATTGAAGAAGGGCTTGCGCTTACAAGCTTACAATCTACGACAGCATGTCAGAGGGGGTAGTGATTGACAGATAAGATGTCGGTGTTGACATTCAGCAGGATTCCTACATTTAAATTTTTTTAAAAATCACAAACAAAGATCAACTAACCTTCTAAGGATCAGATTGTTGTCCAGATTGACTTAGACCCAACACGCAGTACTCAAATGAACAACTTACAGGATACTAAAAGCATATTACCAGGCCTTGGAATGGTCAGATTTAATGCTATATAAAATAGCACGATTTAAGATGTAGTGTAGCAATTCAAAATCAATATTTAAACATTTTGTGTACATACATTTACACCTCAATTATGAGGAGCTTGTGTATTCCCACAAATTTAAGCTCGTTTGAGCAGGGTCCCCAACTACCTATTGTTCCTGTTACATTTTGTTATTGTCTTATTTGGTAAATTCCCCTTTTATTGTAAAGCGCTGCGGAATAAGCTGGCACTATATAAATACCAATATTGATGATAATATTAATTTCTGACTATACACAAGCACTTTATAATTAAGGTGCAACTTTATGTACACAAAGTGTTTAAATATTGTTTTTTTTATTGAAGCGTTATACTACATTTTACATTTGTTTTTGTTTCTTTAATTGGTGTTAGGAGAAACACTTGGAAGTGATAAGCTGCTTATTAAATTGATATTATATTTTAAGAGGGAATTGAGCCGCCTTTATATACTTTATTTTTTGTTATCTTAAAGCTATATAGAATAGTAAAAGATGGACAAAGATCAGAGAGTAACAAATGGTCAATATATGTTGGGGTCAGATAAATAAACTTTAGAAAACACACTCTCTAATAATCAGTAAAAGGAAACCATGACATGGCACAGTATAACAGCTAGTGTGGGTACGTACAGCTTTAAGTTGGCAGATATTGGTTCATGTGACCCTTATGACATGTGTGCCATTGATGGAATGGCGCACGGATGTCCATGCGTCAACCTGGCCATAAAAAGGCTCTGATATGCAGCTGCCGGCATTGGACAAGACGACAGTAGGAGGAGAGCTCACATGGAGGAAGGATGGAGGCAGCATCTTGGGTTAAATATACCGAGCACATAGGAACACGCCTCTGTGCCGTGACAAATGTAAGCTTTTTAGAGCAGGGTCTTCTTCACCTCTGATATTTCAATTACTTGTTGACAAATATCCACATTCTATCATTGCAAAGTGCTGCGGAACATGCTGGCGCCATATAAATACGCAAAATAAGTGATACAAATATACCTCATAACAAAACCGCCTTCTAGATCAATAATGAATGTCCTACTCATTTAACCACTGCACGGCTGTATAGAGCTAAAATGCAAAATAAGTAGAGCATGCGATACTACTATAAAATTACTTTAGGGACCAGGTAGTGACTTGTAGCAGTTTATGAATGTGGATCTTAAAAATCCAGGGAAATTATGCTTCTCCTTTAACGGAGTCAAAACTTTATAGTTCACAGTTTTCAGAGTTTACTCCATCTACGCATCATGTAAAAGATGTAAAAAAATGAAATGTGTTTTTGAGCAGTGCAGCCTATTTCTTCATCTTATATAATGTGTTTTACCTTTTTCTTGATCTCTGCCCTCTTCTGGTTCAGACAGAGCTCCTTTGATCTCATATGTTGGAGTGTTTCCTTTGCCAAAATGGATTTTAGCCTCTCCAGCCTCGGCACAGCAGAGGCCCACGTGGTTTGGCCAAACCTCTTAGCATCCAGCTCCATTTGTTTGTGCATGGCTATTAAGGATATATATATATATATAAAAAAAAAAGTAAAACAATCACGGATACTGTAAAGCACTCCATATATGGAACACAAAAGGCTTCTTTGTTGTCTAGAAGCCGGAATAAAAAGATCCAATTTAATGCTAAACTGCTGGGCACAGCAAAGAGTTTTTGAAAGGACTTACCAAAATGATAATTTACTAAATCTATTTGCCTTAACTGGGAATGTCTGTCTGGCTTTGACTTGCTAAAACAGAAAGGCTCACAAGGAAAATGGGTGTGAGTGTGATGGAGAAGATTTTGAAACACTCCAAGCACATCTGCTTCCTGGAGGGTTATAGTATTAAATAGTCTGTCCCTGCAAGCTCATTTTATAAAAAGGTTGATTGGAGGAGAAATGTGCAGTTTTATAAAACACCTTTGTTAAACATTCCCGGCTGTCTGATAGCCTAAAGAGTTTCCTGCTTTGCTTACTTGGAACAATAATTCAAAATGGATTTGAGGTGCTGCCGTGATCTCAGTGTTTGCTATTCATACACTTATCAATAGGCTGTAATAAAGCTCATCGGGAAGTGTATGATTGGTCAGTTTTTGTTTTTTTTCTCAGATCGGACAATGTCTTCGATAGATGGGATTGTCTGTCCTGCGCACAAAGGTGAGGGTATACAGTAGCTGCAGAAATTAATTGAGCATATAATACAAGCTAGCTTTTGCATAACCCCCCAAAAGTGTGACAGAAAAAAACAAAACAAAAAAAACAACACTTTTTTCCTCCCCAGGGGGCCCATCTAACAAACGGTTGAAGTAAAAAAATAAAATATTTTTTTATCCTACGAAGTGGGATAAAATACATATATAATACAACTATAAAAATCCCATTCAAATTCATACCACATCGTTTGCAGCTTCACTAGATGGAAAAAAATCCAAAACAATAATAAATTAAACAAAACGTCAGAAACCCCTCAAATCGGCCTACCTGCCAGGGCTTTTGAAGTCTCTTTGAAGTAGCTGACAGTCACAGTCTGTATGGAGCACACAGCTTCCTCTGCTCTTGCATTCCACTTATCTGCCTCTTTCTGCAGAGCTTCAATTCTTTTAGGTCCCAAATCATCCATTTCCAGGGATTTCTAGGAAACAAAAGTTACAAATGCACAGAATATAAACCATGTTTACATACTGACCCCTCGCTTGCATAGACGGAACATGTTTTGCAGGGCATGTAAATACAACAAATCAGTGTGTTCATATATGTCCTTGAGCACACAGAACAGGTCACTGAAAAAACACTATGTATAGCTACACAAGCATGGGGATAAAATGAAACAATATGTACATACTGAGATGGCAGGGCTCCTGGGCTGTGCAATTCAATTTACTACTGCGGCATTTCACACCTACCTTTAACTGTTTGCTAGTACGCTACATTATCCACTGACAATACTGACTACTGGTTAGTCACAATAAAAGTGATACCTTCTATTAAGAGAGTGGGGGAATAAAGAAATTGATTGCACACCAGTCTGAAAGAACACTTGTCAAGGCTGAAAGAATTTTAGATTTTGCACAAACACACCAAAGATGAGAAAAGGAAGGCCTGGCTTGCATAGTAGATCAGGCACTAAACAAAAGCAAGCCAGAGTTAATAAATCATTCTGACTATAATTGGTTCAAACTGCTCTGTAAACAAAAACCCACACGGATTTCCAATAGAAAAGCGTAATAATAACAGATAAAAGGAAATAATTCCCTACCAGGATTTCCAGCTTGTATAATATAGCCAGCTCTCGCATATCCCTGAAAGGCTGCAGTTGATATTGGTAGAATTGGGTTGCCACGGTAACTAATTCCATAAACGCCTCATCTTCTGCTTCATAAAGTTTGAGCAAAGACATCATTTTGTCTGACTTTAAGTGCTGATGAAGAATCTAAGAGGAGGGAAAGCAAGTATATAAATAGATTTCACCACAGTCATTCTTGTCCAGCATAATGCATCACTATTATTTATACTCTTAAATACTGCGT
Source organism: Pelobates cultripes (assembly GCA_933207985.1). NCBI lineage: Eukaryota > Metazoa > Chordata > Amphibia > Anura > Pelobatidae > Pelobates > Pelobates cultripes. The sequence goes on along the minus strand of OW240914.1, from coordinate 78,828,331 downwards.
ACCATTCACAAATATTACTTACTACATCAGCTTTTTTGCCAGTTACCCAGATATGGAATATGGTGCTGCTACAGTAATTTACAACATCCGCAGAGTTGTATATTCACTGAAGAGTATACTTCTGAAATTAAAATTACATTTCTAATTTCAACCAAAATAGCTCAATTGGAAAAATTATCCAAGTCAGCCTTGACTGATTTTTCGCATACATTTTAAAATTCTCTTTAATTTCCAAGCAATGCACATTTTAGTACATATACCTGTCTGGTGTCTATTAATTTGCATCAGTAAAGAACACACTGATCTTAGTATCCACACAACATGGAATTATTATATCATGGGAAGCTCTAAAGAAAGTTTAGATGGGATGTTTCAACCGTATATTTTTTAACAAACTTCTAATATAAAAACAAAACATATTGATGGGGATCTGCTAAAATGACCTAAGATGTATTAACAGGCAACAAAGATGATCATTACTCTCTCTAGAATACCACAAGTGTGCACTGTCACATATTGTATGTAGACAGCCGCTGTGTCAAGACAGCCATATGTACAATGTAATAGCTCAGTTGTGTTGCTAGGGGGTGGGTGAGATGACCCAGGCTGGAGTTCTGAAAAAGTATGATTTTAGCAGCTTTTTACTGTTCATTCCTCTGTAATTTTTAGAGAGAAATAACACCGCCAATGATCTAATTTGTGGCAGTGCCACTTTAATGTTCCATATCTGGACTTTATTATACCGTACATTATGGGGGGTACTGGTGCAGGTTTAATGCTGCAAGACTGGGTTAATATAGCAGGCGTGAAGTTATCAATAATGGTTTAGGAAATAATACAAAGATCTACAGGGTTATTCACTAAAAGTGCAATTTGCTGGGAATTCGAAATTAAACAATATAGGCCATTATAGCAGATATCGAAAAATTATCATAGTAAATATGGTGTTTAGTTTGGCTATTTTGGCCATTTATAATTCACTTTGAATTCCCCGGAAGTTCTCACTTGAGTAAATAACAGAGACAGAGCCTTATCAGGACTCATAAAACATGTTAGAATTGGACATAGAGCACAGTGGGATTTGGGGAGAGGCTGTAAAATTTACTCTTGGGCTGACACTGCAGGTCTTTTGGTCACCTAGCAACACCCCTGCATATTTCTGGTTGAGAATGACGCAATTAAAGCATTTGTTGATACGAATCATCTCTCCCTAGCACTTGCACTAATGATGTCCAAAGAGGACTAGATTCATGTCCAAGGGGAAGCACCATAATTGCAAGAAAGTCTCAATATAGACATTAATATTATAGGAAACAACTTAAAGGAAAAATACAGGCTGGAGCTGATAAGGGAAAATTCAGACTGGACCATATAAATTAAAAATACAAATACTTGTGGTATAATGGTTTTTACTTTGAAGACTATCTTACATGTGCTGCTGTACGAGAACATTGGATGAAGCCAATCGGTGCTCTCGCACACAAACCTAAGGCACTTCTAAAAGGACTGAAGACTAGGGGATAGTCTGATGGCGGTAGGCAGGTTATTCCATTGGAAGGAAGCCGTCTGCGAGAAGTCCTGCAAGCACGCGTTGGCCATACGGGTGCGAGCAGCAGACAGGAGGTGGTCACGGACAGAGCGGAGAGACCGAGAAGGGGCATACCTATGGATCTGTGAGGAGATGGAGGGGTTAGAATTGCTCAGTGCTTTATGGGTATGGGTTAGCACTTCAAATTGACTCCTATTGGATACAGGAAGCCAATCAAAGGACTGACAGAGGGGTGAGGTGTGAGAGAACCGACTAGAGAGGAAAATCAGTCTGGCAGTAGCATTCATTACAGACTGTAGCGGGGCAATACGGCTATTGGAGAGAGTTATAATAGTCCATGTGAGAGATTACTAGAGCATGGACAAGCTCTTTAGTAGCATCTTGAGTAAGAAAGGGGTGGATGTAGGCAATGTTTTTAAGGTGGCATTAGCATGATTTGACAACAGACCGGATTTGAGGCTCAAAGGTGAGACCAGAATTGAAAAGTAACACCAAGACAACATGCTTGTAAGGATGGGCTGATATGGGTACCACCAATCTGAAGGGAGAGTGAGAGGAGGAGGAAAAACAAGATGATCTGTTTTGGAAAGATTGAGTTTCAGAAAGTGTGAAGACATGCAATCAGAGATAGAAGAAAGGCAATAGGTGACACATTGCAGGACATCAGGGGAGTGGTCCGGGGAGGAGAGATATATCTGGGTCAGCGTACAGGTACTAAGTTTGCCAAGAGAGGCAGTATAAAGAGAAAATAGAAGGGGACCAAGGACAGAGCCTTAGGGGACTCCAACTGAGACAGGACGAATGGTGGCGGTGTCATTAAAAAAAGGAGACACTGAATAAGCTTTGGGTGAGATAGGATGAAAACCACGAGAGGACAGAGTCACAGACACCGAGTGATTGAAGAGTTTGGAGAAGGAGAACATGGTCAACAGTGTCAAAGGCAGCAGAGAGGTCAAGAAGAATTAATATGGAGTAGTGGCCTTTGGATTTAGCTGTGATAATGTCGTTAGTGACTTTAATAAGGGCAGTCTCAGAGTGGAGGGGGTGGAAGCCGGACTGACGAGGGTCAAGGAGAGAGTTGGAGTTGAGGAAGCAGGCCAGACGGGTAAAGACTGGTCTTTCATGAAGCTTTGAGGAAAAAGGAAGCAGGGATATAAGACTATAGTTAGAAAGGGAGGATGGGTCAAGAATTTTTTTTAAGATGGGTACTACAGTAGCATGCTTAAGGACAGCAGGGACAGTGCCAGAATAAAGAGAGCAGTTGAAGATGTGTGTTAAGGAGGGCACAAGACAAGAGGAGAGAGATCTGATAAGGAGAGACGGGACAGGATCAAGTGTTGGGGCAAGCACAACGGATAAGCGCAGCCACCTCTTGTTCAGTAGCCTGGGAGAAGGTCAGAAGGGTTGGAGGGGCATGATCAGTTGTGGTTGAGAAAGTGAGGGGCATGGTGGTGAGAATTCTTTCCTTAGCTGTTCAATCTTGTCAGTAAAGTAGCATGCAAAACTATCAGCTGTAAGATTGGTTTGGGTCGTGGCCGTAGCAGGGCAAAGTAGAGGGTTAAAAGGTATCAAAGACGCCTGGGATTGCGAGAGCATGAGCTAATAAGAGAAGAAAGGTATGACTGTTTGGCAAGGGTAAGGGCTTTGCTGTATGAATGCAAGATGAATTTGTAGTGTAGAAAGTCTGACTCTGTGTGAGCCTTCCTCCAGCAGCGTTCAGCAGAACGGGAACATCTCTGCAGGTAGCGTGTTGATTTAGTGTGCCACGGTTGGGGGGTGTATCCTCCTCGAGGTACGTATTTGGAGAGGGGATGCAGCAAGGGTAGAGTGTTATATGAGGAGATAGCCAGTGAGGGACATGAGTAAGCAGGAATGGATAATAGTTGGTAATCAATATCAGCTGGCAGCTGCTGCAGGTTTATAGAACTCAGATTCCTTCTGAGGTGGGTTAGGCTAAGGTTTTTGGGGGAGTGGGCTATTGAGAGCAAATGATGGGAGATTATTATTTGAGAGAGGAAATTGAGTGTTGCAGATGTTGAGAGACTGTACATTCATGAGTGAAAATAAGGTCTAGAGTATTGCCATCTACATGGGTGGGGGAATTAGCCCACTGTGATTGCCCAACGGAGGAGGTAATACAAAGTAGTTTTGAGGCTGCTGGGGACATGGGTGGGTTAATGGGAATGTTGAAGTCTCTGAGAATTACAGATGGAATGTTAGCGGAGAGGAAGTAAGGAATCCAGGCAGCAAAGTGGTCAAGGAAGAGAAGTTGGTAACCAGTGGGACGATAGATAACAGCAGAGTTAGCAGAGATGGGTTTGAAAAGGCGGATTGAACGAATCTCAAATGATGAACATCATGGATTCATTTAAGGATTTGGAATAGTGTGACAGTTCCTCTTTAATGTTACACTGAGCACCAAAATCACTTAATCGTAAAGTGAACCTGTCTGATCAGGTTCACGTTAATAGATAACCCCGCGCCCCATTCCATGGTCTGTTATACTCACAACAGAAGCACCACTTCATGGAAATCCATTTAAGAGTTGATCCTGTGCCCATATCAGCTTTCCCCCCAGATCTACAACACCAAGCTGTAGTGGCAATGCTTAAATCGCTCTTTTAACAGTTCATCATTAGTGACCCACTTCCTGATTCTGTGGGAGTTCAAAGGGCTGTGCCACAAGTAGAGGGATTTCAAAGGGGAGTTTTTTGGTCATCTGTATGATTTCTACATGTATTACTTTGTATGCAATGTCTACTAGCAAACTAAATGGATAAAAAAAAAAAAATAAACACACACACCGGTTTGGTTGTAAATATTGAAAGTAAAACGGATTACAATCAGGAAGTTAGTTTCTTAGAAACAGACAATATATTGCAACTTCACTCATGTTCACATTCCGTGGAAAATACAGCTTTTACAGCTCACATGTCAACATAGTAGGTTCTAGATATTTATTAAATTAGACTTTTTTTACTGACATGGTGTGAGTGGTAGGGGCAAAGAACATATTTCTATTTCTTTAGGACAGGAAGCTACACCGAAGAGCTGAATAAACTAAGCTGTCAATCCCATCTTTAAGATTAGAAGCATCCCTTTACTAAAAAGGAGCAGTACTCTGTCCGTCTGTGCTACATGTGGATTTTCTGAACATTCTACACAAAACAGCAGATCTCTCCCTTTAAGGTTAATTTTAACAATCAGACTTTAAACAATAATCAGTACTTGGTAAAAGATTTGATATTTCATTTTGACACTCATGCTGTGAAGCACTATAACTACTACAATGCTCAAGAGAGCCATGTTGCTGGCTGATCATCACATGAGTTGCAGTCCCCAGCAGGAGTGTCAACATGCTATACCTATCCCAGGGGTAACTGGGGTACAGCTACTGCCCCTCAGAGTAGCAAAGCATGCTGGGAGCTGTAGTTGTGCCCTGGCACATGCTGTGGCCCCTGTGTGCTCCGCACCGTGCGCAGCTCCTCCTTGGCCCGGGTCACTTGCTCCTCCAGGCTCTTCTTGCGGAACTCGTGCATGTTCTCGAAGTATCGCTCGCAGTCCTCCTCGTGGTCCGGGAAGAGCAGCTCCAGCACGATCCTGCGGCCGCACTGCTCGATGGCGGTGCCCAGGTAGCGCTCCAGGGTCCGGCACACCCCGTCCAGCTCCTCCCGGGAGCCATGCCAGGACGGGGCCCCGGGGAAGAGCAGCGTCCACAGGCTGTCCGGGGGGTCCGGGGAGGGCAGGCCGGGGAAGCAGGGCTCCAGCTGGCTGCACACCGAGCTCAGCTGCCGGTGGATGTGCTGCAGGTCCTCCACCGAGTACAGTCCGGCCCAGCTGCTCTGCTCCCCGCCCGGCTCCCGCCGCCCCCGCTGGCGCTGCACGGTCCGGTTGTGACAGGTGACGGCGAACTTGCTCTCCACGTGGTTCCAGGCCACGATGAACCCCAGCTTGTACGGCTCGGCCTCCTCGAAGGCATTGGGGCGCACGGCCACCCAGCCCTCCAGGCTGTCCATCCGCTCACACTCCATGGGCTGGGGCCCCCGGATCTCACAGCTTAGGGCCACCGGAAACTCATAGCGTCGGTCTCTCAGCTAGGGGCCCCCGGGAGCTCTCAGCCCTGTCACCGGGAAGCACTTGGACTGAGACCTTTCCAGTCAGTCACGTGATCTGTGACAGCCCCGGGACCTTTAAACTGTCACGTGACCCGACGTTCTCTCTGATTCTGCCTCTATCTCCCCCTGTTCGATCCCCTGGAGCTGGTTGTGTTTGTTACTGACCAAGTGTATTTATAACATCAGCTGATAACGTGTTCAGACAGTAAACATGACCTTTATACAGGGTTAGGGGCGGGGGAGATACTCGGTACTTTCCATGACACTCAGCATTGGCTGCTCTGATAATAAAACATTGAGTAATGCCAGCCAGGAGCATGTGACAACTGTGACAGCTCCTTCTGTCAAAACACATGGCTCAGGTGTGACACTAGATCTATGGCTGTCAGAGTGAAAGTGTTCTGTCTTCACAAAAAACCCCAACACCTTATTTATTTATAATAGATATTACCAGGATGGATACATTTAGATATCTCTCGTTTTCAAGTATGTGTTGGGTCTTTGTACACAAAACATTGCATTGCTACAATAGAGTACAATATACAAACTATATATGCACACACATATATAAATATAATACATAACAGGTAATAAATATATTCAACCATGACAGGTGCATTCTGTATTGAGGTATAATGCAATAGATCTCTTAAAAGATTTTAGATTAAATGAAGATTTGCTATTTCTTTAAGGACGAAAGCCTTTTTTAAAGGAGCACTTCAGGCTGGAATTGACAAATTCAGTTTTTTTTTTCAATAATGTAAAATATGTAAAAATTAATAAATAAAACCAGATACTTTTTTCATATCCAGTTTAAAGAGATGCTATTGTGCTAGTAATGCAGATCTGTATGCCCTCCTATGGGTATTTTCCTGACACTGGATGTCCCCTCCTGCTGGTCAGCAGGATCTTGCGCCCACAGGGCCGGTGCCCCCTAAGGCGGCTGCCTTTGCCACCTAATGGTGCCCCTCTAAGGCCCCGTGTGGATTTGTTAAGAGGAACTGTCACTTCCATAGAATTGACAGTTCTTTGTTCTTTCACCTCAGTAAACCTCAGTTTCACCTCAGATTACCTTCTGCTTATAGCATTGGCTGAACTCAAAAAATAAAACAAAAAATCACAGGGTTGTCAGTACTGCACTGTGGGGACATATACTGCAGTGGGTAAAGTAGTGCTGGTGCAGCAATTGTTACCAGACCAACAGCATCACTGCACTGTTATAAAGGGACAGGAACCAGCAAAAAGGTAGGTTTTTAGGAGTGAGTGTATTACAGAGCTTCACAGAAACTCACATGATTGAATATGTCTTTAAAATACAATAAATTGTGTTTAAAATGAAAATCTGTGTCGATAAAATGCATCTTATTAACCCCTTATGGGAGGAGGCAATTGTCCATGTTCTGAAACAAGCTATAAATCTGTTCAACCATAGTTTACCTCTTTCATATTAGGTGCACCCATGCTTATTGTGTATAATTTTCTTCAGGAGAAGAGAAATAGGGTTTTATTTCACATCAAATATTTTTATATGAAGCATAATTTATTATGAATAAAATCTAAAAAAAAAAGTGTGAGAAATTAGGAAAGTTTGTTATTTTCCAAATCCTGAATGGCATTTTAAAGGGACACTGAAGGCACCCAGACCACTTCAGCTCATTAAGGTGGCCTGGGTGCAAACTCCCATCACCCTTAACCCTAGAGTGGTAATTATTGCAGTTTTTATAAACTGCAATAATTACCTGCTAGGGTTAACTCCTCCTCTAGTGGCTCTTTACCAGACAACCACTAGAGGGACTTCTTGGCTTGAAGAGACTTTTGGTCGCCTAAACGACACTGGACGTCCTCATGCTATGCACGAGGACTTCCAGCATCGCCGGAATCCCCATGGGAAAGCATTCATTGCTTTCCTATGGGGAAATCCTAATGCGAGCGCGGTCATTTCCGCTCATGCTCATTAGGTCTCCCCCATCGGTGGACATTGGTGGGGGAGGAGCGTGGGCGGAGCTTAACCAGCATCGAGGGACATCAGAGCTGGACCCAGGTGATTATGCTGTGATGTCGGACAAATACAATGATGTGCCCCATGTCCAGGTTTTTGTCAGTCAGTGTGTGTGTGTGTGTCTGTCAGTGTGTGTGTGTGTCTGTCAGTGTGTGTATGTCTGTCTGTCAGTGAGTGTGTATGTCTGTGTGTGTCTGTCAGTGAGTGTGTATGTCTGTCAGTGAGTGGGTCTGTCTGTGTGTGTGTCTCTGTCAGTGAGTGTGTGTCGATCAGTGTTTTGACCTGGAGGTGCATGGAGGCACGCCACGTTTCATTTTGACGTGAAGTCGACATGCTCCACCTTCACAGAGTTTTTAAGAAGTAGCGGAAGTATCCACTTTGGCACAGAGTGCGGACGGTGCCTTTTGGGGAATACCAGAGGCCGGACTCCGGAGTCGCATACTGGCAGCGGCAATGTAAGTGGAGTCTGCTTGTTGGCTAGAGGGGGGTGTTGGGATTTAGTAGAGGGGGGGAAGGACTGGGATTTAGTATAGGGGAGGACTGGGATTTAGTAAATGGGGTGACTGGGATTTAGTAGAGGGGGTGCGGTATAAAAATAAACCTACGTTTCTCTGAAGATTTAAGTAGTTGGGTTTTTTTGCGGCCCACATAAACTTAAGCTTTAATTATGTGGCCCATGCTAGACTTTGAGTTTGACATGCTTGTCTTACAAGATCTTATATTTGGGGCAGAAGGGGGGTTGAAAACGCAACAACCCAGAAACACAAATATAAATGCATGTATATCCACATAAAAGTTACTATTATTATATTTAAGCATATATAAATAGTACTATGTTAATAATATAGAATATTCATGAATAGAATATCAATGAAGAAATTTAATAATATTAAAATAATATAGTTGAATGTGTAAGAGACATGTATATATCACATGATGTCACATTACTAACTATGTAGCTTCACACAAGAAGACAGATAACACTAAAGTAATTAATTTCTTTTTAAATATTATGGATTGATACAAAGTTCCATTGCATTAAACTAGGTGAAACTAAGACTAAATGCGTCAAAATCTAAATTATGGCTTAAAAAGGAGACAGTCAGACAGAGAAAAGCCTCTGAAGTCTGACAGCTTTTTGATAGACGGGTATCATAAAGATTAAGACTTGTGATTTCAAACGCATCACAAAATTCAGTAAACCCATTATACCAAATGGTAAATGGACCCCCTGACAAGAATTTTCTGTGATGTAATTGCACCACCTACTGACCAAAATCTAGATGATAGTCTGTAGGGAAGACACGCCCGCCGTACTCTATTGGTCGCAGTAACTAGTGACGTAAAGAGAAATTCTCCTTTAAAAATTAAGGACAAAGAGAAAGAGGGGATCTCACACCTAACATCTGAGAGCAAACAGCTAAGATCTGACATCTGGAATCAAAGCTGGACACATCTAATTTTCTGTATCTTTTTCAACCAAACTTTAAAAATCTAACACTTTTCTCTCAACCTGAAAACTTTCATATTTTCACAGTTCTCCTCCCATACTTGCATACACCATTTTATGGAATATAAACCAAAGCGTAAAATAAATTCTACCAAGTACTGGTGGAGGGGGTGAGAGGGAGGGTGTGATGGATAATCTGAATAATATGTGATATGTATCAGGCATAGACTCTTTTGGACTTTATCTTTGGACTCTTGATTATTATTCATTATCCATATTTCAAGCTCTTTTTGTTTTTTTTATTTTGTATCTATTTTCTCTTATATAGTGTCTTGTATATGTGCATGTATAGTTTATAATCAGGTTTATTTATTTATTTATATTTTATTTCACCTGTGGCGCCACCTCCCCTTTCACCTTTTTTAGTTTTGTCTACTCTATAGGGCCTGTGAGGGAGCCCTATTGCTCAGGTGTGCTGCCTTATATTTATCTCTGTAAGATCTAGTATATTAGCGCTGATCCTTTGTACATATTCTTAGTGCAGTTTGATGTACCTACCCTGACTGTCCTTTTTAAGTTGTAGTAGTTCGAAAGATATTGAATCATGTATTAGGATTGATAACCCTCTGGTTATGGAGGTGTGGGTAGCGTGGTATTGTATGGGGAAATCCCGTAGACTAAACAAGTATTCGGTTGTGTGAAAAATGCGTTTCTTGGATGCACAGTATGTTGACCTGCTGGTGTTTGGCTTCAGTTAGATGTGTGCAACATTTATGGGGTGTGTTGAGGCCACGGGCATTTGGGATTGTATTTTCTTGTTGTTAGGTAGTAGGGGAGGGATGCTTATGCCATGTTAAAATCTCTGTTGTTAGGGATGTATAAGTTTGCAACTGCATTACAACTGTTGGCATACATACCCGTTTATAGGTCTTGATGCAGGGTATCCACACTGTGAGGGATAGGAGATGCGTAATCTCCTGTGGCATCTCAGTTATTTGGTAAAGAGAGCTTGAAGGATTAAGGTGTTAAGAGGAAGCAATGACATTGCTCCTCTCCTGAACTCGGTGGGGTGGACTTGAGGGTTGTTGCTGCAGTGTATGTGCATCTGTTTTGAGGCAGTGATGGGGAGGTCATTATTTAATTAAGCATTATGATAATTATGATAATTCATAGTTGGAGTACGTATACTGTGGTGGTAGTTGTGGAGTGTATAGTCATACTCCGTTCCCTGAGCATGTTGTTGGGCTGATAGTTCGCCTGTTTGAAGCGCTTTGCTGGGTGACTGGGACCCCGGTAGTCAGTGGGTTCAGTGCGATATTAGGTGCCTGTATGTGGGGTTGCGTGGAGCGTGGGAACCTATCAGGAGTTGTTGTAGCAGGGTATGTGTCTGGTGCTGTTCGTACTAGGCATGTGCATGGGGAAAATTTTCGGTTTGGTTCGGCATTCCGAAATTCGGGAACTTCGGCATTTCGGAATTTCGGGACTTCGGCACCTCAGGACTTCTATTGCAGCCGCTTAGTAGATAAATCCCTAATTCCCACGGTATTAGGGAGCTATCTACTAAAAGGCTGAAAGACCATTAGGCCCCTTTTTCTTGTCTAGGGCCCCCACCCACCGCTCAGTGGTGGGGGCCAGGGGGGAGGACATTAGGTCCCCCCTTTATTCTTGTCTAGGGACCCCACCCGCCGCTCAGGGGTGGGGGCCAGGGGGGGAGGACATTAGGTCCCCCCCCTTATTCCAATTTAGGGCCCCCACCGACAGCTCAGGAGTGGGGGCCAGGGGGGAGGACAATAGGTCCCCCCATCACATTAATTTAGGGCCCCCACCCGCCGCTATGGGGTGGTGGTCAGGGGGGCAATAGGTCCCCCTTTTAGTTTAAAAGCCCCCACTCGCGTGTCGCGGGTGGGGGCTCGGGAGGGGGTACCCTATTTTTTTTTTTTTTTTAAACAGTGAGCAGCCACAGGCTGCTCACTGTTTAATAGACATGCACCTACTCGTGGTATAGCGAGTAGGGGCATAATTTACTAATACTAAGTAATCTTTAGTTAGTATTAGTAAATTTGGCTGAAAGACCAATTTAGGTCTTTCAGCCTTTTAGTAGATAACTCCCTAATACCGTGGGAATTAGGGAGTTATCTACTTATTCATTCCTGTCATTACACTGACTGGCTAAGTAACTTACATTTTATATGAATGTATGTTACTTGATTGTTGTAAGTGTTGCAAATGCTGAATCCTGGCTATGTTTGTATACTTTTTATTTAAATTGTATACCATGTAACATTCTCCTTCTTTCACTGGGTAAGTATATTAGTACTTAGGCAATACTGTGCTTCGGAACTTCGGCACTTTGACACTTTGGCACTTTGACACTTCGGTAATTTCGGAACTTCGGAAATTAGTCAGAATTCATATTCGGGCCAAAACGAATTGGACATGTCTAGTTCATACAGGTTTAGTATTTACACCGGAATATCAATGTGGTATGGTGCATGATTAGCAACAACATTCACTAATGGTGCTCCTAGAAGGGCAATGTGATAGTAACTTACACTAGTCAGATAAAGATGTAAAGGGAGGAACAGGAAAACAGAATAAATAGAATAGACCAAGGTGTCAGGTGGTTAATGGGAAATCTATAAGTGGTTTAGAGGTTTGTTAGTATATTGTAATACTTGCTGTGTTTGACAGCCATGTGTTTATTTTTGTGCTTGCCAGTCCGGGGATAGCTGTCCCTTGGGGGCTGCATGGTCTTCGGGCTGCGGGGCATGGATTCCCTATGTGCGTAGGAGACGCAGGCCCTCTTCGGGTGTTTGGATGGTTTTAAATCTTCTGTCGTGATGGACTAATAGCTTGGTAGGGTATCCCCAGCGGTATCTCAGGCCATGGTTTTTCAGAGCCTCCAGCACTGTGTATAAGGTTTTACGTCTCCTCAGGATCGAAGCTGACAGGTCCGCAAAAATCTTCACTGTCTTGTAGTAATCCTCTGGTGGTTGCGCTTTGTTGCGGCCAGTGTGTAGTATTAACTCCTTAATATGAAAATAATGTGCACAGAGAAGTACATCTCTTGGGATTGAATTCGGTAGATGTTTCCGTTTTGGAACTCGATGGACCCTGTCCACTAGTAGCATATAGTAGCATAATAGCATATGCATGTAGAAGGTTGCCTAAATAGAGTGGGAGATTTTCTGTTAGCACTGTTTCAGGGACACCTCGATTGTTGCAATGTGCTCTATCCTCGGTGTCTGCCATTCTGGCCTCCATAGATTTCAGCTTCTGCTCCATGGTTTGGACGTGATCCGCCATATCATTGTGGGCTGTGGCAAACTCACTCAGCTTCTTTTCGATGTGAGATGTCCTGTTGCCCACTTCATGCACCTCTTTATGAAGGGCATCGGCGGTATGTTGCCATGTGGTAATGAGTTTATTGGAGAGGGCTTCTAGTGGTTGGTTCAGATCGGCTTTAAGTTGAGCTGGGTTGCTTGCGGCCTCACCGTCAAGTGCCGGGCTGCTTGCTTCGGAGTCTTCACTGCCATCTTGGGAGCATCCATGTGACGTGAGTGAAATTGGAGCTTTTTGCTGAAACATTTTTAGTTTTTTGACTTGAGTAGAGGATATTTTTTTGTTTTGTGGTGTGGCATCCTGCCTTGTGTTAGTTAGACAGGCTCTCAATGCTGGTATGTTGCTGGTTTTGGAGCTTAGGACACCGGAGCCAACCTTTTTTTTTATGTCAATTTTCATTTTATTTAAATTTTTTCCATAAAGAAAAACAACACAAAATATAAATGACAATTGGGAATACAAAAAGAAGGGGGAAGGAAGAAAAGAAAATGACTCAAATATATTAAACTAACAAGAAATAACATTAGATAATATATGCACAACTTTCCTATTACCTTCATATAATTTTGTAATCATTATATTTGGTTCCTAGAAATATGCTAATTTACAGATAATTGTCATTAACAATGAGCCTTTTACAGAAATCATAAATAGTGATGTCCCGAACGGTTTGCCGAATGGTTTGCCACTGTGGGGATATTTATGGGATAATAATAGTAACAGTGAGAATTGCCCACTATTTCAATTCTCAGATCCCAAAGAACGTTTATCGTGTTAAGTGGAATGTATTTCATATAAATAATCACAATGTATAAAAATAGATTTTATTTATGATAACCAATAATTAACAAATAATATTATGTAACATGCATGACAATAATCAATGAATATTCAGTATAAAATGGTATGCAATACAAAGGAATGGGTATTACGTTTCAATGGCTATTAACTCATTATCTGTCAAGACTTCTACGATTTATGAGGTATCCTTAACACAGGCTGAAAGTGAAACTTTTCACACAGAGAACAGAATTCCTCAGAGTGCAGCATAAGGTCGTAAAGTTTAGCCGACAGTTAGAATAACCCTTTCAATGCTGGCTAGATCTCCTAGGTAGTTAAGATCTATTCTTATGTAATTTTTAAATAAAATAACATTTAAACCAGTTTATTAGCCATTTCCAGAAAACAATCCAATAAGAGAATCTACATATTATATAAGCAGATTTTTAATTTGTCTAAAAGATATCTATCTTAATTTAGAGCAAATCAATACACCTGAATAAAAACAGCGGTATGCTAACACGTGATAATATCACATCAATATATAATTATTCTTAATTCCACCTGCAGAATGGAATGTTTATAACTATATATTCCTAGTTAACTAAGATTTCTTAATATGGAAATCTGACCGTGCTTTATCCAGTCATATATAATGCTATTAATACATTTTAATTAATTTAATTTAATTAAATGAAACCAGTATAATTACCAGTTGAGTAGATATTTCATCCGATTGGTAGTCTCAGGAATTTATTTGGATGTGTCTCTGCATGGAGGTTGGAGTCCCCAAACTTCCAATTCCTCTCTTTTCTCCTTTGCATATCTTGCATCTGCCTCCTTCGTGTATATTTCTTGTATCTCTCTCTCTTCCCTTTGTCTTAACTTTTAAAGGACCAGACTCTCTGTACGTCATCAGTTGATAACCCAATAGAAGCACTAGAGGTGTGGTTATCTTCCAGATCGCAAATTAGTTATTTGGTCTATAGAGGGCAGTCTTGTCCCACTAAACATACCTATCCAGGAAAGAGTTAACTTTTCCTGGTGGCTATTTTGACGCCATTTTGCGTTATCTTTATAGTGCCATAATTTAAAATTTCAAAGGGTTTCTTAAATTTTGTCCAGACTTAGCGTCTGCAATTCCTGCCATAATTTCTGATATGACAGATCATGAACTAAGTTTACCCTTTTCCATACAATGGTACCTTATACATATAGACAGTTAAATATTAAATTATTTAATCTTCTCTGTCACAATTGTCTGGGTTTAGATTTGATTATATTCCATTAGCATTAGACAGTCTGTCCAACCCCCTTCCTTATCACTTGGCTTGTATATACTATGCATTCCTGAGCTCTGGGAAAGTGGTTAGCTTGCAGATAGAAATATAGTGTCTTCTTTGTTAATTTGAAATAACAAAATGGAGTCTGGTCTGTTCAGAGTGACTCAGAATATACACTTTTAGTTTCTATCATAGCACAAAATGTCTGCCGATATAAATACTCTGACATAACCCCCCTTTAGTGCATTTCATAGCCAAAATTAATTTAGCTTATGAATAAGCACTATAGACGTTATCAGACATATTGTGCAATCACATCATTTCTAACATAGGCCCGTGCGTGGAATGAACATTTTTGTATATATTTATACCTGTAAAAGTTTTGAACTTTACACTTAGTACAATCAACCATAATATCATTATTACATAGTACATTGTTTTCATTTGAAAAATGTCTTTGGGAGTTACATATGGTATGGCCAATAAAAAGCAAATCTCCATACGTTCCAGATTAATTAAGAGAGGTATAGCGCTCCCCATCTCAAAGGCCAGATTTAATTGCATAGGCTCAATTGTCTCTCCATCCACATTGGCAAGCATCGCATGAACAATATCCTTGGATACAAAATACAGAGGTATGCGTCCCCCTGCCAATTCGATCATTCCAGTTTGCACTTCGTCAAGAAAGCAAGTGTGTGGAACAGTATTGGGTCATGCAGAAATAAAAGTTC
>OW240914.1:78561919-78812982 GCA_933207985.1 Pelobates cultripes | reverse complement strand
TATTATACCTTATTGTATTATTACAGATTATTGTATTATAACAGATTATTGTATTATTACACCTTATTATATTGTTACAGCTCATTGTATTGTTACAGTTTATTGTATTATTACAGATTATTGTATTGTTACAGATTATTGTATTATTACACTTTATTGTATTGTTACAGGTTATTGTATTATTACACCTTATTGTATTATTACAGATTATTGTATTATTACACCTTATTGTATTATTACAGATTATTGTATTATTACAGCTCATTGTATTGTTACAGCTCATTGTATTGTTACAGATTATTGTATTATTACACTTTATTGTATTGTTACAGGTTATTGTATTATTACAGATTATTGTATTATTACACCTTATTGTATTATTACAGATTATTGTATTATTACACCTTATTGTATTATTACAGTTTATTGTATTGTTACAGATTATTGTATTATTACACTTTATTGTATTGTTACAGCTCATTGTATTATTACACCTTATTGTATTATTACAGATTATTGTATTGTTACAGCTCATTGTATCATTACAGTTTATTGTATTATTACACCTTATTGTATTATTACACCTTATTGTATTATTACAGATTATTGTATTATTACAGTTTATTGTATTATTACAGATTATTGTATTATTACACCTTATTGTATTGTTACAGTTTATTGTATTATTACAGCTCATTGTATTATTACACCTTATTGTATTATTACTGTGACGAGACCAATCTCGCCACATTGCATTGGAGAAGCCTGGTTGCTCGCCTGCTGCCTTTGGACTATGGCCCCCTTTTAAAAGACTTTATTTTTCCATGCAGAAAAGCCATATTCATGCTTTTCTGCCGGTTGTTCGGTAGTTTCAATCTACCGAACAACCGTACGAATGACTGGACCACCTGGGAGCTGGAGTGTGCCGGCAATTAACCTCCCTGAAGCTGCGGTTAACCGCAGCTTAATTGATGAACGCTGGGTGGCCGCCGTTCGTATCCCGAACACGAGGTCGCGGCCATTTTAAACCATACGAATGAACAGCGGTGTTCGCCTCTATTTTCATGGAACTAAAATCGGACACAGTTTTGCGCGAACACCGCTGAAGCCGCCGACCTCCCTTCTTGTTCGGGAAAGCACACGAATGACCCGGTGTTCGGTATTTTTGTGTGAATGTCTTATACCCCAGATAGGAATCCCATGGAGCCCATTCGTATGAAACTGACTGTAAAGACTTTGGCTCCATGGCGATTGAACTGTATTCGTGTAGTCTGAGTGCCATTCACCTAATAATGTGCACTCAGACCTTAGCTATCTGGGGATATGTTACATGTCTGTGGTTTAATGTAGTAAATGTTACTTTGTGCATTTTAAAGTATAATGCTGTTTTGTGTTCCCACGTGTGTAATGGAGTTTTGCCTTTGTCTTGGGAGATAATTGAATTACTTCCCAATTATCTCCCAGGGCAGAGGGGAGGAAGCCAGGATGCATTATGGGAATATACTGTGACTGTGTGTCCTTTTTGTATACTTGTCTGTCCCTTGTCACAGTCTCCCATTTGGTCCCCTAGGGAGTGTCCACCAGGTGGGAGACCTGCATAAAAGCTGGGCAGGTAGCCCTCATTAAACAGACCACTGCTTGACCCTCAACACGGAGCCTTGTCTCGTCTTTGGGGGGATTTACTGTATGCTGCTAAGGACTGATTGCCAGGAGTGTAAGCCGCTTGGGAGCTTTTCCTGTTCGCCTGTTAGCAGCAATTCGTATGGTTCCTGTTCGTGTATTTGGAGTGCTACCTTATTCCCTTGTATGCCGTTCGGGAGTTTGGAGCATTCACTTGTATGCAGTTCGAGTGTTTGGACCATTCCCTTGTATGCCGTTCGGGAGTTTGGAGCATTCACTTGTATGCAGTTCGAGTGTTTGGACCATTCCCTTGTATGCCGTTCGGGAGTTTGGAGCATTCACTTGTATTCAGTTCGTGAGTTTTGGTGATTCTACAGTAGCTGTGCCTGTCTCTGAAAGGGGATTATCGTCTAAGCGGTTTTTTTCCCTTTTTGTGCAAAACGGTCCGTTACAACCCTCAACACGGAGCCTTGTCTCGTTCTTGGGGGGATTCACTGTATGCTGTTAGAGACTGATTGCCAGGAGTGTAAGCGGATTGTCTGCTTTTCCTGTTCATCTGCTAGCAGCTATTCGTATGGTTCCTGTTCGTTTATTTGAAGTGCTACCTTATTCCCTTGTATGCCGTTCGGGAGTTTGGAGCATTCACTTATTGGCGGTTCGTGAGTTTTGGTGATTATACAGTAGCTGTGCCTGACTCTGAAAAGGGGATTATCGTCTAAGCGGTTTTTTCCCCTTTTGTGCAAAACGGTCCGTTACAATTGGTGGCAAGCGGCGGGATCGTTCCCACGGACTACAGGACAGCTACAGGCGACACCATTCCGTGGATTTACAATTTGAGGGCAACGCATGTCTGAGTACAGCGACCCTGACAGCAACAGCATGGAACCAGCAGTGTCATACGAGGAGGAGGACCTGGATGGCCGGGATGCATTAAGGAAAGGCATCTGGTACCAGGCTCTGGATAATGTACAGTACCAGCGGGGTGAGAGTCTCCCCAGTGAAGAGCAGCGGTTGCAGAAGCAAGTGGCCCTGTGGATGCCCTTCCTGGGAGAGCAGCCCCTGGATGAATGGGTGAAGGAATTGGAGCACCGGGTATGGCAGGAGATTTGGCTGGAAGATGCCTACCAGGCGCTCTGGTGGTATGGGGCACAGTACCTGCCCTGGACAGCCGAGCATGACAAGCCAGAGGGAGAGGAGTTTGATGGTCCTGGGTTGTTATGGGAGGCTTTTTCAGAGCCTGAATTTGGGAGCCCTACACAAGCCCGGTTCAGTGATATCTTGGAGTGGAGGGAGAGCAGGTATGACTGGGACGACACTCACAACATTGAGCAAGACCTGGCTCACCTAGCAACCCTGGAGTGGGAACTGGAGCAGGACTACCGAGATCTCTTCCACTCCATTGAGAAGATTCAGCAGGACAGCAAGGTGACAGAGCCAGAACCAGACCCATTCAGCTGGGAAGACATTGTGGATATTTTCTGGGAAGAACCCCAGGTGGCCGGTAGAGATGGGACCGAGGTCTCTCCACCGGTCCTGCAGGGAATTGGGAGCCCAGTCTCCATTCCCCAGCGGCCGTGTGATTTATTGGGAATTGGGAGCCCAGTCTCCATTCCCCAGCGGGAGATATTGCAGGGAATTGGGAGCCTGAGCTCCATTCCCCAGCTGCAGGCTGAGTTACAGGGGACAGAGATAGTCGCTCCTGTCCCCCAGCAGCAGAATGAATTGCAGGGAATTGGGAGCCCGAGCTCCATTCCCCAGCGGGAGATATTGCAGGGAATTGGGAGCCTGAGCTCCATTCCCCAGCGGCAGGCTGAGTTACAGGGGGCAGAGGTAGTTGTTCCTGCCCCCCAGCAACAGAGTGATATGCCGGGAAGGCAGTGTAAAGTGCAGGGAGAGGAGAACAGCGTCCTCCCTCCCCAGCGGCAGGCTGAGATACAGGGGGCAGAGGTAGTTGTTCCTGCCCCCCAGCAGCCAAGTGATATGCCGGGAAGGCAGTGGGAAGTCCAGGGAGAGGAGAGCAGTGTCCTCCCTCCCCAGCGGCAGCGTGATTTTTTGGGAATTGGGAGCCCAGTCTCCATTCCCCAGCGGCAGAATGATGCTTTGGGAATTGGGAGCCCAGTCTCCATTC
This sequence comes from Pelobates cultripes, assembly GCA_933207985.1. Classification (NCBI taxonomy): domain Eukaryota; kingdom Metazoa; phylum Chordata; class Amphibia; order Anura; family Pelobatidae; genus Pelobates; species Pelobates cultripes. Next base: position 78,809,234 of record OW240914.1, on the reverse strand, counting down.
CCCAGCGGCAGTATGATGCTTTGGGAATTGGGAGCCCAGTCTCCATTCCCCAGCGGCAGCACAGATCATTGGGAATTGGGAGCCCAGTCTCCATTCCCCAGCGGCAGAGTGTCCTACCGGGAATAGAGAGCCCAGTCTCCTTTCCCCAGCAGCAGGACTCTGTATTGGGAGCAGAGACAGTCGGTCTCCCTCCCCCACAGCTGGAAGTATGTATGGGAGAGGAGCTTGTTACCCCCTCTCCCCAGCGGCAGCTTAATGTACAAAGGGGAGACAGTAAGCCCCACAACGGTGCAGATGGGACCGTAGTCTCTACACTGCCAGCACAGGGGGTAGGGATGGTCGGTCCTGCCCCCCAGCGACAGGGCTGTTTAGCCAAAGGGGAGACAATCGGTCTCCCCTTCCAGCAGCAGAGATGGGTAACCAAAGGGGAGACGGTCGGTCTCCAGCAGCAGGACTGTGCAGCTAAAGGGGAGACGGTCGGTCTCCAGCAGCAGGACTGTGCATCTAAAGGGGAGACAGTCAGTCTCCAGCAGCAGCAGCAGAGTGGTGTATTTAAAGGGGAGACAGTCGATCTCCCCCTCCAACAACCAGGCTTCCACCAGGCTACCCTCCCAGTAGCGCTGGCAACAGGGCAGAGTGCCGCTGGTCTCTGCCCACGCAGCAACCCACCAAGGCAGCGTACCCGTACCCAGCACAGCCGTGGTGAGGCACCTGGACATGGACAAGCTTCTTCTCTACCCAGGTGTAGTAACCATTTATTGTGGGTGGGCTGTGCTGTTGATTATGTTTTGTGGGTGGGCTGCTGGACTAACAAGGGCACTGACCGGCAGGAGGTCAGATACCCTGTTAGTCTGTTTGGAAAAGGGGAGAGATGTGACGAAACCAATCTCGCCACATTGCATTGGAGGAGCCTGGTTGCCCGCCTGCTGCCTTTGGATTATGGACCGGCAGCTAAAGGGTTAATTTTACTGTGCAGAAGGATTTATTTCTCCCTTTCTGCACAGCCGTTCGGTAGATTCCATCTACCAAACAAACAGTCTTTTTTCAGCCTCCCCAGAGCCGTGGGAAGCCGGCCGGCGACCTTAATTGGCCACCCAGAAGCTGGAGTGCGCCCTCCATTTACCTCCCTGAAGCCGCGGTTAACCGCGGCTTAACGAGCGTGTGCCGGCAATTGACCACCCAGTAGCTGCGGTTAACCGCAGCTTAATTGATTGTTACTGGGTGGTCGCGGTTACACTTAGCCGCCACACGATGGCGGTGTTCTGGAGCTCCCCGGGCAGCCAGCGCTTGTCTGCCCGGCTTTCATGCACCAAACCCGGACACTTTTACGTGCAGGCACCGCTGAACCTCCAACCCCTGGTTCTAATTCGCACGGATTGAACGAATGCATGTAAATTCGGTATTTTATGTTGGAGGAATGTTTTAACCCAGATAGCTATGCCATGGAGCCTATTCGTGGAATTAAAGACTTTGGCTCCATGGCAATTAAAACTGTATTCGTGTGGTCTGAGTGCCATTCACCTAATAATGTGCACTCAGACCTGAGCTATCTGGGGATATGTTACATGTCTGTGTTTTATGTAGTAAATGTTACTTTGTGCATTTTAAAGTATAATGCTGGTTTTGTGTTCCCACGTGTGTAATGGAGTTTTGCCTTTGACTTGGGAGATAATTGAGTTACTTCCCAATTATCTCCCAGGGCAGAGGGGAGGAAGCCAGGATGCATTGTGGGAATATACTGTGACTGTGTGTCCTTTTTGTATACTTGTCTGTCCCTTGTCACAGTCTCCCATTTGGTCCCCTAGGGGAGTGTCCACCAGGTGGGAGACCTGCATAAAAGCCGGGCAGGTAGCCCTCATTAAACAGACCACTGCTTGACCCTCAACACGGAGCCTTGTCTCGTCTTTGGGGGGATTTACTGTATGCTGCTAAGGACTGATTGCCAGGATTGTAAGCCGCTTGGGAGCTTTTCCTGTTCGTCTGGTAGCAGCAATTCGTATGGTTCCTGTTCGTGTATTTGGAGTGCTACCTTATTCCCTTGTATGCCGTTCGGGAGTTTGGAGCATTCACTTGTATGCAGTTCGAGTGTTTGGACCATTCCCTTGTATGCAGTTCGAGTGTTTGGAGCATTCCCTTGTATGCCGTTCGGGAGTTTGGAGCATTCACTTGTATTCAGTTCGTGAGTTTTGGTGATTCTACAGTAGCTGTGCCTGTCTCTGAAAGGGGGATTATCGTCTAAGCGGTTTTTTTCCCCCTTTTATGCAAAACGGTCCGTTACAATTAAGATCTCTTCAGTTAGAGGTTTACCTACTTGTTCGTCTTGAGGGGGATTAGAGTTAAATTTGGGAGGGGGTGAGGTATCCCGAGTTTCCAATATCGCTTGAGATTTATTTTGAGAAAGGGAGAAATATCCTGAAACTCTTTTCTCTGGGATGGGATACTTTTTTCCCTCTTTCTCTTATCTTCCTGTGGTTTTTTGGCTGCCATTCTGCAGATTTTTTTCTTTTTTCGTTGATGTCTATATCTCTCTTGCATCAATTTCTCGGCTTATTAGATATAGTTATTAGTATAATTACTTCAAACACTATATTTCAAAGCTCATGGGAACCGGGAGAAATTTATAATTAATACGTTTGAAAACCATTCAATATGGCAACTTGCAGCTATTTGCAATTTAATATCTCATTAGCCCATTTATTCCTATATATGGGTTTTGTGATTGTATTTGCCAAAAATTTGACATATAAACGCGTTCTAAGAAATCCATATTCTGTGTTTTATTTAGGTTATTGCGCTCTTTCAACCTTATCTGTTCCTTTTTATATTGTTTCTCCTTTTTTTTCCTTCCCTTTCCCCTTCTTTTCACTCCCCTCTACTCCTCTCTCCTTTATCCTTCCTTCCTTTTCTCTCCCCTTCTCTTTCCTTATTCCTCCCCCCTTCCTTCCTCTTCTTTTACAGTCAAAATTTAGGAAGTGCACTTATCTTTTGTTGTAGTTTGGTGTTATTGATGTTTCATCACTCCTCTCTTATCCTCCTCTCCGATGTCTCCAATTTCTCATAATCCCCCTAAATTCCCGTCCTCTAACATCCACTGACAGCCTGTAGTGTTTAGTCGCTAGTATTCCCCAGTCTGACAGGCAAGGCTGTTGGCGTCTCTTCAAGCAGAGTGGATCTTCACCGGCCACCCTTCTGCCATATCACCTCTCCTCTCACGCAGACGTTCGAACCCACCTACATCATGACACACCTCGTACCTTTTAAAAGTTAACGGACAGAGGAGAGATTTGAAGACAGAGACACTGCTCCATATTACAATGACAGATGTTGAAATGTTCAAGAGGGTATGTTATTCTTTTTTGATAATATTGCAAGCTTATACTTTAATCTTATAAACTCTGCTATTATTATTATTATTATGTTATTATTTACATAGCACCAACAATGCTTTAAATTATTGTAATGGATTTTATATGCCTATATTTATATTTTTATTTAATAAAATATCTAAAAAGACAAAACTTTATTGCTTCCAAGACAATCCTTATTTTATATTGTATTGTCAATTATTTAGATGTATTTTAGATAGAGGATCTCTTGCTAATAATATAATCCTTTAGCTAAGCTATCTGTATGGTTAGCCCTGCTAAGCTCTATGCTTTAAGACGTTATATTAGTAAATAAGGGAACCGGCTGCGGTTACAAAGCTAGTTGGACTGAAACATTGGTTATATGCAAATGCACGTCTCATTAAAATAAATTTGCTCTTTTGTTTACATTGAAGCCCTATGAGCATGAGGACGTCCAGTGTCAGGCAACTTTTTTTTTATACTGTACTTTTCTAAATAAACTAACGTTTCTATGAAAACTGAAGTTTTTGGTTTTTTTGCGGCCCACATAAACTGAAACCTTGTTTATTTGGCCTGTGTTAGCCTTTGAGTTTGACATACTTGCTCTAGATATTCAATTTTCTTATTTTTTCAGAATCGCCAACATTTGAGGACAGTGGTGTACTGCCTAAAAGGCGCAGATGCCCAAGATTATATGAGCCGATTCCATTTAGGCTCTAAATAATGTGAGTCTGTCACCTCACAATCACATTATTGCACTACTTTGTTGCTCAGTGTCTATGGCCCTTTATAAAATTACAATAAAATGGAAAGGTAATAACTCCAAATCCCAACATAAGGATAACAAGCCCACTTCTCTAGTAAAATACCCCCTCCTGCTTCCCGTGCCTGCTGTCTTTTTATTCCTGTCCTTACCCATTTTATATGCAGAGAGTGTCTATCACACAGATTCCATCAAACTGCAGACTTTTGAAATAAACACAACATGACAAAGTTTCAGCCAATATGGACAACCTTACATAGGTCTTGGGAAAGGATGGCCATATCAGTCGAAATATGCTTTCCTATGGGGAGGTCTAATGCGCGTGCACGGCATTGCCGCGCATGCTCATTAAGTCTCCCCCACTGGCGGCCACGCATACGCAATAGGTCGTCCCCGCTGGATGACGTCAGCAGGGGGGAGCGTGGGCGGACCCTGAACCTGCGCCGAGGGATATCGGTGCTGGATACAGGTAAGTCATTAAAAGGGTTTTAACCCCTTCAGCAACATGGGATGGGGGGTGGAAGGCAGAGGGAACCTGCAGTGCAAGGAAAACGATTTGTTTTCCTGGCACTGGAGAGTCCCTTTAGTAAATTACTGGAATTTGCCAACAATTTCTATAAAGGAAAGAAATACATTAAACAAATAATTCTATACAACAAGACAGTAAAATACAATAGGTTTCTGGCCCACACAGAGAAATCAAACTAATATTTAAAATTATCAGAATTTGATACTGTAAGAGTCTCAGGGCGCCTCTGGTGCCCATAACTGGAATTGCAGAAAAATAAATATCCTTTATTATGTTGATCAGATCAGCAAATCAGCAGTGCAGCCTGAAATTTCTGCTTCTGTCACAAGATTTGGACCTCATTAAGAGAAAAATTTGATGGATTGAGGGCATCTGACATCGCAAACAGCAAGATAAATAGTATGGGCAAATATTGTGCGTCAAACCTCCTTGTGCACTGGTAATTTCATATGGTAGAAAATGGTTTCTCACTGATGATAGACTGTAAAAGAACAATTTTACAGAATCTAATCAGAGAAGGAACAGGGAAAAACATGGCCAAACATTCCTTTCTATAACTGAGTGGATACGGCATAATATAACGTTTTACACTGCTACAGCGCCACCTGCTGTCCAGTTCGCTAAAACACGTAATGAAAAGTAAATTTTATTTGCATTTATTTTACGTTAACCATTTATTTTACAATAAATCAATGAAAAATATTACAGGAACAACAGGTTGATGAGGACCCTGCTCGAAAGAGTTTCCAATCTCAAAAAAAGAAACTGCTTTCTTTTTTGAGAAAGCCTTTTTGAAGGCGAAATGTGTTAATTGTTTTTTACTACCTGGGTTGATTTTAATAAAGTAGTTGTTCATTTTCAAACATCTTCTGGACTTACCCATGATCTTTTCTACATTTCTCCTTGGTGGGGAGCATGCCACCTAGCTGCTGTGGATTAAGCAAAACCATATATTTGCTCTCCCTTGTTCATAAAGTCTTCCGCTGGGACATATACCATCCTGAGCTAACCTTAAACAATAAGTAGTGAACAGAGGTACATAGGAATATATATACACTCCAAAATGTGTCCCACTGTGTAATATACACCACTTGTGTGTGTGCACCAAGTGATAAGAGGTATAAAATACTGTACCATAAAATAGGTTAAAAGGAGCCACTGGAAATGAAAGATTAAAAACTCTCACTAGCTGACGGGCGAAGCGGATGGTCGCATAGTGCTGAGCTCCGCGCACCGACGGCCTTAAAAAGCATACTTTTAAGCAGTACCGGCTACCAAACTTACCAACCACGACCCTCCAGTCATGGCAGCACAAAAGGCCAAGAAGCAGGCAGAAATAACCACCGTGCCGTTTTTTTCACGACCCGAGCATCAACGCCGAAATCTATGGGCCTAGCTGACCAGGAACAAGATGGCGACGGAGGTAATGACACACTGCCACTACCAACCTCCCCAGGGGCGCAAAACCTGCCAGTGACCCAAGACTTCCTACAGAAGTGCCTAGACAATATGTCCAGCAGGATGTTAGAAACCCTGCAAGGCACACTAAGAGAAATGAAAAGGGAGATGCAGGAGCTGGGGGACAGGACGGCACACGTGGAGAACCGCATGGAGGAACAAGCCACGGTGCATAATGAAATGGCAGAACATGTGAAAGATCTGCAGCAACAACTTGATCTCACACAGAGGAAGGTCATGGACCTAGAGGACCGCTCAAGACGTCAAAACCTCAGAATCAGAGGCATCCCGGATGCAAGACTTACACGAATACCTAATGGGGTACTTCAAGGCACTAGCACCAGATATACCAGCTGAAATTCTACTGCTGGATAGACACCATAGGGTGCAAAAGCCAGCGTTCTTACCACAAGACACCCCCAGGGATGTACTAACTCACCTACACTACTTCCATGCTAAGGAAGCACTACTCCAAGCAACAAGAACGGGCGGAGAACCACCACAAAAATACAAGAACATCAAAATGTTCACTGACCTCTCTGCAGCCACATTGCAAAAAAGAAAGGAATTTAGGGAAACGACAGAAACCCTCCGCCACAACAATATACAGTACAGATGGGGATTCCCTATCCGCTTCTAATTAGAAGAAATGGTACGGTGACCACAGTGAACACTCTGGTAGAAGGCCGCAAACTGCTGCGCAGCTGGAACGTTCTGCCGAATCCAGAGAAGAAAGACACAACTACAGCGCAAAGAATGCCCTCAGAATGGAAAAAGAACAAAAAATGAACTAACACAGAGACAATTTTCCTTCTGCTGAGGACATTGGGGCAGAGCCTGACGTCTGGCAGACAGCGAGGTGCAAGTATTCCTAGCACTACATGTCTAACTATGAACACCCAGGCCACACACGACACACACATTCAAAAAAAAAAAAAAAGCCAGGAAGGCTTGATGAGCACATGAACCCCAACCACACCAAAACACAAAGCCCATAAACACAAAAAAAAAGTAAAACAAACCAGTAAACTACACGCTACAGCAATAGCCGGTAAACAAACAGCACAACCAACACGCATGAGAATACCAATGGAAAGATTCGGGCACCTTAGGTGCAACCAATTACACCACACCTTAGAAGTCGACAAAGTAACCACGCTCACACCTTGCACTATCACGATAGTGCAACACCCTTCAGTGGGAAATGTATACTAAAATGTTTGTTACTGTATACACTTTTGTTACGTTCTATTCGAATGTTATGTATGATGTTTATATAGCTAACTCCTGTGGGGATATTTATGGGATAATAATAGTAACAGTGAGAATTGCCCACTATTTCAATTCTCAGATCCCAAAGAACGTTTATCGTGTTAAGTGAAATGTATTTCATATAATAATATCACAATGTATAAAAATAGATTTTTATTTATAATGACAAATTAATAATAATATATGTAACATGCATGACAATAATCAATGAATATTCAGTATAAAATGGTATGCAATACAAAGGAATGGGTATTACGTTTCAATGGCTTAACGGCATTATCTGTCAAGACTTCTACGATTTATGACTATCTTTAACACAGGCTGAAAGTGAAACTTTTCACAGCGAAGAACAGAATTCCTCAGAGTGCAGCGTAAGGTCGTAAAGTTTAGCAGACAGTTAGAATAACCCTTTCAATGCTGGCTAGATCTCCTAGGTAGTTAAGATCTATTCTTATGTAATTTTTAAATAAAATAACATTTAAACCAGTTTAAATTCATTTTCTTAAAATCATCCAATAAGAGAATTTACCACATTATATAAGCAGATTTTTAATTTGTCTAAAAGATATCTATCTTAATTTAGAGCAAATCAATACACCTGGATAAAAACAGCGGTATGCTAACACGTGATAATATCACATCAATATATAATTATTCTTAATTCCACCTGCAGAATGGAATGTTTATAACTATATATTCTTAGTTAACTAAGATTTCTTAATATGGAAATCTGACCGTGCTTTATCCAGTCATATATAATGCTATTAATACATTTAATTAATTTAATTTAATTAAATGAAACCAGTATAATTACCAGTTGAGTAGATATTTCATCCGATTGGTAGTCTCAGGAATTTATTTGGATGTGTCTCTGCATGGAGGTTGGAGTCCCCAAACTTCCAATTCCTCTCTTTTCTCTCCTTTGCATATCTTGCATCTGCCTCCTCTCGTCTCTCGTCTCTTCCTATCTTCCCTTTGTCTTAACTTTTAAAGGGCCAGACTCTCTGTACGTCATCAGTTGATAACCCAATAGAAGCACTAGAGGTGTGGTTATCTTCCAGATCGCAAATTAGTTATTTGGTCTGTAGAGGGCAGTCTTGTCCCACTAAACATACCTATCCAGGAAAGAGTTAACTTTTCCTGGTGGCTATTTTGACGTCATTTTGCGTTATCTTTATAGCGCCATAATTTAAAATTTCAAAGGATTTCTTAAATTTTGTCCAGACTTAGCGTCTGCAATTCCTGCCATAATTTCTGATATGACAGATCATGAACTAAGTTTACCCTTTTCCATACAATGGTACCTTATATGTATAGACAGTTAAATATTAAATTATTTAATCTTCTCTGTCACAATTGTCTGGGTTTAGATTTGATTATATTCCATTAGCATTAGACAGTCTGTCCAACCCCCTTCCTTATCACTTGGCTTGTATATACTATGCATTCCTCAGCTCTGGGAAAGTGGTTAGCTTACAGATAGAAATACTGTGTCTCTTTGTTAACTTGAAATAACAAAATGGAGTCTGGTCTGTTCAGAGTGACTCAGAATATACACTTTTAGTTTCTATCATAGCACAAAATGTCTGCCGATATAAATACTCTGACATAACCCCCCTTTAGTGCATTTCATAGCCAAAATTAATTTAGCTTATGAATAAGCACTATAGAAGTTATCAGACATATTGTGCAATCACATCATTTCTAACATAGTACATTATTTTCAGTTGAAAAATGTCTTTGGGAGTTACATATGGTATGGCCAATAAAAAGCAAATCTCCATACGTTCCGGATCAATTAAGAGAGGTATAGCGCTCCCCATCTCAAAGGCCAGATTTAATTGCATAGGCTCAATTGTCTCTCCATCCACATTGGCAAGCATCGCATGAACAATATCCTTGGATACAAAATACAGAGGTATGCGTCCCCCTGCCAATTCGATCATTCCAGTTTGCACTTCGTCAAGAAAAGCAAGTGTGTGGAACAATATTGGGTCATGCAGAAATAAAAGTTCACGCTTGAATAAGTCATGACTTTGGTGCAACTCAGTGGATTTGGCAATTAACTCTGAATGCAAATTTGTTGTAACAACTGTGTCTTCCACAATAGTTAACACGTCTTGGAGAAGTGTTCTTTGCTGTTGTATCACCTGATGAATATCGTTAATGTGTTGCTTTAGCGCATAGATTTCCATATCCAGCTTTTGGACAGTAATAGAGTTGGCTGCAGACATTCCAGTTGCGACAACTGCACCGACAGTGGCACAAACTAATGCAACAATTATAGCGGTGAGGAACCTTTTGGGTCGGTTGCTCATCGGAATAGAACTGGATACAAATGGTTTCCGGGCTTGCTCCAAGATGTTTCGCACACGGTCCTGTGCTCTTTGGAGGTGCATCTGGTACCAAGTCTGTAACTCAGGAAGCTGCATCGATGAAATGTTGTATGCCTTCTCGATGGAAATCTTGGGGTCCAAGCTGACGAACACACGTCTGGTCAGGATCCTCTTCTCCGTTAAGATGAACCCTGGTGTCTCTTGAATCAGGATGCCGGAGGATGGTCCCATCTCTGCGATCGGGTCGGTCCGTAGCTCTTGGCACAGGAGCAGTACGATCCAGAAACACGCCACATCCTTCTTGGACATCTTTCGACAGTCACGGATCAGGAACTCGTTTCAGACTTATCTACTAATGATTCAAGGTTTGTTAAGCATACAAACTTATAACAGTGTGACATCACTTGGCCTAGGACAACACATTATTACGATTCATCAACATATGTATTCTGTCTAATTCTATTTTTATAACTTCATCCCTCACTACATTTATTACTGACTCTTCAGCAATTTGCCTATAGCAGTTAAACAAGCTAGTAACCTGCTTATAAAATGTAGTTATTGGATGGCAAGGAAATGGTTAATGACATGAACGTACATGAGATCATGGCACATCACAACATTTCACATCATACTATACCACGTGAATCAAGCATTCATCCAGGTTAGTCGTTCACCCTTCTGCGTCTGAATCCACACCTATAATCCTTAATTGAGATTTAGGATGACAAGCACGCAACTGGTTAATGTGAACCCACTTTTCAATAAAATCACCATCCTTAGGAATTTTTATCTTATACGCTACTGGGGAAATTTTGTCAATGATGACATATGGCCCTTTCCAAGAAGGTAAAAATTTCTTTTCCTTGACTTGATTTCGCGCAAAGTTATACAGATAGACTTGATCTGTTATCTCATATTCCTTTTTCGTGGTTTTTAGATCGTAATAGGTCTTAACCCCTGTCGCTGCTTTTTCTAGATTCTTTTGGGCAAAAGCAAATGCATGCTGTAAATGCTTGCGCAAATCTTCGATATACTGATGCGTAGTGGCAGCATTGATCAAGTTATGATCCGAAGTACGATATAGTAAATGCTGTGGTAAAACCATCTTTCTTCCTGTCATCAATTCAAAAGGTGACAATTTGGTAGCAGTGCTAGGTGTAGCTCTAATCGCCATTAAAACTAGGGGCAATTTAATGTCCCAGTCTTTACCAGACTCCTTAACATATTTCTTTAGAATATTAACGATAGACTGGTTATATCGCTCTACCCCCCCGCTAGACGCAGCGCGGTATGCAATATGTAGCTTTCGTTTAACACCTAGAATGTTCCACATCTTAGCCATTACTTCGCTGGTAAAATGACTACCTCTGTCTGACTCAATTCTTTGAGGCAGACCGAACCTGGAAAAGACATGGTTAATCAACAAAGTGGCGCACACGGTACTCGTGTTCTCTTTACAAGGCAAACATTCTATCCACTTTGTGTACATACATGTAACAGTTAACATGTATTTGTTACCTCTTGAAGATCTTGTTACAGGACCTATAAAGTCAATTTGAATATCAGACCAGGGTAATGACACCCCCCTCTTCTGAAGTGGTGCACGATGGGTTGGACCATGGGGTTGATATTGCGGACAAATCAAGCATCCCTGACAGTATGTCTTAACATCCCTTAACATGTGTGGCCAATATGCATAATCACGCAATATCTCATATGTGATCTTATCACCACGATGCCCAGATGTAGGTGCATCATGTGCGTGTTGGAGCATTAACCCTCTGTATACAGTTGGGACTACCCATTGTTGTATACCATGTTTAGAAGTTCTGACCAGTAACCCATCCATGATACTAAATTGGACTTTATATCTCATCAAGATTCGTAAATCTTCATTATCTTTGCAATCCTCATCTGTGATGGGATTGGCAGTAGGGTCTTCTATATGTCTATAGAATATGCCTATGACGGGATCATTCTTTTGACTAGTAATCAGGTCCTCACTAGGAGCTTCTTGACTCCATTGCACGACATTTAAGTCGGCATTATCTCTAGCCTGTCGTCTAGTTATGGCTTCAACATGAATTGAACCCATAAGATCATCAATGTTTAGGGTTTCACCATTGATGGCAGCTTGTTTTGCCAGTGAATCGGCTAAGTCATTACCATCCTTGTCAATACCTTCTATTTTAGAATGGCCTTTGGTTTTCTTCCAATATATGGTTAAACCATTTTCCTTAACCAGTTCATCGATTTTACAAAACAATTTCCCATGTTTAACAGGTTTGTTATTGCTTTTCAGCATTTGGTTACGTTTCCAGCTAGGCAGATATTCGACGAAACTGTTGCGAACATAGTTGGAATCAGTTATAATAACAAATTCTTTGATACCATATTCTATTGCCATTTGAATGGTCTTATATACTGCACAGAGTTCGGCTATCTGACTGCTTTTGGGACCAATATTGTATCCTATAGATACATTAGGATAATCACCTGTCCAGGCGATTCCGATACCTGCAACTAACTTCCGTTCAGCACCAACGACGTGGTGATATGAACAACCATCAATGTATACCCACGGTAGTGGTCGACAGTATTCCTCGTCATAAACTTTATAAGGAGATAGCAATTGCTCTTCTAGGAAGTCATCTCCGGTGTCATTATCATCCAGAGATGGAGCAGTACAGTCATGTAATTCTGCTAAACCTTGGGCAACTGGGCTTCTCTTATTATGTTTATAACGGACTTCTAACGGCCATCCCTGTAAGGATAGAGTCCATGCAGTAATCCGACTGTTAGAGAGATTACCGTCTCTAATTCTTTCACTCTGCAGATACTGTAGAGGTTGGTGAGCTGTTTCTACAATTATTTTCTCACCTTGGATATAGCTACGAAAATTTTGTAGTGCCCAGACAGTCGACAATAACGCCTTCTCACACGTGTTGAATTTAACTTCAACAGGTGACAAAGTCTTGCTAGCATATGCAATAACCTTGTTTAAACTGTCCTGCTTCTGATACAGAACAGCACTTATGCTTAAATCGGTATAACCTGTCTCCAGATAGAAGGGTTTACCCCCCTCTGGGTATGCTAAACAGGGTGCCTGAGTGAGCTTCCTCCTCAGTTCACTTACCGCTTGGTCCTGAGGCTCCCCCCAGTTCCAGGTAGTTTCCTTTTTAAGCAGGTGTAAGAGTGGTTTAGTTATTTCTGCATAGTTATCTATAAACTTACGGGAGTAGTTAGTCATACCAAGGAACGATCTTAATTCCCTGATGTTTGAAGGTGTTTTAGCCTTTAGTACGGCTTCAACCTTCTTCCTCTGGGGATTTAATCCTTCAGAAGTTACCTCATGTCCGAGGAAATTGACATGGGTGCGACACCATTGTGCCTTTTGTAAAGACAGTTTAATCCCTGCCTCTCTTAACTGAGTGAGAACATGTCTAATCTCTAAGATATGCTTATCAAAGGAAGTGCTTTTCAGCAAGACATCGTCGACATATGATAACGTTCCTCTCTCGAGTGCGTCAGGCATAGCTTTATGCATGAACACAGCGAATTCATGACCAGAGTTTATATAACCGAAAGGCATACGGGTCCAGGTATACTGCTGCTTTCCAAATGTGAAGGCCAATTTGTATTGGTCTTCATTATGGACTGGTACAGTCCAATATCCCTGCGCACAGTCAATGGCAGTGAATATTTTGGATCCCTGCATTTGTACCAAACATTGGTCTATGTATGGTGTTGGCCAACCAGACATATAGACGCGTTTATTTAGCTGTCGTAAGTCAGCGCATAAACGCCATTGTCCATTAGGTTTCAGAATCCCCAAGATCGGATTATTATACGAACTGTGCACTGGACGTATAATGCCCCTTTCCTTTAAATTCTGAATGATGTCTTGTAGACCATCATATGACGCTAATGGGAGTCTATATTGTTTGATAAATACAGGTGGTAAATTTGGATCAGTTTGTATTCTGGCTACGTGGAGGTTAGTTAACCCACAGTCGTAGGAATCTTTGGCAAAAATATCTTGGAATTCCAAAAGGATTTCCTTTAGCTGCTGCCGCTCAGCATCGTTGGAGCAACCGTCAGCTAAAGATATTTGCTCTTCTAGCCTTTCCTGAAATCCTGGAAAGATTTCAGGCTGGCCTATCTCATAAGCTTCTTCAAGCCTAGAAGTTAGGTCAGTTCGGTGTTGACTTACCTTTTCTCTTTGGTCGAGATACTCTTGTGATTCCTGCTCATTGAGCGGATGATCGAAGGTGATAGATGCTTCTTCGATTTTACACGAGCCTTCTTCAACATTGAAGGGATACACAGATAGGATAGTGAATAATCCTTCTGGGGAGGAATGGAATATTTGATCGACAATTTCGTCCTCAGTTAAGTATTCTTCAGGGATGAGGCCTATAATTTGGTTTTGGAAACCAAATGTATAGTACTCAGCATCCAATGCTAGACCTAATAATGTTCCTTTTGGTAAAGTAACACTATTGGGTGTAACATTGTTGACCATGATATAGGTGGGATTCTTACCAATACTTACCATTGGTGTATGTGTTACCACCATCCCTAATTGTTGTATCCTGTTGGATAAACAGATTAGGGCATCAGAGTTTTCCAATCTCTGACCCTCCTTGACCTGTAGGGGTAAAAGAAAATTACTTGTCCCCTGTGGAATGGTTATGTCATCAGGTACTTGGATACTTACCGCATATGGGAGTAATTGTCCTGATTTCAGGGCGTTTTCCTCGTGTAGGTATCCACAAGGATTACCTTTTAACCTTGTCCACAAGTTGGAATTAATCAGGTCAAGGTGTATGGCAAAGCGATGTATGACATCATTGCCAACGTAAACCTGATAGCGAGGTTCGTCTATCACTAGGAATAAATGTTTAACTGTCTTATTTCCGATGGAAATAGATAGTAAACATTTTGCTATCACATTGTGACTCTCTGATTCGCCATCCAAGTTCTGGATCCACCTGTCATGTGGGGAAGCGTACCTGATCATTTTAGGATTAGCGATCTGCTTTAACAGACTTCTGCTAATATAGCTGTTCTCACTCTGTAAGTCCAGCTTTGCATTCCTACTTCTTCCTAAGTCATGTATTTGCATAGGAAAGAATAAGTTGTTATTAACCCTTTCAATTCTGGCAAGGAATTGAGCATGACCTGCCAGATCTACAGATTCAACATAGTCCCTGTGGAGAGAAATGGTTAAAACATCACCTTCCAGAGAGACATTCTGGATCCTCTCTGGAGCAATTCTTATGGAATGCTCATCTACAGGCGCGATTGCATCATTCACCTGCAGGATAGTCACGTCAGGCGACTGACTATTTCTAAAATGTACCTCTATCGAGTCAGGTCTTTCTTCTATCACATGGCAGTTACGATCAGATTGAACATGTGATTTCTCATAGGTTATGGGAACCTTAGCTTGTGACCATACAATTCCATTTACACAGTCAATAATTGTGTTAAGTCTTCTGAGTATGTCTATACCCAGAATCAGTCGGTCATAGGGGAGATCTACCACTATCACCGGGTGTCTAAAGGTTTTGTTACCTATTTTAAACTTTAACCAGGTATTGCCAATAACATGAAGGGCATTTCCTCCTACACTCAACAGAGCATTGGGGAAATCTCTTAGCTTCGGCTTATCCGTTGCTAAGTCCATTACCTGCTGGAAGTAGGTATTGGATAAGATAGTGGCTTGTGAACCAGTATCTATTAACCCTTTAAAAGGCTGGGGTAGCGAATCCTGTATTTCTACAGACATGTAGTACCTTCCTTCATGTTCTTCTAATTCACATAAGAATTTAGAATGTGTCAACATATTACTTGTTTTCCATACATTACCGGTCACAGCAGTAGTTTCTACCTGTACTGAGGAATGCTCAGTCTTACCCACAGGCCCATCCTTTTTAGGAATATCTTGAACTGTCAAGCGGGAACTAGTGGTCGGCATCTCATCAGTTAACCCTTTCAGGTCTGGATCCTGGAAACTTGTGGCTGCTGGGGCTATTTTAGCCTTTGGCTGAAATGAAAAAACAGAGGAACACGTCGCGCCTCCTTCACCCGGAAGTGAAGTGACGGTATAGGCAATAGGTTTTCTAACACAACTATTGTTTGTTTGACTGTTAGTACTTGGAAAGGAAACAGGGTTAGGTATTACATCTACTGATAACCTAGCCTGTTTAGTCACAGTGGCTATTATTGCTGCGGCACCTGTTGTTGTTGCTGCGGTTGCACAGGTAGTTCTGCAATTGGAGCTATCCCTAAAAAAGGATTGAGAGCAAAGACTTGGTTAATCTTTGTCATTTCCTCCATTAATTTGCCCATCTGGTCTGTCAATTGACCAACCTGACGACGCAAATTATTTCCCCCATTGCCGTTTTGTCTTTGCCCATTAGAATTTGGTTGGGATGGCTGAGACTGTTGGGAGTTATTGGAAGCAGATTGGTTATTTCTGTTTCCATATCTCCTATTTCCCTGAGGATTCCTTCTCCATTGGGAATTGCCTTGGTTCTCATTAACCCAGGAGCGTTTATTCCCATTGGCTTTGGATCTTTCAGAGTTATTGGAGGAATTTGCAGAATTGCTTCTGGCGTTTTCCTGTTTCTGAGGCTTTGGAGATTTCAAAACCTCGGAATAGGTCCTCTTTTTCTGTTGGGTTTCTAAACCTAACTGAATTTTAGTCTCTGACACCATTTTATAATCAGGTTTCTTAACCTTTGGCTGATTTTCGTCATGTGCATGGTGTATAGTGTATAACTTCATACACTGACTGACTAGCCATTCTAATGGTAACTTACAATCGTAATCTCTTGCGAGATTCATTTGTATGTTTACCGGCATGGCATGAAAATACAGATCTTTGAAATCTGTGCTTTCATACCTGGGTTTTCTTTGGGCCACGGAGTATGCATTTTTAAGAATTATTAAAAATTCTCTGGGGCTTTGATCTGGACGGCACTTTAAGTTATAAAGCGCCTTCTTTGCAGAGGCAATGGTTTTATACTTACCATATTCCATGATTATTTCATATTTCATCTTGGACCAGGACATTAACTGTATAGCTTGAAGACTTTCTAGATAAACACGGCACATTGAATCAAAGGTCCATGTAATGAACCATTTCTTATGAATGTCATCATACATGCCCAATGAATTCATTGCTCTATCATAATTTTCCAGATGTTCAGATATGTTTCCTGAACCTCTAGAAAATTGTGGGACAGTCTCTCTAAGGAATTTGATGACCTTTGGTGTTTCATAAACAGGCGTCGTTGATTTACGACCTCTGTTTCTGTGTTTGGGTAAACGTCTATGCGATCTGTCTGCTGAAGAGGAATTAGACCCGTACAACAGTGCAGATGGCATATCAGTTACATGGCCTTCAGAGTGGACAGTGCAATCACTTTCACTCCCATCACTCTGAGCTTCTTGTTCACTGTCACAATTCTGATCAGCATCAGAATCCTGCCAGTGTACAGAACCATGTCTGTTTTCATTCCTATCATCTTGAATTGGACTCTCCCTCTCAAGTTTGGCCAAGACAGCTTTTTCAAACTGTTCTGCCCAAGATTGCCAAGGTGGCTTGGTAATGTCATGAGATGGGGAATCTTTTCCACAGGTGATTTTTTAGAATTACTCACACCTTTACTTACAGACTGTTTTATGAAAACCTGGTTTGGTGTGGGAAAATCATAATAAGGAGGGGATTTACAGATAGTCTTTTCTTGCATTTTTGTGCAACTTTTTGGCACAGAATGATGACTACCAACCTCACTGTCTAATTTCTGACTCTCCTTTTCATACTCATCCAATTGCATTTTAAGCTGATTTATTTCCTGTGCATATTTATCCATCAAAGCTTCCATTTCTTTTTCATGATCAGCCTGACGAGTTTTATGCTCAGCAAGTAAATCTTGGTATTTCCCATTTTGAATGCCCAGATCGTCACTGTACGTGTCCAATTTGGCATTCAATGACTTGTTTTCATCACACACCTTAAGAAGTGCTGTCATAAAGAAAGGCCAAGAGTGTATTATGTACGCCATTTTCCTTTCTATGTTCTTTTGTTCAGCAATTTCTTTAAGATATATGATGATGTGTTCATCAGTTAGAATGGTTTGTTTAGCTTCCCATTCTATGCTTTTCAACCAAACCTCATAGGTTGCATCATTTTTCATATGTTTATGAATATGAACTAGAGCATGTTTTCTTAGGTCTTCAATTATTTCAGTATTATCTGTTACAGA
Source organism: Pelobates cultripes (assembly GCA_933207985.1). Classification (NCBI taxonomy): domain Eukaryota; kingdom Metazoa; phylum Chordata; class Amphibia; order Anura; family Pelobatidae; genus Pelobates; species Pelobates cultripes. The sequence goes on along the minus strand of OW240914.1, from coordinate 78,791,247 downwards.
TTTATCACTGCCACTGGCCATTTTTATTTTTATTTTATTGATTAATCTCAATACAAAACTCTTTTCTATATTAAGATTAAATTGCATGAATTACACCAATATTATTATTATATATGAAATACAATTTCAACTTAAACGATCTCAGCACCGTGCCTCCAATATGTGGGGATATTTATGGGATAATAATAGTAACAGTGAGAATTGCCCACTATTTCAATTCTCAGATCCCAAAGAACGTTTATCGTGTTAAGTGGAATGTATTTCATATAAATAATCACAATGTATAAAAATAGATTTTATTTATGATAATCAATAATTAACAAATAATATTATGTAACATGCATGACAATAATCAATGAATATTCAGTATAAAATGGTATGCAATACAAAGAGATGGGTATTACGTTTCAATGGCTATTAACTCATTATCTGTCAAGACTTCTACGATTTATGAGGTATCCTTAACACAGGCTGAAAGTGAAACTTTTCACAGTGAAGAACAGAATTCCTCAGAGTGCAGCGTAAGGTCGTAAAGTTTAGCAGACAGTTAGAATAACCCTTTCAATGCTGGCTAGATCTCCTAGGTAGTTAAGATCTATTCTTATGTAATTTTTAAATAAAATAACATTTAAACCAGTTTATTAGCCATTTCCAGAAAACAATCCAATAAGAGAATCTACATATTATATAAGCAGATTTTTAATTTGTCTAAAAGATATCTATCTTAATTTAGAGCAAATCAATACACCTGGATAAAAACAGCGGTATGCTAACACGTGATAATATCACATCAATATATAATTATTCTTAATTCCACCTGCAGAATGGAATGTTTATAACTATATATTCTTAGTTAACTAAGATTTCTTAATATGGAAATCTGACCGTGCTTTATCCAGTCATATATAATGCTATTAATACATTTTAATTAATTTAATTTAATTAAATGAAACCAGTATAATTACCAGTTGAGTAGATATTTCATCCGATTGGTAGTCTCAGGAATTTATTTGGATGTGTCTCTGCATGGAGGTTGGAGTCCCCAAACTTCCAATTCCTCTCTTTTCTCCTTTGCATATCTTGCATCTGCCTCCTTCGTGTATATTTCATGTATCTCTCTCTCTTCCCTTTGTCTTAACTTTTAAAGGACCAGACTCTCTGTACGTCATCAGTTGATAACCCAATAGAAGCACTAGAGGTGTGGTTATCTTCCAGATCGCAAATTAGTTATTTGGTCTGTAGAGGGCAGTCTTGTCCCACTAAACATACCTATCCAGGAAAGAGTTAACTTTTCCTGGTGGCTATTTTGACGTCATTTTGCGTTATCTTTATAGCGCCATAATTTAAAATTTCAAAGGGTTTCTTAAATTTTGTCCAGACTTAGCGTCTGCAATTCCTGCCATAATTTCTGATATGACAGATCATGAACTAAGTTTACCCTTTTCCATACAATGGTACCTTATATGTATAGACAGTAAAATTAAATTATTTAATCTTCTCTGTCACAATTGTCTGGGTTTAGATATGATTATATTCTTTTAGCATTAGACAGTCTGTCCAACCCCCTTCCTTATCACTTGGCTTGTATATACTATGCATTCCTGAGCTCTGGGAAAGTGGTTAGCTTACAGATAGAAATATAGTGTCTTTTTGTTAACTTGAAATAACAAAATGGAGTCTGGTCTGTTCAGAGTGACTCAGAATATACACTTTTAGTTTCTATCATAGCACAAAATGTCTGCCGATATAAATACTCTGACACCACGGACGGAGACATATCACGGTAAACTTTGACCCTGTACCTCACAGTCAGCAGACACATTCCAGCCAATCAGCAGCAGACCCTCCCTCCCAGACCCTCCCACCTCCTGGACAGCTCACTAAGAATGCAGCTTCACAATGAATGTAAAATGGATGAGGTGGGAGGGTCTGGGAGAGAGGGTTTGCTGCTGATTGGCTGGAATGTGTCTGCTGACTGTGAGGTACAGGGTCAAAGTTTACTGCATATGTTCGCCATCCGCGGCGATCCATTCGGGACATCACTAATCATAAACAACAACAAAAATAAATAAATAAATAAAAAAACTTTAAAAATAAAATAAATAAAATAACCAACCTTTATGCAGCCATTTTTTTCGGCAGTTGGCCACGCCCCTGCCCAGTCACTTTTAAGATTAATAAAAACTATTTTTGCACCAGGGCCGTATGTTCATTAGTTCCTCCTTTGGTTTAAACTAAAAATGTAAAATTGTATGAAATCTGACATTTTGATTAAACAAACAGTGATATTACAAATCGAACTGTGCATAATCTTTATTAGGTTAATTTAAAAATAATAATTTCATGCATACCAATATATGTCTTATTGTATTTCTCACATCCAAGAAATTGATCATAAATGTAACAGAGGTTGAAATGACTGCACATCCAAAACACTATTCCTGTGCATGGGATGGCACATTAGAAATGTACATTTTATATACTTCTTTCAAAGTTAGTGACTATTCCTGATTCTTTACCTCTGTATTTTATCAGTATCTAGCTGTAAATGCTAAGAGCTATTCTATGTCACACGTCTGAAACGCTTCCCACTGATATTTGAGGAGAGGAGGACAGCTGGATGAGACCTATATTTACCACAGTCCCTCAATGTTTCAGTACCCGTATGTCTGGGCACTATGTCTAAAATTACTTTTGGATTTTCAAGCCTCTGATCTTGAAACACAGCTCTGACTCTCCTGTATGTGAATTAGCACAGAATCTAGATCTGAAGGTAAATAACTGGATAATATATCTTAAACTTATTTTCTATATTTTTATTAAGTAATTGTATTCCTTATATTTTAATGTGTAGCCACAGAGTCTAAATATGTGTGTGATATGTGCCTACATTCCAAAATCTATTGGTATATATAGTTTGGTTTGGTGTTCCATTTTGTTAATACTGCATGCAGTACTCCTGAAAATTTGGATATATTCATATTACATTTTATTACTATCACTAGCTAAAAAGCCAGCGTTTCTTCATAATAAGAGCTGTTTGTTAATAAATAAAGCACAACGAGGGTCATGTGTACAGTGTAATTCCATACCTCCCAGCATTTCAAATGTACATAGAGGGACACTTTCATTTTAGGGGTGTGAATGGGAGTGTGGAGGGGCGGGGCTGTACTGAGAAGTTTTAGGTGACTTACTAATTGCAACTAAAATGTAATTGAGAACAAGAAAAAGTATCTTATTATACAGATTTATTTCTAAACACATTTATTGTAATTTAAAGACACATTACTGTGAGTATTATTGCTGTAAAGCTGTTATACACTCAGACACACCAACAATATGGAGCTCCTAGAAAAGAGACTATGGGATAGAAAAGAGGGACAGAGGGAATTGGACCAAAAAATAGGGATTGACTCTCCTATATGGGAACACTTGGGATATATGTTACTCTGGTGCAAAGTTCTAAATGTGGGACAATCAGCAGGAACATCCATGGTCGTCATGGTAATAACTTCACTTTTTGAAATTTGCTCCAGAATTGCATCTTCATACATAACCTCCTAAAGACCTCAAATAAAATGAGTGAAGATAGAAAATTATTTCTTTAACATATTTTCTTTCAAATACAATGATGGGTTTGTGCACAAAATGTACAAAATAATTGCATACAATTACATGTTTTTCACTAAATACCAAATTGTGAAATTAAAACTGTATTACAAATTTTATAAAAAAAAGAGCTGAACTGGAAGAAACGTTCCAACTCGGCTATAATCACAGCTTGGTAAGTTTAGATAGAATTTTGCCATATGATTATTAATCCACTACAATTCTGTTTAGTTAAAGGGACACTATAGTCACCAGAACAACTACAGCTTATTGTATTTGTTCTGGTGAATAAAATTAGTTCCTTCAGGCTTTTTGCAGTAAACAATGTCTTTTCAGAGAAAAGGCCATGTTTACATTATAGCCTAGGGTTAACTCCACTGGCCCCTTCTCAGTTGGCTACTAGAAGTGCTTCCTGGGGCAGTGCTGCAAACTGTGCAGTACTGTCATTCAGTGTCTCCACCCTCTGCATAGAGACACTGAGCTTTTATCATAGAGCTGCATTGATGCAATGCATTTCTATGAGATTCTGCTAATTGGCCAGTGCTGAGTTTGGCTTGTGCTGGCTCTGCCCTGATCTGCCTCCTTGACAAGCACAGCCAATCCAATGCTTTCCTATGTGAAAGCATTGTGATTGGCTCAGAACACCACTTTTGATGTCAGCCAAGCAGGCAGATTTGGAGCAGAGCCAGCAGCAGCAGACTGGAATAAAGGTAAGAGTTTGCAATATTTAAGAGGGCATGGGGCTCAGGGGGGCTAGATGGTGGTTTTAACACTATAAGGTCAGTAATAGATTTGTGTTCCTGACCCTATATTGTTACTTTAATGTGTTAAAGTGGCCAAACAAACAAGATCCATTAGACCATTTTTCAAGTTCAAAACATATTGCAGGTTGCATAAAATCATAAAATATTTAATGGTAGCACTATAGATCCAGAACGGAAGCAATGTTGGGAACTTTAAAGCACTCTATGAAGCGTTTTATTTCATATTGTAGGTATTCTTCAGTAGTTTCTTTCTTTTAGTAGATGCATTCAGTGAACTGGGAGCTTTGTTGAGATGAAAATTGACATATAAAATATAGGCCATTAAAATCATCTTAGAAATAGAGGACATGTTTTAAGGGACACTCCAGGCACCCAGACCACTTCTGCGCATTGGAGTGGTCTGGGTGCCAACTCCCATCACCCTTAACCCTGAAAATGTAATTATTGCAGTATTTATAAATTGCAATTGTTACCTTGCAGGGTTAAGTCCTCCTCCATTGGCTGTCTATCAGACAGACACTAGAGGGACTTCGGGGTTCTTAAATGATTTTTTGGTTGCTTAAACGATGCTTGACGTCCTCACGCTCTGCATGAGGACCTTCACCGTGGCCAGAATCCCTATTATTGAATAATGCTTTCCTAATACATGCGCAGCCATTGCCTCGCATGCGCATAGGTCTCGGGATGAGCGTGGGCGGAGCATGACCCAGCGCCGAATGACATCGGCGCTGGATTCAGGTAAGTGTCTGAAGGGGTTTTAACCCCCTCAGCAACATGAGATGAAGAGCAGGACTTCTATAGTGCCAGAAAAATGTGTTTGTTTTCCTGGCACTGGAGAGTCCCTTTAATTTTGGCCTAAATTAAAACTCAGGAGTCAAATCATCACAACTGACTGTTTAGTGAATATATCACACATGCATTATAACATTTGCCTTGGCCGTGAACAAAATATAGTTCACATCTAGTACCATAAGTACTTTATTAAAACATCAGCTATTGTCCTGTCTCTCAAGACTGGGGCCTATATACCTAGAATTCTATTTAATTCACTGCATTACATAATCTTCACAGCAGTGAGCTTCTATAATGCTGATAATTTGCCAAAAGGGCAAAATTCAGTGTTGATATACAAATGGAAGCTGTAATTGAGTTAAAACCGCCATTCCTCTTGTGATTGGAGCTCTGATATGTAATATGTGTGACATACCGACTTCAATATTCAAATATGTATTTTATAGTATTGTGAAAACCTCTTGAAAAATGCATTTTTAAATCAATGTAAGCACATGTATGCAGTGGTGTATCCTGGTTTTGTGCTGCCCCACCCGCCCCACCTTCTAACTACACAGACACACACACACAGTCAGACACAAACACACACACAGTCAGACACACACACACACAGTCAGACACAAACACAGTCACACACACAGTCAGACACAAACACAGTCACACACACAGTCAGACACAAACACACACACACACAGTCAGACACAAACAAACACACAGTCAGACACACGCATACACAATCACTCACATTAACACTTTTTTTTTTATTTAACCCCCCCAGCCTCCTTACCTTTGGGAATGCTGGGGGGGTGTGGGGTTCTCTCTCTCCCTGGGGGTCCAGTGGCTGCCGGTCGGGCTGATGGGTTGGCTGCTGGGCGGGCGGGTGGCGAGGGAGCACTTCCTCTGAGCGGTCTGCTCAGCTCCCTCGCGCGCCGCAGAGTGAGGCTTGGAGCTGGAAGATGACGTCGTATTCCAGCTCCCATCGGCGCGCGAGGGAGCTGAGCAGACCGCTCAGAGGAAGAGCTCCTTCGCCAGCCGACCACCAGCCAGCGCCGCCCAGCGCCCAGCATGTCAGTTAGCCGCAAGGCTAACTAGGCATTTGCCCTGGGCATTTGGGGGCGGCGTTTTTTGCCAACCCCTGAAAAATGCCGCCCAAGGCAAATGCCTTGTTTGCCTTGCGGCTAATACGTCCGTGCGCACACAGTCAGACACACACACAATCACTCATATTAACACTTTTTTAAAATTTTTTATTTAACCCCCCCCATCCTCCTTACCTTTGGGAATGCTGGGGGGGTGTGGGGTTCTCTCTCTCCCTGGGGGTCCAGTGGCTGCCGGTCGGGCTGATGGGTTGGCTGCTGGGCGGGCGGGGGAGCACTTCCTCTGAGCGGTCTGCTCAGCTCCCTCGCACATCTTGTTTGCCTCGCGGCTAATACGTCCGTGCATGTATGTGGTTTTATGTAATTTCATTAAAATGCTTTCAACTGGTCTAAAATATATAGATACAATTGCATTGTTATTAATAAGGGCAAGCATAGTTACAATATGACTATTAGTATTGCTTTTGTATTTATTTTTTTAATCCTTTTTTTTTTAGCCCAGAGAGAAATAAACATAGAACAATTATTCTGCATTTAATGATGGATTCGGATGTACTTGACACATCTGAAGTCTTCAGTCCAGAAGATACTGACACAGTTAACCATGAAGAGGGGGGACAATATGAGATTGCACAAGAGGACAATGAACCAGAGCCTGAGGGCCTGACATTTTATCACACAGATCTGTATGATTCCCAGGGGAGATTACAACTATTTCCTGAAGATTTTAACCTGCATCAGGCAGAAGAAAAACTTAATCAACAAGTGGTTGTAGAAAAATGGACTTTTAGTACAGAGCAGGCACAATTAAATTTACAAAAAGAAGTGGATGAACTGGCAAAACAATATGGACTTTCTGAAGACAAAGAAGAAGAAGAATTAATCCAGTTTTTCCCACAAACGACATTCAAACACCCAGATCCCTCGTTACCTAAATCTACAAATCCCTATACACAAAAAATACAGCCATTTTACAAACAAAACATAAGCCCTCATGTCCAAGATGCTGAACTGAAGGTTAAGAAAGAAGGGCATTTTCATGATGACAAAGAGATTAAAGAAGATAGCAATCTTAAAAATGATAGAGAGTCTCTTGACAACAAAAATGATGAAAGAAACATGGAACTGGAAGACAAACATTTTGATAACAAGGGAGAACCTCTTCTAGAGCAGGAAGGCGAAGAATCACAACCTAAACTTGGACACGTTGACTATGTTGATGGACAACGAGAAGATGGACGTAAAGACAGACAACGTGAACATGATGATGAAAACAGCGGAGACCACAAAGGCGAAGAACAAGAATTTAAGGAAAATTACTCAGACCAGAAAAGTAAACATACTGACCATGATAAGAACCAAGCTTCCATGGTCTCCACCGATGAGATTAGTGATGGAAGTGAACTTCCTGAGTCTCCTGATATATTCTGCATCACATGTAAAACCCCTGTCAGGGCATTTGACAAGCTATTTGGATTTCACAAAGATCACGATGTCACACAAATAACAGCTGCCGTTGACAACATCAAGGTTTGACGACTCTATATTATGTATATAAAAATAATTATAATTATTGCCTAGTAAAAGCAATATAAAAATAAAAGTTTGCAAAAAACATTAGCATATATTGGATCTTAAAAACAACAGTTGGCTTTAAACACTTTGTAATTGTAGTGAATGAATATACCATCTTACTCTAATACTATGGATTGTTGTTTTTCTAAATGTATGATCTTTATTGAAGGTTTTTCAATATAACATAACAGAAAATGCATCCAGAAATAAACGGTTAATTTACAGAATATACAACTAATGTGTGTTATACAGGCTGCTATATACTTCAGTATTGTGAGAATGTTGAGCAGTGCTTCATTTAACTTCCAGGAGCCTCTGATAGTATTTGTATGCTAGCTGAGACCAGTGATTGTAGCGTATAAAGATTTGTCAAACATAAATCTATTCATGAGTCCTGCTTGTGGCCTGCTGAGTAGTAAGTAAAGTCTTGCTCATGTGGATGTTGCTCTGTCCAAATGTGATGTAACTGGAATATGATTAAAAGTGCTTGGAACTGACCACTCAACTGCACCTCCCCTGGAGCGGGATGCTTATTTGCAAGATCCTTTTTGTCTAGAGCTTACTTACCTCGTTTAGGCAGTGGGTTAGGAAGTGGGTTTGCCATGTGTTTGGAATATGAACAAAGAGAAGTTCATTGTTAAGTTAGACCTGTTAGGAGCTAAAAGCACCCTTCTAAACCTTCTAAATCCCTTGTAAATATTCATATTTCTGATTCATCTGAAAAATTATAGCCACATTGAAATGAGCTGCATCTTTAAAGAGGAGGCATTGTGTGGACTGTTTAGGCCTCTAGCATTTAGGAACAAAGTCGAGACAGCTGGACAAGAACTGAAAATCATGACTGTCCTGATGAAATTGGGACGGTTGGTAGGCATGTAATTTGGAATGCTTATCCAAGAATATTAAATCAGGGCCTTTATTCGGTCTAGAGTCTGATCTTCTGGGTATGTTTAACCCACTTCTGCAAAGGTTAAAGTGTAAAGGTAGGACAAAATTGGGAGGATTAGATGAAATCAAAGTTCTCGCTTTAGAGGCTCAGTTCTGCTCAGAGCAGAGGTTTCTGGGAATTGTAGTTACGTTAACAGCACTAAGTTTAAATATATACCATATAGAAACTCTGAAAGCATAATTAGAAGGTTTAGAATGTTTAGTTGTACATCCAAGGGACAAGTACAAATGTGTTATAAAGCACTGTAGGTTAGGAAGTAGGGCAAAGAGGGAGCTGTACAAAGGTACTGTAGCCAACAAGAAGGAAGTATTTAAGAATGGGAAATGTTGGACATGAGAGGCATGTTTGGAAGAGACAAATGTTTGGAAGAGGCAGCAAAACATCCTCTTATATAAAAAATTATACAGAAAAGCAGAATTTTAGATTTAGAACAGTGACTCCCTTAAATGTATAAGTAAAAATGTAACTGATATATAACAAAGTATGTTATATACATAGATCTATTTACAAATACATTTATTGAAGTTTAAAGTCACATTAATGTGAGTTTTGTTGTTGTGTAAATATATATACACTAATACACAGCACCAACATAGAGTGCTTAGAAAAAGAGTGACATTGGGATAAAAAAGAGTTCAGTTGATACATATATTGCGAAAATTTGATTAACTGAAATACTAATAAATTTCCATTTGCCCAATTAACATACATTATTAAGATTATTCAAGTTATAATTTAATTTGATTCTAGGTAAAACTGTTGTTTGGCCTTCAACTCCTCCCTAACCACAAAAATAAAAATATACTGGACATCCTTTTTCCCAAATAAATAAACAGACTATGTCCTTTGTTATTCTATATGATGATTATTATTTAAATGACAAAGATTAACATGGTTAATATATCATGCTATCTGCTCAAGTAAAATTAAGCTGAGAAGCACCATAAAGACCATTTGATGATGTTTGCCAAAGCATGGGTCTAGTAATGGCCTATATTTTTAATCTCTGTCTAACAGGAAGAAATACATAAGAATATGACAAAATTGGAAGAACAAATAGTACAGATGGAGAATTTTGCAAGTCATCTGGAAGAGATATTTATAACAATAGATGTAAGTATTATGTCTAAGACCCGATGAGCATCATGTTCTCAAGCTTCTGCAAGGTCACTGCTGGTACTCAGCAGGCAGTCTGTCACATTAACATTTTGTGATAATTACAGGAGAATTTTGTGAGACAAGAGCAAAACGTTGAGATGCACTACAGCGAAATAATGGACGTGCTTGCTCAAAAACACGAGGATAATGTGCAAGCTCTGGGAGACGAAAAAAAACTCAAGTTAGAATCATTGTTTGAGCAGCTCATCGATTCTGGGAAAAGTTTGGACACCTCTAAAGATTTGATGGAAACAATCCAGAATCTGTTTAAAGGAAAGGAGAAAGTGGAGTTTGTAAAGGTAAAGGTTGTGAATATTTGCATCCGATTTGTAGAGCTGATGAGTTCTAGACATGAAACATATGACAAAAATCAGTGTCCGCTAACCTTGATATCCCAGATATTTGTGAACTCAGTTCCCCGTGATGACAGCTGAGCATTGTGGGAAATTAATTTCATAAATCATTGAGGTTCTAAGGTTATTGCACACTGACTTTAATGGCCGTTGAAATAGGCAACACAGTTAAGGTTCCTGTAACAAAGCATATTAAAGTATTACTTACCGCCCAGGATGTTTAATTGTATGTTGACTTATCCCCTTTTTTTAAAAACAAATATTTGTTTGTGAAGTATGAAAATCCAAAATGTTGTAATTAGCTCTATCCTGGAACTGCCTGTTGCAGTTCAATGCCTGTTTCTGTCACTGAATATAGAAATTGGCAGAGGAGAAACAAACAAAATTTCTGTTTCTAATCCTCCAGAGCAGCGTGTGCCTTGATTGTGCCAGGACTGAACTGGATTGTAATGTTCTTTTACATTTTTTAAATGGAGTATGACACACACACAAAAAAATATCAGTAATTTTCTGTTTTATTCTAAGGTAAATTTCTGACGAAATGACTGCTCCCCTTGAAATCTTGCACTAAAACAGAGTAGCTTGTCAATTCTTTTAAAAGAATTTAAAAAAAAATTATGTTAAAAGACTCTTATTTTGTTATGTATGTTCTCATTATAAACAATCAGTTGAACAACAATGTGCAAAATGTAAGTAAAAATATTCTGGTAAATAATACAGAGTTTTTGGCTCAGACTGGTTGCTTTGTTAGAGATGATTTGAGATATTTTCTACTTAATATTTGCAAGTGAACACTCAGTTATGTAATTAATTATTCCCATTGGTGACATTACTGTAATACAAGCAAAGGAGTACTATTCAAATAAAAAAGAGAATTTGCACAATTACCAGTTATATGTAAAGGGACATTACGTACCAGAATATGTTACATATTATATTGTATAATATATGTTGTATAAGTGTATTTGAGTAAATATTGTATAAGAGAAGGTGATAGTAATAAGTGTTTCTTTTTCTTTGTCTGCAGACTGCGTTAGACACAACAAACAGGTAATGGCCTTGATTTTATGTCTCTGAATATAATCCATTTCTTCCATGTATTAAGTCAGATATGTGGAGTATGCTACACCACGTTTATCATTGAAATGGGTTAAAATGGGCGCGTTTGCGTTAACATAATAGCAGGGCCAGTGCAAGGATTTTTGCCGCCCCCCCCATATGTCCTGCCCACCATGTGACATCACAATACCCCACCCATATGCTCTGCCATATGGGCCAACGCCAGTCTTCACAAAGTGTCTTTTATCTGAAAAGACAGTGTGTTTACATTGAAAAGCCTACAGGAACAGGCTATAGACACCAGAACCACTACATTATGCTGTAGTGCTTCTGGTGACTATAGTATCCATTTAATGTGAGGTAAATTAGAGATTAGTGCCACTAATAATATATTGGATTGCCTACTTACCACCAGATGAGGACAAGAGGCTGATGATGGGCTCTGTCTGGCTCCACAGGTTTGGTGTAGAAGAGGCTCTCAGGAGACTGTTTTTAACAGTGCTCACAACAATTAACGAACAGGAAGCAGCTCCATTTTTTAGGGCCCCTTACACAGCTCAGGGTCTGGGCCCCCAGGGCTTGACCGTGAGTATGCCTACAATGCCCACCCATAAATCCAGCTACATGGCCCACCCATGAGTTCTCTCACAGGAAGTGGAGTGTATGTGTGAGGGGATGTTTTATGTGTTATTGTAGAGGATGCAATGTGTGTGTGTTCTTATAGAATGTAGTGTATAGGGATACCAATTTCTGTAAGGGATGTAGTGTGTTTATAGGGGATGCAGTGTGTGTTTGCGTGTAAGGAATGCATTGTATGTTTCTGGGTGTGTGTGTGTAAGGGGTGCAAGGTGTGTTTCTGTGTATTTAATTGAATGCAGTGTGTGTCTGTAAGGGGTGCATTGATTGTGTAAGAGATGCATTTTGTTTCTGTGTGTAAGAGAATGAGTGTTTGTGTGAACTTAAGGGATGCATTGTGTGTTTCGGGTGTGTCTGAGTAGGAATGCATTGTATGTTTCTGTGTGTGTGTGTGGATGCATTGTGTATGTGTGTAGTGTAAAAGAGAGGGTTTGTGGGGTAGGATAGGGACTGAGAGGGGAGCTGCTCTTTATTTTTTTATTTTATTTTTCATAGTGCTCTCCCCCCTGTCAATTATTGATTTCCCCTTCCCTCCTGTCCCTCCGTGTTCTCCCCTTCTGTCTCTTAGTGCTCTCCCTTGGCCCCCTGTAGTCCCCCCTTCCCCCTTAGTGGCCCTCCCTCTCCCAAACCCCTTAGTAGACATTCCCCTCCTCCCCCCACCCCCTTAGTGGTAATCTCCTCCCCCGTGGTCATTATCCTGTTCTCCCCCCTTAGTGGTCCTCCCTCTCCCAAAACCCTTAGTGGACCTTCCCCTCCCTCCCCCTCAGTGTTCCTTACTCCCCACCCCCTCCCCTGTGTTCCTTCTCCCCCCCTTCCCCAGTGGTTCTTACTCTCCCCAGTGGTTCTTACTCCCCTCTCCTCCCCTAGTGGTCCTTACTACCCCCATCCCTCTCCTCCCCCAGTGGTCCTTACTCGCCCCATCTCTCTCCTCCACCTGTGGTCCTTACTCCCTCCCTCTTCCTTCAGTGGTCCTTACTCCCTCCTTCTCCTCCCCCAGTGGTCCTTACTCCCTCTGGTCCTACTCCCTCCCTCCACCTCTGGTTCCTCCCTCCCCTGGTCCTACTCCCCTCCCCTGGTGGTCCTACTCCCCTCCCTCCTGGTCCTACTCACCCTCATGGTCCTTACTCCCTCCCTCCTGGTCCTACTCCCCCCCTCCCCCCCCCTGTGTTCCTTACTACCTCCCCTTCCCCTGGTGTTCCTTACTCCCTCCCCCCTGGTCCTTACTCACCCTCCCCCCTGGTGGTCCTACCCTCCTCCCCTCCCCTGTGTTCCTTACTCCCCGTCCTTACTCACACCCCCACACCCCTCCTGCCTATGTAGCGTGGCCGGGCGGCGCGGAACGCGGGACAGGAACTTCTGTTTCCTGTTCCTGGCCGCCGGCGGACTGAAGGGAAGTGCTCACTTAGTGAGCACTTCCTGTCAGTCAACCGGTGGCGGGGTACAGGAAACAGAGGTTCCTGTACCGCGTTCCACGCCGCCTGGCCACGCTACACTGAGAGACTGGCGGGAGGGAGCGCTCTGCGCTTCCCTCCTGCCGGTCACTCAAATCCGCGGTGACTCCGGGCGCAGGGATCCGGCGCCCCCCTGTTAAGGTGCGCCCTAGGCGGCTGCCTAGGTCGCCTTACAGGTAGCGCCGGCCCTGCATAATAGCAGAGCAATGGGTGCCATGAAATATGGCTATAACTAAGCTTGTGGTTCCTTTCTCTGGAGCAGGATATCTAGAGTGATTATAGCGTTATTCTCGAAACTCGGCACAGTTCTGATCAAGTAAGCAGTTCCAGAGTGATTCAGGGTATCTCCCGGTCAAGTGCTTAGTGTTTAGGATGAGCCAAGGCGGCCTCCAAAGATCATTAAAGCCGGCTAGGAAGTCCGGCTAAGCATCCTGGATGTTCAGCGGGTGATGGCACAGCACAGGAAGGTGAGCCGCGTGATTTTAACTCTTTTGGGGAGGGTTTGTCTTGGAGTCCTGCACCAATTGTCATGGTGATAGGACCAGCCCATCACAAACAACATCTGCAGAACTTTATAGGAGCGCATTGGAGCCATACATCTGTCCACTTCCAGTTTACGCAGAACACTAGTCATAAATATTACACAGATACGAGAAAAAGAGGAGAGTCTTTATGGGCCATTCATCATAACAACACTTATTTGCTTATGTGACAAAAATGTATCAGGCATTTAAAGCAGTAGGATATCAACTGCTAGAGAACTTAACAAAGTAGCACAATAGACAGTGTTGATCACGCAATGTCCAGAAAGGTGTTACCAATTTGCAATCTTATTAATTCATTTATTAAGGTGCCATGTTTTGTAAAGTACATATTCATTTCTGTTTGCAGATTGAATGCATATTTAAATAAAGATTTGGATTTAAACATATCAACAAACGCAGAATTCAAAAACAGCAGTGTAGATTTCTCTGAAGTAGAACAGCTTCTGGACTCCATTAATATAATCCCAGGTAATGTTAGTATGACATTTTGCAATCTCTCTCTATCTACATGTCTGTCTATCGATCTATCTATTTATAACGATGTAATGTAATTGATTTAGAATGCAATAATACTAATATCAAATTATTTAACCAGGATGCTTACATTTAGATAGAAAGAATAGAGAGAAGCTGCAGGTGGATTTAGAATTTAGCACCTCCCCAGGTCAGGAGTAACTGTGTCAATAACTGAGAAAGCTTCACATGCAGCCAATGGGATGCTCCCTCTGTGGTAGTATTGCCGTATTCCCTCTTTATTATTCATACACTTATATCTAGCCTTGTGCTTGTTGAAACTTAGACCTTGATTACAATCCAGCCAATAACATTTATTGGCAGTTTATTGGCTCCCAATAAGCCATGGTTTTGAATCAATTTAATTCCCACTGTTAAAGGCTTATCGTGAGCTGATAAATATTGTTTCAAATAATACTGATTTTCAAAAAATGCTTAAAATTTTTAGTATACTTAGCGATTCAATGCCAATTATCAAGGGCATAATCTGCGATATGATGATCAAATGCCCACTAACAGCACTAATAGCCAGTGGACAAATAGTTTAAAAAGCACATGAGTACAAGGGAGGTTTAACACCTCTCCCATGCCCCCACCTACCATACCATGAGTGGGTGCATGTCTGCTAAACAGTTAGCATCAAATGACTGCTCGCCATAATAAAAGATTATTGCTATTGCTCCCACTCAGTATTAGTGTGCAGATGGGGCGTTTTATAGGTCCTCCCATGCCCACTGTGGGTATCCGGTGAGGGCTGTAAAATAAAGAGTGTGTTGGACAGATCACTGGCCACAAGATATGCTAATAATTCAATAATAAAGTAGGGGGACATAGTATCCCACTATGCACACTCCCATGGCCAGCAGATGGGGCTAAAGGGACATCGGCACTGAATTCTGGTAAGTGAATTAAGGGGTTTTAACCGTTTTCCACTTAATATGCTCGACAGAAACAATTATACAATTCTCAATCCACTTCATATTGGTTTCGTCTCACAATGTTACTATATGTCCATTTCATTATTAAAAGCATTCTGAACACAAAACACTCCTGAGTAACACATTTGTACAAAACAAAGACTTTATTGTTGAAAGTCCAATAATAAGAACTATAAATGCTATACATGAAATAATTTTTAAAACTGAAATATATATATATATACATATATATATATATATAATGCCAAAATACCAGAGTATTGCAATATGCAATGATACAGTAATATGGCATATTGTCTACAGGACTAATACGGCTAGTCCAATCAACACTACTATATATCAGTCAAGCCATAAGACTTGCTTTTCCCACAGAAATCACAAATCTGCAGTGATGACAATTAATTGGTAGTAACATCACTGCAGATTTGGGATTTCTGTGGGAAAAGCAAGTCTTATGACTTGACTGGTGTGCAGATTTTTGTTTAACATTGTATTAACTATCTACAGACTGCAGGTGGAAGGGGTTTTCAATCACATTTTAACCCCCTCCATAACCTTTTTGGTTTAGCTTCCCTATGTATATATTAAAATGTTTGTAAGCAGCAAAGGGAAATGCAAGCGTAATTTCTGTCACGAATCAGACGAGAGACACGTGCTGGAATGCACTTGTCATTGCTGGTCAATGAAATGAAAGGCATACATCATTCAGAAATGCTGCAATTGGATGGACAATAAAGGGGGAACCTGTGGGATGGCAGGGAGGGATATTTAAATAGTCGAACTGAACTTTATATCACATCACTAAAGGAGGACTTAATTTCCATTATTCAAGTATGCCCTGAAGCAGTCACCTGAAGTGATGAAATGCATCGGTGACCTCATCACTGGTGCAGCTGATTACATACTTCTTTTATATGTTATTACGTTACGTATATAATAAATGTGCTATTGATTTTATTTTTTGGGGGTCCTACATATTTGTATCTCATTTAATATTATTGAGGTTATTATCCTTATTCTGTTGAGGATTGATGATCCATGGAGATATAAAGAAAAGTATTAAAGGCCCTCTAATACTTGTGTGTTGCTGTTTATCCCTTTGTTCGTTTGTGCATATTGGATCTACCTGGGACCTGGGGAGTCCCTGGAAACAGCCATTCTTGATAAGTATATACTCATATAACTTACTGTGAGCCACTGTGATTTCTATAACTTGTTAGATACCCCAAGTCCCCTGCTCAAAGCATTCTTGCACAATGTAATTTAATGAAACTGTAGTGGGATAGTTCTGAAACGTGAATATATGCAAAAATCTAGGTGAAAGCATCATGGTGATTGAGGCACACTACCCGGTCCAGGAGATCTCATATTGAGTCCTTTCTAGCTTGGGCCCAAACACTCTGTAGATTCTCCTGAGAAATCACTGAGATCATCGGGAATATCTGTATGCTTAGGTATTGAACACAGTCTTGTTTCTAGTCAAACTCATATGTGTCTCTAGTGATAGGTTCACACCTAACGCCTGAGATTTAGCAGTGTTCACTTTATGGTGTGATACATTACCATAACTTCAAGGGATCTTGAAGCATTAACATGATGTCAACTGCAAACATGGTTATTTTTTGCTTTGCCTTTTATTGTATCTCAAATTCTTTAATTTTAGTTACAGACCTAATTTTGCTTGCCTATGGTTCCAAGTGAAGCACATAGAAAAGTGTCTTGTGCCATTGCTTATCTCAAAGCTCTCAGACAGGCATACCAAGGTACGAACTCATGCCACCTGGGCTCACATATCCCCCATACAGCCAGTTGAATGCCTTGTCCTCATCCGAGGACAGGAGAAGACACTCGACCTTACCGTGGGAGACCAAGTCAAGAGGTCGTATGATGCCTGCTGCCTTTGTACAAACCCCACCTGGTCGCTATGCACCCCTTGAGGCCCCTGCCAAGAATTTAGGTCTTAGATTGGCACACCTAGTAGGCAGTTTACTTGGTTTTGGGTGAAGGATGTAGGGGTTTAATAGTATTGTGAGATATGGCAGCAGGGTTAAGGAAACTTCTTATAACAAGTAGCTGTGTAGCCATCTTGCCTCGGCAATTTCCCAAATTGTAAGGATTTGATAGCCTTTTCTACTTCATCAGTGGTGATTGGTGCTGTGAGCATAGAGGCTTGTGCCTCAGTTATTCAGGGTAAAGTGATCCCTTGAAAAAAGAACTCTATATCTCCTGGACTAGGTTGGTGGATTTGCGTTCAGGAAAATATGCATAGCGATTTATAGAATTTTGCCAACTGCTGTGGGTCATAAACCTTATGGCCTTTGTCATCAAGCAAATACGGGATAGATTTATATGCTTCTAGTTTCCTGAGTTTAGTGGCCAGCATACGACCTACTTTGTTGCCACTTGGGTAAAATTTGTCTCTGAGTCTTAAGCATAAATTCAGTTTCCTCTAACTGAAATGTATGCAATTCATGTTTTATCTGCTTTAGTTGTTCATGTACCTTAGGTGTATTGACTGCTTTATGTGTCCTATCTAAATGTGCTAGTTGGAGTGATCCCTGTCTTCCCCACCTTTGGAGGATGTGTCTATAGTAGGGTACAATAACATATTAAAGTCCCCATAAAAGATTACATTGGCTTCTGACGATATGTTCTCTCTGTAATGGCACAAGATGAGCTAAAACCCACCGAAGTTACTGCCCGTTCTCAGAATACTCTTGCAACCCGTTTTTTGCTCTCTGTAAGTTTAAAGGGTAATCCAGACATGGACCCCTTGCTCACGGTGCCTAGACAGCTATCAGCTATGCCTCCCTGATGATGCCTAACAAGGCTGAAACGATCGTCTGGGGTTACTGTATCTCTCGTGCAGAGAGAACTTGCTGGCATTTCGGATCTGGACTGCCCGTATGGGTGGGACCAGTCTGATATGCTTCAGATATGTTCTCTCTGTAATGGAACAACATGAGCTAAAACCAGCTTGGGTTCTGAGCGGGGACCCACCGAAGGGCACGCTATTTAAGTTGCTGTCCGTTCTCAGAATACTCTTGCGACCCGTTTATTGCTCTCCATTGTTTGGTAAATAGACATTAATTGTGCAGGAGATAATGTTAAACCTTCCTTTGGCATTATTTTTAACTGATAAGTATCTGCACTGGAGGGAGTGTTGAAACAGTACAGATGTGTTTCCTTTTGTAGTGTAGTTAAGCGAATGGAAGATGTGGGGCAAGAGTGTGTATTCTAAATAGGGCACTTTCCCTCAGGCGAAATGTGTCTCTTGGATTTAAACTCTTGGAAACATACTGTAAATTTTCCTCCTGTTTACTTCCTCCCAGAAAACTCTGCATTTGTGGTGTTAAGTCCACCCAGTGTTTAGTTGCAGCTTCAAAAATCTGACCTCTCGTTGTATGAGTACAGAGATGTTCAGAGGTGTCACATAAGTGTAATGTCTGCTCATAAGTGACATTTGAGAAAATATTTGTAAATTCCAAAACATAACCAAATATTTTGTATGAACCAAGACCTCTGTCCAATATTGCGGTTCCACATGGATGCTATAACCCAACTTGTGACATATATTTTCCCCATGACCAAAACCAAAGCCACCCTGTACATTAAACAGTAAGAATAAATCAGTAAAATTAATAAAAAAATTAGAAACTGAAGTATAATGTAAAATGAGATACTCTAGAAATCGCCTCCCACCATATTTGGAGGACATAGCAGCTCAACATTAAGAGAGAGCATAGGGGCTCTATATTCCAGAGCATATTGATAAATCTTAAATAGACTTCCGCGTTGTTACTTGACTTTTGGTTGCCTAACTAACGCTGGACATCCTCACGCTTTGCATGAGGACATCCAGTGTCATCTAAAACCTAATGCGAGCATTCTTTCAGGTAAGTGACACAAGGGTTTCTGCTCTGCAGGTGGGGGGGGGGGTTGAGCGATCGAGGGGGCACTATAAGGTATAACTTTGTATCCCTAGCCTATAGTTTCCCTTTAACTAGGTGACTACATAATTATAGTTAGAGATCAACAAGCCTCAGTTGGGCATAATGAGGGTAAAGTAACGAAAACCATAATGGAACCATTATAACCCGAGGCCTACACTCTCTCAAGTAGAGAGGAAACTTGTAGCAGGTATACACCAGTAACCTCATAGTGACAATTTTGGAGATCTTGAGGTGGAGGGTACAATCGACCATTAAGGCACTCAACTTCACCTCCGAAGTGGGCTTCATAGATAGTAGTATGTCCCACATATGGAGGAGCTTCGTACCCTCCACCGGCGTGGACACAGCTTTAGTAGACCCATTACTAGTGATGAGCAATTTGTTGAGGTAACCCCCATGTAGATTATTCAGTGTTTATTCAGAGCCTGAGTCAGTGGAAGAAGTTCTGCCAGTCCATAGTAAATGAGGACAAATCAGGCATTTGTTGTAGAGCTGATTATTTGTCTGCGAGCACTTTTGTGGAACACACCACCAGGAAAAGCTGGGTCTTGTGTGTGAAGAAGTGTTTGCGGGCCAGTACATCCCTAGATGCCATCAGTGGGGCCGCATGTCCTTTAGACAATTTGTGGATTCCTTCCATTATAAATTCCTCATTAGTCAGTGTACACGGTAGGTCATGTACATACTCTTTGAAATAAATTTTGAGGTTTACATTGGATACTCAATCAGGGATTCCTTCTTGAGCAATTTTATGTTCTAGCCGATATGTCCTTTCTGGTAACCCCTTGTGTTCATCCACCAGTGCCTTATGTGAGTCAATGATGTTGTCCATTTTTTTTTATAGCTTATCTGTTCTCTCACCCAGATCCCCTATAGATTTGGCCAGTTCTGAGGGAAGTCTTGTGAGATCAGACTGCAAGTCTCTGCGCAGGTCTTGCAACATGAGTTTCATTTTGTCTGAGGTCAAGATGGCCTCAAGGCCAGAGAGTCGTCCGCTGTTGCCGCCAGATTTTTACTGTGGTCCACGGGATAGGGATTTAATTTAAGCTGCATTTTCTTGGACTTAGTACGAATTATTGTTAACTGTTTTCCAGCTAAAATATTTTCCTTAAAAGCCAGTTTTTCAGCCACTTTAGTTCTGGTATATGAGGAGCTACAACCATTGTTCACACACACCAAATCATGCCCCTGAGATACATTATCTTTTAACAAATGGATCAAATTTTATTAAATGTTTAGTTGACTTTATGAAATGGATAAAAGTAAATTAATCCTAGTGGCAAACTCATAATGTACTGTGTATTTCTCAAAAAAACAGTGGATTTAATTAGACAAGATAGAAGTGAGGAGCAGGAGATCATTCTTCTTCAGTCACTCCATGGGTGGCTTTTATTTGCTTTTATATCGTAGCATCATTCATCAACCTGAAATCCTCAATGATTGTGCATGACATAACATAGCATTTAGAAAGCTCTATAATCCTTATTTATCTTTCTCTTTGCAGCTCCGTCGGCTCCTGTATTAAACCCTCAGACTCCGAACTCCGCCACTGCCACCTCGCTACGTGTGTGCTGGAGCCTCTTCTCAGATGACACTGTAGAAAGTTACCATCTGTACTTTAAACCTGTATCTGATGGAACCCCTGGAGAAGATCAAGGAGGTAAGAGTTTAACCTAGAGGTGCAAAAGGAGCATCAGACATTTCAATGAATTACTTCTGAACCAATAAAGAAAGCATGTATGTTTATATACAAAGAGTACATACAAAGGAATACTGTCACAGTTAGTAACAATGTCGGTATATGTGTCTGCTTATCTATCTAGCTAACTAAGATTTATAATCCTAAAGCATCAAATATAGAATGAAATAGTATAATTTAAATAATCATCTTCTTTTTTTTTCTTGGAGTTGTTTTAGGATTTTATGGCTAGCATTATAATGATTACAAAGGTTTTAGTGTAGATATTGATTTTAATGGCACAAGTTACTTGAATTGTGTAAGTATGTGCATTTGAATTGTATCTAATTATATAACTTGTGTTTCTCCTTTATATTACACACTGTTTCATTTGCTTTTTAGTTCTCATTAAAAGGACACTATAGTCACCAGAACAACTAAATGCAGTGGTTCTGGTGTCTATAGCCTGTTCTTGCAGGCTTTTCAATGTAAACACTGCCTTTTCAGAGAAAATTGATTCAATGTATCTCTATGAGGAGATGCTGATTGCCACAGCACATAATTTTGCCGCCCAAGCACAATACCCTCCTAATGCTTTCCTATGGGAAAGCATTAAACTGGCTGAGATCATCAGGATTGATGATCTCAGCCATGGAGGCAGGGCCAGCTGTGGCGAGAACAGTGCAGCGGGGAAGTAAAGCTGAGTAAAATACCTTTGCAATCTGACGGAGGCAGGGGACCTACACACCCACTCCAGGACTATAGTGTTAGGAATACATGTTTATATTCCTAACACTACAGTGTTTCTTTAATGTAAACTCAACAGAGGTCTATGTACGCTCTGACTATGCTTTGCTTACACTCTTTATTGATATTCCATGCTTGGCAACACTTTCTAACCAGGTGAAACCTCCCCTGTGACACTGACTCATTGGCGTCATTGCCATCATGCTGGAATCCTGACATTGTGACATCAGTCACTCCATTCCTATACTCTCTCACCAGTGCCAGCAAAGTTAGCTGCGGAGTTCCCATAGCAACCACAGCCCATACGCTGTGGTTGCTATGTGTGAACAGCAGAAGGGGCTCCTGTTGGAGCTCTCTATGGCACTCAGTTCTTCATCATAGACTCTGTGCTGAAGAATTGATTGACAAGTGATAGAAAGAGCTATTTTATATAAGGTTTTTCTTCCAATCTGTATATTTCCTATCAAATCTGAAATGGTATGCTCTTCAACAAAAGCAGGTTAAATTTACATGATAGGAACCCTGTTAGTGCAAATAACACAAAACACATTAAGGCTTGGTTTACTATGCATTTTCCATTTTGTTTGTTGCAGCTTGAACTTTGTGTTTAATAAATAGACATGTGCAATTTGTTTTGTTACAAATATACATTCGGACAAATTTCGTGCATTTCGGTAATTCGGATGCTTACAGATGTCCGAAGTTCGAATTGCCGAATTTTCGAATTGCCAAAGTCCCGAATTTCTGAAGTGCCTTACCAAACTGAATTGCCAAAGTGTATTGGATTTCTGAAAAGTGGCAAAATACGTGGGTAGGGTTAGGGGTTATGGTTGGGTTTAGGGTTAGGAGCAAAACAAATGGTTAGGGTTAGGTTTAGGGTTAGGGTCCGAATTGCCAAAGTTCCAAATTGCCAAACCGAACCGAATGCCATTGGTCCGAATTGCCGAAGCAGACTTATTTCTTTACTTACCCGAATTTCCGAACTGAACCAAACTTTTTGCCCATGCACTATTAATAAATGTTTGATAATGTTTGGACTGTCTATATAATTTTTGCTGCTGAGCATTGCCATTTAAATATTAGTAAACAGCCCTGTAGACCCTAGGGCAACACAGCTTACTCCGCTTACCTACCTTTGGCAGCCCTGTACAGCTAAGCAGTAAGTAACTGAGTGAGCCGTTCAATTTTGGAATATTAGCCTTAAAGAACCAATTGTTATGATGACATATAGACCATCGTTGATCTGTATGAGGTTAAAACAGAAGTTCATTCCCAAAAGCCCTCTCGGAAACATCCAATAATATCGGGTACTTTGGATGTCTAGAAAACATTTTTTATTTACAAAGTACTTCCAACTTTTTTTCCTTCTACCTTAATCTTCTACAGGTCAATGAAGAACATGCAGATTTTTGTATTTTCTCTTATTTTTGTTATATTACTTTCCTTGAACCCAAAGCTGAAATTGTTACTAAAACAACTTTCTATTTAGCTCTCTGCTTACACAGAGACCTCTCGTACTCAGTCATCTAATGCTTCATACCCTCATAGGCAGCAATGTCTCTTGTTCCCTTTGCTGTCTAATTCCAGCTTTCTCTCCTACTTTTAGTAGCTTGACTTGTTATCCTTCTCAGATCAATTTATTCTGAAATACAAGTAAATCCTGGGGTAATCTCTGCTAAAATTCTAAAGTGTGTCACCTAACTGGTCTTGGGTAACAGAATGCAATAGTCAGCCTTTAAAGTACAGTATTTTCTGTATTTTGGATGTTGATTCTAACGAAATCCCATCCTAGATATTTGCAAAATAAACAATCCAATGGGCAAATACAAATGGCTACAAAACAATATATTACTATACACTATTTTGGTCAATAAATATATACTATTTTGTGTGCTAGTGGGGATTTTTACATTTCAGCCCTCCCCCCCTTCCCCCTTTTACAAAAAATAAAATCGCCTCTGCTGAGGTGATTAGGCTTAAAGACCATTTTGTCTAGTCAAATGCTTCTCACAGAAAAGCAAAGAGTCCAATGCTTCTCTATGAGACGCATCAGAGGACCTTTGCAATGCTTGAAGACGTTGAACGTCAAGACATGGGCCATTTTAAAATGTAGAGCCTATATCTCAATGTTTTTTATATTCCGCAACATCGTTAGTTTCAGATAATGGGCTGATGTTTTTTAATTTTATATACAATGCAATAAATGGAATTTTCTTCTACTTATTATATTTAATATCTCTTGTTAAATTTCATGATTGCTGTCCCCATTTATCCCTTTTTTTTTGTTATTTACCCTTTGCATTAGTCGTATATTTCTTTAACCCCTTAAGGACACAACTTCTGGAATAAAAGGGAATCATGATGAAATATTTCCGTCATCTGTCCTTAAGGGGTTAAAATCTTTTTTGAAAAATTCAATAAAAATTATTTGAAAAGTACAAAAGTCTGACTCAATTCTCACCGCGGAAGCACCAGCTATTAAGGATGCCAGTGTAACAGACACTAGAGGTGTATTTAGGCCCACGATGTAAACATTGCTGTATCTCTAAAATGACAATGTTTTATAATACGGGAGAAAAATAGCAGGCCCACTGCATCCAGACCACTTCATTGAGAAGAAGTGCCCTTGAAACTTATAATGGTCCTTTAATTACAGATTGCATGAATAATCAGTGTAGGCATTATTAATTTCCGTACATTAAAAGCAGCATGGATGTCACAAGATTTCTTTTTCTTTTACAGATATCACGTACAATTACAATGTAATAAAACAAAATCAGAATGGTTGTCTACTCTTCCAGTATTTATTATGTTTTGTCTCTTTATTGCAGAATGCATGATACGAGCTAAGGAAACATATTGCACAGTGAAGGATCTCATGCCAAACACCCAGTATGAATTTTGGGTCATTGCTATCAACATCACAGGTGGGAGTCCTGCAAGTGAACGGGCTGTCTATGTTACAGGTGAATATCAATATTAAACCTGCTGACTTCAGTGTAAAGGAAAACACAGCCCGGTAATGGTAACATGAGCCCAGCGAGGTCTTGCTTAGAAAATCAAACAATCAGCAGTTTATTCTAATTTTACAGAAATTAGATTTACCTATTCTTCTAGGTAAAGTGTCTTCAAGGTGGTAACACTTTTTAATGTTCTATATCTACCAAATACTGAGTTCAATATAATTTCACACAAAACTTAAAGGACCACTATAGTGCCAGGAAAACATACTCGTTTTCCTGGCACTATAGTGCCCTCAGGGTGCCCCCACCCTCAGGGTCCCCCTCCCACCGGGCTGGATGGAGAGGAAGGGGTTAAACTTACCTCTTTTTCCAGCGCCAGGCAGGGAGCTCTCCTCCTCCTCTCCTCCCTCTTCTCCTCTCTGGTGTCTTCTCACTGTGATTTTCACAGTGAGAAACGCGGAAGCCCTCTAGCGGCTGTCAATGAGAGGCTGGATTAACCCTAACATAAACATAGCAGTTTCTCTGAAACTGCTATGTTTATAGAAAAAAGGGCTAACCCTAGATGGACCAGGCACCCAGACCACCTCATTAAGCTGAAGTGGTATGGGTGCCTATAGTGGTCCTTTAAATCGCTTCATCAGGCAAATACATTTATATTAAAGGTTTCAGTCTTATATTCATTTATTATATAAAGAGGCAAGAGAATTAAATATATTATATACACATAAGAGAGGAGAAAACACCCATGAACAATTCAAATAGAGAATGTAACGATGAGTGAAATTTTTGTTTAGTGGGCCAATGTTAGATATTACATATAAAATCAAAAATATAGAATTTTATCATAATATTTAGCTTGCGGATTCCATCTAAATGTTACACAATAATCTGTCTTATTCACTTATCTGAACTAGTGAAAGGACACTCCAAACCCTCATTGTTAAAGAATTGCATAGACAATTAAATAAAATAAAGCAAATCAATTTGAATAAAAAAGATACCTTTTGAATTTTCTGCCACGAGCATATAACGCAGGTTTTTTTTTGTCTAGTCGTACTAGAACATGGTGCTAATATACATATGATATGATTATCTGGACACTACAGTATGGAAGTGAACTTAAGGTGAAAAAGCTTTTTTTGCAAAAATCTGCGCATCATGGAGTAATTAACAGTAATGGATTCCATGGTGTTCTGCGAAATGCGTTGTTGCAAGTTGCTTTTGACTAACCCTCAAGAAATGTTGTAAAGGCATTTGCCTACAAAAGTTTAAAACCTACCGTCAGGAAAATGTTCTCATGATAACAAAGAAAATATTTTGAACACATATTTTATGTGATTTTCCAGCCCCATCACCTCCCATTATTAAGAGTGAAGTATGCAGTAGTTGCGAGAATGCAGCCCTAATCTGCTGGGATTCAGGGAACATCAATCCAGTTGATTCTTATACGGTTGAAATATACAATGTGACAAAAGGAGAGAATGAAGCTCTTCTCACAGAGTAAGTATTGTGTCCATGCGTGACAGCTTGCAATCATTGACTCGAGGGGGGGGGTCATTTTTCCTGTAGTTAAATATTAGTTATTAAAGGATAATATGTGGTATTATGTGCTTTGTAAAGCAAAGTAAGCAACCTTAATGATATTTACTGACATTACCAGAATTAATGTTCTTTAATGACCACATGGCCAATATGCAAATAGTAACCACGTTGTTATTATAATTGTAAAATTATTATTTTTATTAATATTTTTAAAGCACCAACAAATTCCGCAGTGCAGTACGAGTGGAGTAACAGACAAGTATTTGTAACAAGACGAGTTGGAACAGAGGGTGTTGAGGGCCCGATTACATTCTAGAGGGAGTGGGGCAAAGTAACACAAAAGGTAAAGGTGGGATATAGTTTATGTATGGGAAAAGTAGGTTGCTAGAATATTTTTTAATGAAGGCTATATTTTATTTTTAATTTTGGATGCAGTTGCAGGAGAGGAAGCAAGGTTCAGGGAGGGAAAACTGTTAACAGTTTAATTAATATGCTATCCTGAAGAAGTGGGCTTTTTATATTCTTTTTAAAAAAATGAAGACTGGATGATATTCTAATGGAGCAGGAAGGGAACCCTAGAAAATTCTTGAAGGTCATAGGTGGGAGTATGAACAGAGGGTAGACGCAGGTCTTCGGCAGAGCCTAGGGGGGCCTGGACAGGCCATACATGTGTAAGTTGGGAATGCATAAGATCACTGAGAAGCAGATTGCAGTAGTCAAGAGAGGATAGTGGAATGGACCAGTGCCTTACCCACATTGCACGCTATGTTTTTGAGATAGAAGTGGCAGAATTTGGCAATTGACTGGACATGAGGGTTAAAAGCAAGGTTGGAGTCAGAGAATACCTAGGCTGTGAGCCTGCAAGTAGAGCCATTGACCTGGAGAGACACAGACATGGGAGTAGCAACACTTGAGGGAGGAAAGAAGTTATGTTTTGTATAAGTTAGATTTAAGGAAGTGATCAGCAGTTTGAAATAGCACAGAGGTAGTCGAGACACAAATCAAGAGGAATGGAGAGAGATCAGGAGAAAACAGATATGGCATCCACATAGAAGTGATATAGATTGAAAACAGTAGGACAGAATCTTGGGGAACTCTGACAGAGAGGGATTTCAGAGAAGATGAAGAGTCAGTGAAAGAAACACTGAAAGAGAGCTGGGAGAGGTAGGAGGCGAACCAAGAGAGAACAGAGTCTCATAGACCGATATTACAGAGGATGAGAAAAAGTTGTTGATGATCAACAGTGCCAAAAGTAGCAAAAAGATCAAGGAGATTTAGGAGTGACCAGTGGATTTTGCAGCAAGAAAATCTATGAATACTTTGGTCAGGGGAATTTCGGCAGAGTGACAAGTGCGGAATCCAGACTGAAGTGGGACAAGCAGAGAGTTGGATTCAAGGGAAGAGGTCAAATTCGCTAACACAACTCTCTCAAGGATCTTGGAGACAAACAGTAATAGTGAGATAGGGCAGTAGTTGGATAGGGATAGGAAGTTAAGGTCAAGGTTGTGCTTTTTTATTATCACGGTTATGGTTGCATGCTTGGAGGGTGAAAGAAATATGCTAGAGGAGAGGGAGAGATTGCATATTTTAGTGAGGCATAGAGCAAGAGAAGGAGACAGAGCACAAATAAAATGTTAGGGAATAGGATTTACAAAACAGAAGGTGGGGCGGGAGGACCTTACCAGAAATCTCTTTTAGCATAGCGAGTGTGAGTGACCATAGAACAGCGGAGGGAGTGGGGTTGGGGGAAATAGGAGTAGGAAAGAGATTAGAGATCTTTTACCTGATCACAGAAATCTTCTCAGTGAAGAAAGTTGTGAAGTTGTAGATGTCAGGTTAGTAGGAGGAGCAGTAGCAAAATGGCAAAGAAGAGAGTTAAAATGTGAAAGAGGTGATTGGGTTCTTGAGAGAGCATGGTTATGAGGGTATTGAAGTAATCTTCTTTTGCAGAGGAAAGACCCAAGCTGTATGAGCGTAGCATAAATCTATAGTACAGGAAATCACATGTAGAATGAGACTATCTCCAGCAGCATTCAGCAGTTCTGGAGCCTTTTTGGTGGTATTGGGTCACTTTGTGTGCTAAGATTGTAATTGGGGTGCTTACAACATTTAAATGTACCTTTTAGGATCTACAACAGTCTGAATTCCTTGCAGCATGGATACAACAAGCTTCTCTAAACAATCCTTTGGGATGTTGGTCCAAGCTACCTACATATTATCAGGCAGATTCTGCAGATTTTTGTCCATACATTCCTCTTCCTACTTCTGTTCCACCCAACCCCACAGGTTTTCTTTTTGCTTGAGATCTTGGGATATGTCTGGTAATTGGCATAAAATAAAGTCACCATTGTGTTTTGGAAGAAAATTACCCTGTTTTCCTGTTTTTTATCCAATATTTCTGAACTCTCATTTAAATAGTCCCTCTCCATCTATCTCCCTACAACCCAGCCCCTCAAGCTTACTGCTTTGGATTTACTTTTATTAAGGTCTTACCTTTTCTTAGCCACATCCAGTTTCTCTCCAAGTCCTGTAGATTCCACCTTACAATATTGCCCACATTCACCCCTTTCTAATTTAAGATAAGGAACTTGTTTTTCTACACATTTCCTGACATGACTATTATAACTCACTACTTATCTATATCCAGATACCTGCATTGCACAATAATATATCAATGTTGGCACTCAACTGGCTGATGGTGCTGGTATTGAGGTAACCCAGCGTGTAAATACCTTTAAAATTACAGATTATTAACCAATCAACCAACCAAAACAGTTTGAAAATTTAAGAACAGATTATGTATTTGCAGCTTAGAAAAGGTTTTTTAAAAAAATGGATTTTTCAAGGGCTTGCCCATTCCTATGCAATTTTCTACCCCGATCCCTGAGACACTCGCCTAACCTTCAGTCATTTACAAAGTCACTGAAAACACACCACTCTAAACCTAATATCTTTATGGGTAACGTTTCTCTCATTACAATTGGCCTCGTCAGTTCACTCGCCTCCAAAGCCAGTTCACTATCTCTTCTTCCACTGTTCACGTCTTCCACACACCACTTTTACTAGCTTATTTTGACATGGACATCTTATTCATCAGTCCCTTCTCCCCTCTGAGATAATGTTATTCCTCTTGTGTTCTTTACTCCTTCTTCATATATTGTAATCTCATTTGAGCATGGCCTTTTTCACCCCAGGTAATATTTTCTATGTAATTTATTTGTCAGATATCCCCTTCTTACACTTCTAAAGTGCTGCAAAAAATGTTGGAGCTAGATAAATGCTAATAAATATAATACCTTGTGGCGTGATGTATTAAACTGCTGGAAGTATCCATTTTAAATTGAGCAAACTATGACTGCAGAGGGATTTATATGATCAGTGAAAATACATAGATAGAATGTGGCATTCAAACTGTGATCAACCATTATTAAAGGGATTAATGTGCTCTAGAAAGCTATGCTCCCACCATTACATCGCCACTACCAACAGGGTAGAGTTCATGGGGTTAATGTCTTGTTTATGAGTCTGACTCTAAACTCTGACTGTTTTAAAAGAAGTGACGATTCTTCATATTTCCAGTCATCATTTGTTTCATTTTAGCGATCTCTCGCTTGCTGAAGCCTTATCGTTCTGTTCTTAGCTAGCAAGGTTTTATGCGCTGTGATTTCACAGACTGATTTATGCACAGCACTGTTGCAGAGAATAGTTATTTAAGTATTTGTAACTTTTCGGTCAATGTTAAAGGTTTTACACTCACAAACCATTTGCAGAATGAATGCTTTTAGTTAATCACAGTGACTCTCTAAACCTTATCGCCTGCACTGCTTGGAAATATCACGAGATCCACCAACACTCAACAACAATCACAGAGCTTTCAAACTCTCTTTGTTCATTGGGTTTTCCCCATTTAGTGTTTGGTCAAGCAACTGCTCAACTCTCGGCCATCTGCGTGTTTTATATATCAAATGAATGATGTGCTCACCTAATGATGTGCTCACTCAGTGGATAACTTTAATCTGTTGCTACTCTACCAGATCTTGCAGGAAAGTATCAGAGTCCCTGTTACCAGTTTTATGTCTTACATGGTTACATAAGTGATTAAGTTGAAAAAAAAAAAGATATATAATTCTTACCAATAGCAATATTTACACTGATCATCCACAACATTAAAACTACTGACAGGCGAAGTGAATAACATTGATTATATCGTTACAATGGCACCTGTCATGGAATGGGATATATTGGGCAGCAAGTGAACATTCAGTTTTGAATTTCATGTGTTGGAAGCAGGAAAAATGGGCAAGTGAAAAGATCTGAGTGACTTTGACAAGAACAAATAACGATGGCTAGACGACAGGGTCAGTGTATCTCCAAAATGACAAGTCTTGTGGGGTGTTCCTGGTATGCAGTTGTTAGTACCTACCAAAAGTGGTACAAGGAAGGACATTCTGTGATCTGCTGTCAGGGTCATGGGCCCCCAAAACTTATTGATGCGTGTGGGGAGTGATTACACAGAAGAGCTACTGTAGCTCAAATTGCTGAAAAACATTATGCTGGTCATGATTAAAAGGTGTCAGAATACACAGTGCTCACAGTTTGCGGTGTATGGGGCTGCAAAACAGCAGACCAGTCAGAGTACCCATTATGACCCCTGTCCCCCACCAAGAGCACCTTCAATGGCGACATGAGCATCAGAACTTGGTTCAAGGAGCAATAGAAGAAGGTTGCTTGGTCTTATGAATCATGTTTTCTTTTACATCAGGTGGATGGCAGGATGCATTGTTTACCTGGAGAAAAAATGGCAGCAGCATGCACTATGGGAAGAAGGTAGGTCGACGGAGGCAGTTTTATGCTTTGGGCATGGTCTGCTGGGAATCCTTGGGTCCTGGCATTCGTGTGAATGTTATTTTGACACTACCACCTACCTTTATTGCAGACCATATACACCCATTCATGGCCTATTTCAGCAGAATATTGCACCATGCCACACTGCAAAAATTATTCAAGAATGGTTTGAGAAACATGACAAAGTGTTCAAGATGTTGATCTCAATCCGAGTAAGTATCTCTGGGATGCACTGATACAACAAATCCAATCCATGGAGGCCCCACCGTACTTGTAGGGCATAAAGGATCTGCTGCTAATATCTTAGTGCTAAATAATACAGGACAAGTTCAGAGGTCTTGTGAAGTCCATGCCTCAACATTTCAGAGCTGTTATCGGCAGCACAAGGGGGACCTACACAAAATTATGCAGATGGTTTTAATGTTGTGGCTGATCAGTGTTTGATCCAAAAGGCAAAATAAAATCTGCAACAAACAACTTTTCAATTTTGAGCCAAGGGGACACATAGTGTTCTCGTGTCTGTGTGTGCCTGTGCTACAAGATAAAAGATACAAGGTTATGGCACAGTGATATTCAGTTATTACTATGTGTCTTATACTATTCAGATACACACAGAAATGTTCTGAAATATAGCGGTTAAATATTATTTTGATAGTATTTATTAAGGTGATCTAAAAGGTGACAGTTTTGTTTATATTAAATTCCACCAGTTTTCACAGAAATTTCCATTTCAGAAGACCACCAGATTAAGATTCGCAAAAAAATTGATGAATCAGTTGTGTCAGGGACAAAACAGAGCATACTAAAAAGAATAACAGTTAAGGGGGAAAAAATCTGACAGATTTAATAAATATGCCAAATATGCCAAAAACATAATAATAAAATGTGTAGAAAATTAGATGGAAAAAAGTGACACTTTGATAAACCTCTTCCTCAGACTGATGACCACCAGGAACTCAAACAATCCATAAACTTTAGGGGCAGAACGAAGGAAGCAAAACGTTTTTCCCATCTGCCGTATACATGGAGAGGGGGAGGGATGTAATTTGCAGCGGAGTTTGGGGAGCTAGTCTGGGGAGGGAGAGGGTTAATCGGTAGTTGAATGTGTAGAATCAAATTCAGACAGATGCAGCTAATTAAGGAATGTAGGGATCTATTTTGGAGCAGAAAGGGGGTTGGTTATCAGATTTATACAGGAGTTGATAGAGAATGTAAAAGTGCATGGGAATTATGGGCAGATGATAAGTCCTGCTTAAGTATGCATGTATGTATATGTGTTCGGCAGCTTGTGTATGTATGCACAGTATATGTATATAGCTAAATATTTGTATGCTGTGTAGGTGGAAGTCAGTGTGACTTGTTAAATATGAGTGAATGAACTTGTATGTCTGATACCAAGTGTGAATAATGGGGAGTTGCATTGATTAGGCTATGCCTAGGGCACCCAAAAACATAAATACATCACTGCATATACCTATCCGCTCTATAATAAGATTAGGAACGCGCTATAGCTCGGTATTCGTGAAATGAGAAGTGCAAGCTCATCACTGGTATTCACCTTTTTTTGTAGAGTAGTGACTGAAGGATAAAGCAGGGCTGCCACCAGAAATTTTGGGGCCCCTGACACTGCCCACCATCTGGGCCCCCCGGGGCCCGCCCTCCAAGTCAATCCACATGACCTGCCGCAAGTCTACCCACATGACCCGCCCCCAAATCCACCCACAGGGCCCATCTTAAGTCCACCCACAAGGATGAAGTGTGTGTTTACTGAATTTGTTTATGTGTGTATAGTGGCTTAAGAATGTGTGTAGTGGATACAAAGTGCATGAGTAAAGTGGATACGCTGTTTATAGTGGATTCAGATTGTATGTTTGTGTAGTGGACAGAATGTGTGTGTATAGTGGATGTATTGTGTGTATAGTGAATGCAGTGTGTGTGTTTGTGTACTGGATGTAGTATGTGAATAGTGAATGCATATTGCGTGTTTGTGTAGTGAATGTAGTGTGTGTGAGTATAGTGAATACAGTGTGTCTGTGTAGTGGATATAGTGTTTGTGTGTATAGTAAATGTAGAGTGTGTGTTTGTGTAGTGGAAGTAGTGTGTAAATAGTGACTGCAGAGTGTATGTGTAGTGGATGTAGTGTGTGTATAGTGTATGCAGAGTGTGTGTTTGTGTAGTGGATGCAGTTTTTGTGTTTATGTGGTTTATGGTGTGTTTTAAGTGGTGGATGATGTGTGTGGTTGTGTAGTGGATGCATTTTGTGTGTTTATGTAGTGGATGATGTGTGTGGTTGTGTAGTGGATGATGTGTGTGGTTGTGTAGTGGATGATGTGTATGGTTGTGTAGTGGATGATGTGTGTGGTTGTGTAGTGGATGATGTGTATGGTTGTGTAGTGGATGATGTGTGTGGTTGTGTAGTAGATGATGTGTATGGTTGTGTAGTGGATGTAGTTTGTGTGTTTATGTGGTGTATGATGTGTGTGGTTGTGTAGTAGATGATGTGTATGGTTGTGTAGTGGATGCAGTTTGTGTGTTTATGTGGTGTATGATGTGTGTGGTTGTGTAGTAGATGATGTGTATGGTTGTGTAGTGGATGCAGTTTGTGTGTTTATGTGGTGTATGATGTGTGTGGTTGTGTAGTAGATGATGTGTATGGTTGTGTAGTGGATGCAGTTTGTGTGTTTATGTGGTGTATGATGTGTGTGGTTGTGTAGTGGATGCAGTTTGTCTGTTTATGTAGTGGATGACGTGTATGGTTGTGTAGTGGATGATGTGTATGGTTGTGTATTGGATGATGTGTGTGGTTGTGTATTGGATGACGTGTATGGTTGTGTAGTGGATGATGTGTGTGGTTGTGTAGTGGATGATGTGTGTGGTTGTGTAGTGGATGATGTGTGTGGTTGTGTAGTGGATGATGTGTATGGTTGTGTAGTGGATGCAGTTTGTGTGTTTATGTGGTGTATGATGTGTGTGGTTGTGTAGTGGATGCATTTTGTCTGTTTGATGTATGTGTGTGGTGGATGTGTGACAAATGCTGCTGGGAGGCATTTTGTTTTTTTTTTTATGTAGAATTGTTTGTAATTAAAAAAAATAAAAAGATGTATTCCCCCCTCCCTGCCTCTTACCTGTAGTCAGGGAGGGGGGACAATGGATTCCCTGGTGGTCCGGTGGCTCTGCGTGTTGGGCCAGCAAGGAGGAGCCCAGCAGACTCCCTCCTGCAGCCAGGACGCGAGCCCAGCATGCATTGCGTGCCGCGGAGCGTTGTCATGACAACCCGCGGCAACGCTTTACTGCTGTGGCTCGCGAGAGTGCTGGAGGGGAAGGTAAGTATATCCTGGGCCCGCAGAGGCATATATACATAGCGGTACTTGCTATATATATATAAATATATATATGCAGATTGAAGGGCTGGGGGCCCCTGCATGCAGAAGATTACCTGTGCAGCCGGGCCCCCCAGGACCGCCGGGCCCGTGACAACCGTCATGGTTGTCACCCCCTGATGGCGGCCCTGGGATAAAGTAATAAGTGAACAGGACGTTTCTGCTGTTTTTATAGTGTCCCACACTTGTTATTAATATGTGATGCATGCTGTTCATTATCTAGGCTGCTTCGGAGACTAGCAGTGTAGAGGATATGATTAATAATTTGAACCTTCAGAAATGTACTAGATGCCTATGTTTTGTTATGCAATCACGGCGGTGTATCTGATAGTCAAAACTAACATTTTTTTTTCCACAGATCTATTGTAGGAATTCCCATCTGCGAATCTCTCATTCAGCTCAAGCCAAGGGAAACATATCACATCAGCGTCAGAGCTGTGAATGTGGGTGGCCCAAGCGAGAGTAGCAAATCTGTTTCAATTCACACCACAGGTATTCCGCTACCACTACATCTCCTTACGGTACATAGCAGAGTTTAAACACCAGGAAATGCTTCAATAACATTCTAATTACATGATTTTGCTATTACATGATGAAAAGTCATGATTTTAATAAAGACACGGAGGCAAGTGAAGGGGTTGCCCATAGGTGATTAG
Source organism: Pelobates cultripes (assembly GCA_933207985.1). Classification (NCBI taxonomy): domain Eukaryota; kingdom Metazoa; phylum Chordata; class Amphibia; order Anura; family Pelobatidae; genus Pelobates; species Pelobates cultripes. The sequence goes on along the minus strand of OW240914.1, from coordinate 78,756,044 downwards.
GAGGGCACCCCAAACCGTCTGGGAATCTGGGAGTTAAGTAGGGAAACCAGAAAAAACAAACAGAGTGAATAAGGAGAATAAGTGTATAAATGTAAGAGATTATAAAACAGTGTAAAATTGCTTCAGAGTGTAATAAAAGGTACTTATCTGATGTGGAGCAGCAAAGAAAGAGGGAATTTGGAGGGCGGACCAGGCTATTATACTGGACACTAGGGGGGCGTGGCCTATGTATGAGGCATGCACTACCTTTTGCTTTTTCAATTCTGTTAATGTTCTTTGCTGCTGTTGTGGACAGTAAAGAAAGGGATATGCAAATACCAGACTCCGTGTCTTGTAATAAAATTGCAGTATTGTATGCACGTTGTTATGGAATTACTATATCTGGGACACTTGTTAAATCAAACATGGATATTAAGAGCAATGGACAGACAATAGACATGCAGACAGAAAGATGGATCTCAGCTAATTTTACATCTGTCTTAGATCCAATAGCAGAGTCAATTGTCCAACCATCCTGGGTTTTTACCCCCAAAATCACTTCTAGGAACATCAGAGAAAAGTCCTGAAAAAAAACAGAGTATCTGAGCTCATGGTAACATTTTTAGATAGAAAGGAACTTTTTTGTCTACGCTGATTGCTTCTAATCTAGTATAGTAGCATATAATATTGGACATAACAATATGATGTGAAAAAGTCTCAGACTGCATCTATAGATCATAATGTAAATAAAAATGAATCTCAGTAAATATAATTCAAATCCTTTTTGTTTCATTTCACTGCACACTATATGTACCATTCACTTGTGTCTTCCTCTCTTCTTTTAGATTAGGAATGGTGAATTTATATCCAAACCTCTCTACACTCCTTTTGTCATAGTATATAGTATAGACTAGACATGTGCAAATCATTTCAAATTGAATTTGATTTAAAATATGTGGAAATGTCCCAATTCTGAAAAAAACAAACAAACCAAAAACGAACAAATTTAGAATGAATGGAAACAGATTATATTGGATCCATTCGTATTCCTAAGGATAGAAAATTAGGGACTTAAAAGGACACCGTGGTCACCAGAACAATTACACCTTATTGTAGTTGATCTGGTGAGTATAGTACGAGTATAGTACTGCAGGCATTTTAATGTAAACACCGCCTTTTAAGAGGAAAGGCAGTGTTTACATTACAGCCTAGGAACATCTCTAGTGGCCACTCCTCAAACAGCCACTAGAGGTGCTTCCTGGGGCACTGCTGCACAGTGTGCAGCACTGACATTCGGTGTCTCTGCCCTCTGCATGCAGACACTGAACTTTCCTCATAAAGATGCATTGAAACAATGCATCTCTATGAGGAGATGCTGATTGGCTAGGGTGATTTTTAACTCCACCCTCTGCCCCACCTCCTTGGCTGAGATCATCAGAATTGATCAACGAATCCAATATTTCTGATGATGTAAGCTAATCGGTGCAGGGACAGATGCGAGAAGCCCCACTCTGCGCTGATAAAAGGTGAGTTTTAACCCTTTTTCTTTCCTGACAGGGTGGCTGAGCGCCTAAATAGTGATTTTAGAATTAAACTGTCAGGAATCCATAAGAAAAAGGTAACCTGCGCTCTCTCCTAAATCCCTATGTATATTTAAACAAATGGAGGTCATTTAGTTGCTCCAATGGTCATTGGAGGGAATGCCCGCCTGCCACGTCAAGGCAGACCCCTCTCAGGTTGGTTCCTACACTGACCCTTCAGCCTGCTTCCTTGAGCTTCTGGCAAAGATATCTCTAATGAGACAGAAAGGGGTATTTTTTATATACACCCCTATATACTTATGAACCCTTAATAGGGAACACATGGGATGGGCAGCAGCATTGTAACATAGCTGTGTGATACAAAAAGTGAATACAAATACAAAAAAACAAAACACAAGCCCTGCACTCAAACTCCCACTACTAGTAGTGGGAGTTTGAGCGCAGGATTGGTTGTTTTTTATTTCAAATTTGTATTCACTTTTTGTCCCCCAGCCCCTCATTGCATCTTATCCCCCCCTTTGTCTCATTCCCCCATTCTCCTATGTGTCTCAATTCCTCCCCCCAGCTCCTCTACATCTCATTCCCCCAAGCCCCTCCATGTGCTTATTTCCCCCCAGCCGTCCATGTGTCTCATTTCCTCTCCCCTCTCCCCCATGTGTCTTACCCACCAGTGTTAATTTTGGCTGCATATTTCACTTTAGTTATAGTCTTTTGGCTAAAAAGCCATTTTTGTTTTAGTTGTATTTTAGTCATCTGAATTGTTTTTGTTTTGTTTAGTCGACTAAACCTAAATAAAATTGTTAGTCAACAAAATTAACACTGGTGCAACAGAGGTAGGTAAGATGACAACAAAATTACTTTTCAGATGAATATTAATTATAATATTTTATATGGTGTATTTTGCCAGCATAATAACATATTTCTTGTATCTCTATTGCTGGAGATTGTATAAACATGCATCTTTAAACTATAGCAACAGACTTAATTTTAGGCGCTTAAATAACACCAAATGTTGCAAATCACAGTTTTCTTAAATTGAACTGAGCCTTCAGCCCATCTGGTGTATTTATAGAGCCACATTGACATAATTACATCATCGTTAGTGACACTTGAGTTCACTTAGAGCTATTTGTACAAGTTATGCAAATTGAAAAGCCCTTCTAGGACATTTAAAAAAGTAAAATAAATTCTCAATCTGCTGGAGCTTTGGTTGTAAAACAGCATTTTATTGTGGATTTTTATATTATGAATGGTTATAATGTCTACGTAACTGCTCTTTCAATTCAGATTGCAGATAGCCTAGTGGTTGATGCAAATTCTGCTATTGCCCAAAACCACTTCATCATATGCTGAAAATCAGTCGTTTTTTCTTTAAAGGGACATGCATCTCTTTTATTTATTTATTTTTTAACCAGCAAGCAAACACTTTTAAACAACTATAAACTTAATGTAAACTTGGTCAGATTGCATTGTTGGGCACACCTCAAAGCTATGGTCAGTTTCTTCAACAGTCTGCAAAGCTAAAATGAATGAATGAGACAGCTGTCTCAAAATGGTGCATACTTTAACTTCCTTAAATTAAAAAAAAATATCCATTCCAATGTTCTAAACAAGATCAACGATATACGGAGTGATTTATTGCGCTGTAGTGCCTGTTAATACTTCAGGGTTGCAGGTTTAATTACAGTCTATCCAGTACTTCATCTTTTGAATCTTAAATCGACACTATAGGCATCAAAACTACATTAGCTTAATTAATCAGTTTTGGTGTACAGTTACAGACTGCCTCTGCAGTCTGACTCTTTAGTTTTCTATCAAAAGGAATAGAAGAAATTAGACTTCGGCACGGGAGAAATTTTTATTTTTGTACGAAAAAAAATGTTGTTTCGTCAGAATCAAATTTCATCCATTGACTGCAGCCGTTTAACAGATAGCTCCCTAAATCCCACAAGTATTAGAGGGCTATCTACTAAAAAGCTGAAAGACTAAAATTGTTCTTTTAGCCAATTTTACTAATACTAAGTAAAAAAATACTTAGTATTAGTAAGTAAGGGAGGTTATAACCTCCCTTCTACCCCTACTCAATATGTCAGTAGGGGCATGTAAATAAAGACCCTCCACCAAATTCAATAAAGGTGAACCTGACACAGGCCCTATGCCCCAAAAATGTAAATAATTAACAAGGGGTGTGTGTCAAACGCTCCGTCCCATGCACGTTTGCCACAAACTCCTGGAGGAGTGTGAAAGCTGGCCTCCTGCCCACTGACTAGGGGTCCAGGTCTGAGACATTATTTGGGAGTTACCCTGTCCAGCCGCCATTATCAGCTTTCCCTGGGTGCTCCTGGTACGGCACTTTCTCTTCATTCAAATGGAACCGAACGCTAGCTCCCTGGCGGCCTTTCGCATGAGCCAAACCCATGAATGGTCCTCAGCGGTACTTAGCTATGGAACTAATTTCGGCATGAGGACTTATAAAGCCTTCCCATGCCAAGCAATTTGACTCAGAGCGCTCTCATTAGTTGGCTTAAGCCAACCAATAAGAGTAATCTGACATGTAAATCTTGAGACTTACCTGCAAGGCTCAATATTTATTTTATTAGTTCCCCTCCCTTTATTACTTAGGGACCCCACCTGCCAGCAATGAATGGAAGTTGGGGGGAAACTATAGGTTCCCCCCCCTTTTTTTCCATGGTGCACCAATCTGGCAGCAATGGGTGGGGTTCCCCCCTATAGGTTCCCCCCTTTATTACTAAGGGCCCCCATCTCCTGGCAAAAGGGGTGGAGGATAGGGGCAAACAATAGGCTCTCCCCCTTTTTTACTTGGGGCCCCATCCAAAATGGATTGGAGCTGAGGGGGACACTAGGCCCATTGTTTAGTTTAATAGCCCTCACTCAAGGGGCACAGGTGTGGGCTAGAAGGGGACACTTTCCTAGCTGGAACCAGAGAGAAACCTCAGCGCTTCTGCCCCAGTCGCCGTGGCTCTATCCTGGAACAGCGATCTCCAGCACTTGATGTGTCACAGCGTTGCCGTGGTAACACACGGTAGCGATGTGTTTTGCCGGAGATCGTGAGATCTCTTTTCCATGTACTGCAGCTCTGCAACCGGCGGAGCTGCAGACTGGAGGCAGTGGCAAATTACACGGAGGGGTCTGGCACCCGGCGGCATACCAGGCAAGCCGCGGGGAACCCACCTGGTGTCGGCCCTCGGTCCCTCAGTCAGCCAGGTTAATCACCGGTTCGGCGAATGTGTTACATTTTAGTAACAGGTTGTCGAGAACCGACTGAATCCCCCCACCGGTCATCTCATGCCGAAAACAGTTCCATAACATTCGCGGCTAAGTACCGCTGAAGAAACCTCAGGAGTGCCTGGATATTTCTTTCTTCCATCTGGTGTCTCCATAGATTGGCCCTCCCTTTCTGGAGTACCCTGCACGAAGTATTCCCTTTTTTTAGTGTGTGCAGTATACATTTGTTTGCATTGTTTTGCAAACAACTGTAGTTGGATTATTTTTCATGGTCGGGATTGATACTTTTTTTTTGCATGTTTTTTTTTTGCTTTCGGGTCTTTTTTAATTTTATTAATTTGACAGGATTTACCCCCACAGAATAACTTCCTACACATTTACACACTGCACACACACACACTGCACCCACATAAGCACACACTGCACCCCTCTCTCACACACAGATACACATTGCACCCTTCACACACACACACACACGCAGACTGCCTCCCTCACACGCACACTGCACCTTTCACACACACACACACACACACTGCACCATTCACACACACACACTGCACTCCTCACATACACACACAAACTGTGCCCCTCACTAGGGGAGGGCTGGCAGCCTTAGGCCTGGAGGCCAAATCCAGTCAAGTGGCCCATTGCACCACCGAATCAGCTCACCATCCATGACCACTTTTTCCTGGTTTTATAATGGATATAGGTGTAGTCCATGTATCAAGCACGTTTTGTATACAGCGATGGGATTACCATCCCATACACCGTTACCAGGGCTTGACAAATTTAATTGGAATCTAGAAGCCAGCTAAAAAAGTTAGGTGTAAAGTTTTCAATGTCAAAACTAAAATTTTGAAGGGACACTGTAGTCACTAGAACTACTACAACTTAATGTAGTTGTTTTGGAACCTTTATCCTGTCCCTGCATGCTTTTTAATGTAAACACTGACTTTTCAGAGAAAAGGCAGTGTTTTTATTGCTGCCTAGTAGTGGTTGTAGTCTTTAGTAGTGATCGGACCCTGGGCAAGCATCTGCTTGGGCCCTGTGGATCCTGCCCCCCCCATGGCATCAATCCAACCTCTCCCCCTCACCCCAAAACAAAAACAAAAAGCACACACACACACACATATATATATATATATATATATATATATATATATATACACACATATATATATACACACATATATATGTTAAACACAATTATATAGCTGGTTTATAAAATATATATATATATATATATATATATATATAGCTGGTTTAAATTATGATTTTATATATATATATATATATATATATATAGCTGGTTTAAATTATGATTTTATATATATATAAAAATATATATATATATTTGGTTTAACTTTTTGATATAGATATAGATATATATATAGATATATATACGAAAACAAGGGGCTGGCTGCACTCACCTGAACATGCTTAAATGGGGTGCTGCTGGGGGCCAATAAGTACAGTAAAAGTGAAAATCCAGCGCACTCCCTTATCTACTAAACAGCTACTTTGGTGCTGACAGATTTTGCTAGTTTTATTAAAAACACCTAATCTAGGCAAAAAAAATAATGGGGATTTAGTTACATTATATGATCAAACATTGCGTAATGTTAATTTTTACTATATATATATATATATATATATATATATATATACTTTATCTACTTTATATACTATTTATGAAATATAAATATTATATAAACCAGCCATGATTTTTATATATATATATATATATATATATATATATAGTATTTATATAAGTATATGCTGGGGGGGCTGTGTAGGTGCTGGGGGTGCCACAGAGGAGGCTTGGTGGGTGGCTGGGGGTGCCAGAGAAAGGCTTGGTGGGTGGCTGGGGGTGCCAGAGAAAGGCTTGGTGGGTGGATGGGGTGCCAGAGAAAGGCTTGATGGGTGGCTGGGGGTGCAGAGAAAGGCTTGGTGGGTAGCTGGAGGTGCCAGAGGGGAGGCTTCGTGGGTGGCTGGACTGGGGATGCTGAGGGTTGCTGTGTGTAGCTGGCCGAGGGGCTGCACATACCTGTGTCCAATACGCGTTGGAATGGCTGCACACATGGGAGGGAGGTGGAGACTGCCACCGCAGTCACAGTGAGGCCCTAGCGTGACTGTCTTTGTCCTAGACGTCACGCCACATGTAGGGGAGGAGTGGAGGAGAAGTGATTGCTGACAGGCAGCCTGGCGTGAGTGCTAAACGTGCTCATAAAAAAGATATTGCAGGTGTAACACAGGCACCTGGCAACCCACGCAGCCCTGGATATAGGGCAGCCTGGGGGGCAATTGCCTCCCTTCCCCCCGTCCCAGCCCGCCCCTGCCCCTCACATGCACGCTGCACCCTTCACACGCACACTTCACCCTTCACACACACACTGCACCCCTCACACACACGCTGCATCCCTCACACAAGCACGCTGCACCCCTGACACGCACACTGCACCCTTCAAACGCACTCACACTGCACAATTCACACTGCACTCCTCACATACACACACACACTGCACCCCTCACACACACACACTGCACCCTTCTTACACACACTGTATCCCTCACACACCACACCTCTCACTCACACACTTTACTCCTCACACACACACACTGCAACCCTCACACGCACACTGCGCTCCTCACACGCACATTGCGCTCCTCTCCTCACACGCACACTGCACTCCTCACACGCACACTGCGCTCCTCACACACACACTGCACCCTTCACACACACACTGCACCCCTCACACACACCATAACCTTTACTCACACATTGCACCCCACACATCACACTTACTACTACCCCTATCCCCTACTATAGTCCCTTTCCCTTAGGACAGCTCCTATCCTGGCAGACCGAGGTAAGGTGTCAAACTGTTCTTAAATGGTTTGACTACTTACTCTTGGAGTGTGCAATGGCACTCCAGGCACCATAACCAATACAAAGAGCTGTAGTAGCTATTGTGCCTGGAAGGTTCCTACCAGTGCCCCTCCCAAAATTAGGTTCTGAATCCGCCCCTGCTGGAGGAGGGGAGGAAATGGGGAATGGTCTGTATGAAGGATTGGCATGTCAGCCTGGAATGAATGTGCTCCAGACTGCGCGTCAATCATCAAGGCTGGCCCACTGAGTGCAGACAACGCAGAGAGCACTGTTTTAGAGCTCCTTGCAGGATCCTGGGTGTAGCATAAGTGCAAGCAGGTTGAATTATGTGATCACACTACACTTTTTTGAGAATAGTTGTTCCCTGGTGGCCCCAAAAGCTATACAAAAAGGAACAAAGTGTGATGGTAAGACAGGACCCCAAAATTGTGTATGTCGGGAGGTATGGTACTCTATGAGCAGCGTTTGATCAAGAATAGAGTCTGACTTAGTTCTCACGGTAAAAGTACCTCTAGAAGTATGCTTAACCCTGTGTTTTACTCTGCAATTTAACCCCTTCAGGACGGGTGACGGACAAGGTCCGTCATCCAGGGGAAACCCTTAACAACGGGTAACCTGGCTGACTGAGGGACCGAGTTAACATGGACACAGCGTAAAACTTCGAAGTTAGAAAAAAACTGAATGGCTGTGTCTCAAATGTGCCCCTTCAACATCCACATATACCTGGCAAAGGTACATACGAGGGTATTGCTGTACTCAGACGACATAGCTGAGCAACATATGTAGTATTATACAGTCGTAGCACACATAAGGTTTGCAAAATATACTGTGCAAACTCACTTTGTGTGTCAAAAAGGCAGAAAAAATGCTTATTACCACTACACTTGGTACAAGCTAGCGGAAAAATGATCCCACGCTAAGGTTCAAAATATGCCTTTTGAAATACCCTTGGATGTGTTCTTTAAGAAATGGCATGGCTATATGGTGTATTTGGATTATAAAGCCTGGTAAAATACTCTAAAATGGGGATGGGCACAGCGTAAAAATTTAAAGTTTGAAAAAAACTGGAATGGCTGTGTCTCAAATGTGCCCCTCCGATGTCCACATATACCTGGCAAAGGTACATATGGGGGTATCCTTGTACTCAGACGACATAGCTGAGCAACATATGAAGTATTATAGAGTCGTAGTACACATAAGGTTTGCAAAATATACTGTGCAAACTCACTTTGTGTGACAAAAAGGCAAAAAAATGCTTATTACCACTACACTTGGTACAAGCTAGCGGAAAAATGATCCCACACTAAGGTTCAAAATATACCTTTTGAAATACCCTTGGATGTGTTCTTTAAGAAATGGTATACCTTTATGGTGTAGTTGTAATATGTAGCCTGCTCAAATGCTCCAAAGTAGGACACGGACGCATCAAAACCCTCCGTGAAAATTCACACTTAAAAACCTGAATTTGTCACATCTCTTTTACAGCACTGTAACTTCACAAAATAGTGTCTAGGTCATACAATGGGCATATCGTTTTACTCAGAAGACTTAGCTGAGCATAATTTGGGGGTTTTAACTTAGTGGCACATATGAAATATACAAAATGCCCAGCAAAAATGTAATCCGTATGTAAAAAATGCCCAAAATTATTTTTTAACACATACTTTGGCATATATTGGTGAAAAAATGGGGGCATGTTAAGGCACCATATGAGATACTCTGAAGTGTCTACTTTTACAAATGGTAGGCCTTTGTGTTTTTTTTTTAAACAGTCAAACTGCTATAATACCCCAAATTGAAGCATAGGCCCATTAAATCCGTCTCTCAAAATTCTACTGTATATACTGAAAAGGACAGGTCTCCTATATGGCACTGTAGCTTCACGAAATAGTGCCAAAGATATACAATGGGGGTATCGTTGTACTCAGCAGATGTAGCTGAACACAAAATAAAGTTTTGTACAAAAATAGCACAAACCAACTTTACAAAATACACATGAGAAGTTCTTTGTTATAGGTTTGTGCGCCAAAAACCAAAAAAAACCCCCAAATTTTACTCCAATATTTATCAGAGATTGGCGGTGAAATGGCTACGTAGAAAGTGTCAAAACAATCTTAGGTAAATAGCCCGTGATGTCTACTTTATATAAATATATACTTTTGTGTGGCAATTTTGTTTTCTTTTATGGCTATTAAGCTTACAAGACAAACATACCAAATTCTAAAATCGCTCCAAATTAAAAGTTTATTTTACTCCTTGTGCTTTGTGACCTGTAACTACCAAAAAAACTTAAAATCCCTGACACATTATATATTCTGTAAATCAGAACAACTCAATGAATTTATTTTTAATTACTTTCTTTAACCTGCACTAATTATGCACACATTATTATTGCAAAAACTGTTTTTTTATAATAAATATATTTATAGCATTTATATATTTATATATTATATATATGTTACATCAAATTAAAGCCCTTTCTGTCCTTTAAAAAACAGTATATAATATGTGTCGCTGCAATAAACGAGATGCAAATTGCAGTTGAACGCAAACAGCAAGAAAATGCAAAAATTGTGTCATTAAGCGTAAGACAAGGTTCTGAAGCTGTGTCCTTAAGGGGTAAAACAATAGAGGCACTGTACCCACACCCTTTTATTAAGATGCAGTTATCTGGGTGCATTTTCTTGTACATTTAAGCATGATTGTTATTGGTGGCTTTGTAACTGGTTAAGGCTCATTGAAAAATCAGACTAATGATAAAATATACACGGTGAATTACAAAAATCCTGAATTTTCAAAATGAATTTCTAATTTTAGAATAAAGAGGAGAAACTTTCCAAGTGCCTACTTTGGCATAAAAATGTATATCCACTTTGGATTCCAGACAATTCCCAGCTTAGGAAATAACCCTGTACATTTTATCATCTGTCTTCTGTCTGAGTTTTCAATGTGCCTTACCAATTACTAAGTTACCAATTACTTGTAGTCAGTTGCTGCCACCATTTTGTTACCACACTTGCTAGTATATATTTTTTGCTTATTTGAGAAAATACAGTCATCACATGCTGCAGGTAACAAAGGTTGTTACAGCTTAAATTCCAGAACAACCATCACATGTATTGACTCTAGGTATTAATAACTCACATCATGCACCAGTGCTGAAATAAAGGTGCATAACAGATTTCTATTTCTTCACCCAAAAAATGTATTTTTTTATTTTTCTAATTCAGTATTAACCCCTTCAGGACCGCTGACAGTTCAGGACCGTCAGCGGTAAAATGTGCGTTTGGACCGCTGACAGTCCTGAACCGTCATAGCGAAAAACGGGCTGTGGGAAGCGATCAAAGATCGCTCACGCCGGTATAACGCTAAAATTATCTGCCAGACATCCCAGGCAGATAGTAACAGCCAATTGTGGCGTGTGAGCGATCCGCGATCGCTCACAATTGGCTGCTGTCAAAATGGGTGTTACAAACACTTACTTTGACAGTGATCTCTGCCCCTCTCTCCTCTGTTGCGTTTTGTGAGGCGAGAGAGACAGAGATCGTGATAGTTTGTTGCAGCAAAAGTGTTCCAGAGCTTTATACAGTATCTAAAGTGAATACAAAATCCTTTTTAAGCACTTCCCTGCCAGATCTGTTACAGCAGTGCATTTGTACTGTCTGTATTTATTTTTATTTTTTTGCCCTTAAAGGGTTGGATTTGTTTTAAAAATTTGTGTCTTGGTCTGTTATGGTCTGTCTTGGTCTGTCAGTCAGTCAGCTTCCTTCCCTCAAATCTCCATTAGATTTTTGTGACAGGAGTTAGTTTAGGGATTGCTGTTTAGTCTGTTTTAGTGAAAAAAAAAAAGTATACATTTTTTTTTGTGTCTTTGTAATTTGTTTTAGTCGTGTGTAAAACATGCAGCGTATGTATAACTTGCAGGAGGCATATGCCTTCTTGGCATCAGACTCTGACGCCACTGACACTGCGTCAGATTTTGACACAGGTCTGTTTTCTGACACATCTAGTCAAGACGACGTCATCTGTGTGAGAGCCGGCTGAAGAAAGAAGCTGTGCTTCCTCTGCTACGCCGAATGTGGAGGAGGACTGGGTACCTCCACAGTTAGCCGAGCCCAACGCAGGCATTAATGTTAATGTGGATGACTTCTCCCCAATGCAGTATGTAGAACTTTTTTTAGGGGATACCATCTGGGAGGAGATTGCTTCCCAGACTAACTTGTATGCTACCCAATTTATTGATAACAATCCAGGTAGCTATACAGTCAGGGAGCATGACTGGCATCCCACAGATGTTCCAGAGCTTAAAAAATTCTGGGCTCTTACAATGCTCATGGGGATTATAAAGAAGCCATCGATTCGCTCATACTGGAGCACCAACCCAATAATGTCTAGTCCAGTATTCGCCCAAACCATGCCTAGAGCCAGATACGAGTTACTGCTGAGATTTTTACATTTCAGTGACAATATCCTCTGTCACCCTAGAGATCACCCCCAATACGATAGGACAAATTTTCGGATGTTTATACCCCCCAACAAAATTTATCCATAAATTAATCTCTAATGAAATACAAAGGGAGATTAGGGTTCAGACAATACATCCCCTCAAAGCGCTTGGTATGGCATAAAAATGTACAAACTGTGCGAGAGCGAAAGTGGATACACGTTTGCCTTTCGTGTATATGAGGGGAAAGATGGTCAACTGGACCTTCCTGACTGTCCTGACTCCCTGGGGACAAGTGGGAAACTTGTATGGGACCTACTAAACACCTTGTTTAATAAAGGTTACCACCTTTATGTGGATAATTTTTATAGTAGTGTCTGTCTGTTTAAACCATTTATGGTTTACAGACACTGGCCTGCGGCACTGCCAGAAAAAATTCCAAAGACTTTCCACGATCTCTCATAGAGGCAAAATTTAAAAAAGGCGAATGTAAAGCACTTTGCAAAGCTGAAGTGCTTGCACTAAAATGTAGGGACAGGAAGGATGTCAACATGCTAACCACCATCCATGTCGAACACATGTCAGACGTCTCTGTCCAGGGCAGAGTAGAGTCCAAACCAGTTTGCATCAGGGCGTATAATAAGTACATGGGGGGGGTGTTGATTTGGCTGATCAGCTGACGCAGCCATATCTTATTTCAGGAAAAACCAAAGCATGGTATAAAAAGGTGGCTATCTATCTGATGCAGATAGCAACCCACAACTCATTTTTGCTTTTTTTAAAAAAAATAATCCAGGGAAAACTACCTTTCTCCAATTTCAGTTGAAAATAATTTCTTTAACAATTTATGGAGATGGACAAGTTCCAACAACGGTGCAAGCTGAGTCCAGACATTTTATTTTTAAGTTACCGCCAACTGCTAGAAACCCCCCCCCCAGAAACGTTGCTGGGTCTGTTTTAAAAACGGGAAAAGGACAGACACCCCTTTTCACTGTCCTGATTGCCCTTCAAAACCAGGACTGTTTGTGGAAACATGTTTCAAGCTGTACCACACAGAACAGTTGTAAGAAGTGTTTCTGAATTTTTTTTTTTTTCCTTTGGAAAGCCGCCATTTTTTATTAGTCAGTTTCCTTCCCCCAAATCTCCAGTTAGATTCTATTTGCAGCAGTCGGTTTAAAGATTGCTGCTAAATGTACATTTGCTACCTGCACATTTGGTCTAACAAGTTTTCTGGCAGTAACACATAACCAGCTGGCCAAAACCAGATGACGTGTGCATAAAAACCAGAATTAAAAAATTACCACTACACTTTCTTTGGGGGGCAAAATGGTTGGGGGAAAGAAGTCAAAACACCCCATCTTCTATAACCTTTGATGTCCACTTTATAAAAATATATACTATATATACTGTCATCATGGTAACATTAACTGGGGGGTGCAAAAATATGTCAAACTGAAGATAGACCAAGCATACCTATATATCAAGTTGAAAAACTGGCATGTACAAGTTCTGATTGTTGCCTTTTGGCCCCAAAACAACCCAGCAACCCTATACATGGGGGGTATCACTGTACTCTGGAGATGTTGCTGAACATATTGGGCAGTGTTTGACAGTGACACATAACAGGATCTGTTAATTCATGCCTAAAGTACAATGTGTGTGACAAAGAAACAAAAAAGATTACTACCCAAAAGTTTGACAAAGGCTGGTGGTAGAATTCAGTGCATGAAAAGTGTTAAAATACCACGATTTAAAATACCCTGGGTTGTTTACTTTTCAAAAATATATGGTTTGATGGGGGTAAAATACATTGGCTCAAATGGGACATGGGCGCAGGTTGATTACATGTCAAAATTCCAAGTTGGGAAACTGATAAGCGCACCTGCCAAACGTAGCCTTTTAGCCCCCAAAGAACCCGACAGGCCTATGAATGGGTGGTATCACTGTATTCAGGAGATCTTGCTGAACACATATTGGGGTGTTGTTTGGCAGTGACACATAACAGGATCTGTTAATTCATGCCTAAAGTACAATGTGTGTGAAAAAAACAGAAAAAAAATTACTAACTATGTTTGACTAAGCCTGGTGGTAGAATTAGTGCATGGAAAGTGTTAAAATACCACCATGTGAAATACCCTAGGGTGTCTACTTTTCAAAAATATATGGTTTGATGGGGATAAAATACATTGGCCGGCTTCAAAAATGTGCCAAATAGGACATGCATGCAGGTTGCCTACATGTTAAAATTCCAAGCTGGAAAACTGATATGCGCACCTGCAAAGTGTGGCCCTTAAGCCCCCAAACAACCCAACACATCTATACATGGGGGGTATCCCTGTACTCGAGAGATGTTGCTGAACACATATTGGGGTGTTGTTTGGCAGTGACACATAACAGGATCTGTTAATTCATGCCTAAAGTATAATGTGTGTGAAAAAAACACACACAAAAAATTACTAACTCAATGTTTGACAAAGCCTGGTGGTAGAATTAGTGCATGGAAAGTGTTAAAATACCACCATGTGAAATACCCTATACCCTAGGGCAGGGGTAGGCAACCTACGGCACTAGTTTGTGGTAAAATGGCTGCATAGAAAGTATCAAAATATTTGTAGATGAATACCCTGGGTTATCTAGTTTAAGAAAAATATGTACATGTGGGGTGTTTTTTTGGGAGATTTATGACATAACAGTGTTACAATGTCACTAAACTCAGGACAAAATTTTGAATCTATTTAGCAGTTTGTTTCATTCGATTTTGTAGATCAGTAAAAGATTTTTTAAGTAAAAGTCAAAAACATGTTTTTTTTATTTTTCACCATATTTTATTATTTTTTAAATTAAATTATATGACATGATAAAAATAATAGTATGTAAAGAAAGCCCTTTTTGTCCTGAAAAAAATAAATATAATTTGTATCGGAACAGTAAATGATAGAGTGGAAAATTACAGCTAAACACAAACACCACAAAAGTGTTAAATAGCTATGGTCCTTAACATACAAACATCGCAAAAACAGTCCGGTCCTGAAGGGGTTAAACTATGTGGATTATATTTTAGGTACATTTTTTCATCTGAATGAAGACACAGCTCACCCTCTTTTGTCTATTTCTGATAATGGATTTACATTATCGTGTGATGTGGAAGAAAGCCTAGCAGATTTACCGTACACTTGCAACACTTTCACAAGGTAAGGATTCCAACCCACCAATATCAATAATGTCCTCATTAAGTCCTCAATTAATCTCCACGTAACTCATATATTCTGTCTCTGAAATAGGGTTGCCATTTGCCACCTTTCTTGTGAAAAATTACCTGCCATGCTAATTTGCAGGATTAATTAGATATTCATGTCATCATAGGGAGTGACATAAGAAAATAAAATACATTTGGAAGGGGAGAATTCTCTTATAATGGCAGCTTGGGGGCAGCCTCAGCACATAGTAACAAAAATACTACCTTTTGCATAGCTGGTATTTTTGCAATACAGGTCAACCAGCCTCAAATACTGTCTGTGGTGTAAAATACCATCAGGTGACTACACTACTCTGAACGGATTTCAATTTTTACCTTGTCCTGCGATTTCCTTGGTTTGCTGCAAACAAACCACAGCAAATGATTCTGTGTAGGACAATGTAGACCTACACTATCTACCCTCTATATCCACCTTGTAAATAGACTCCTTCAGCAGACATGCATATACTGTTTAAGTCTGAGAAGCCTCATTTGCATATCCTCACCCATAATGCTTAGCTGCTGTAGTTTTACTGCATATTGAGGAAACTATTTTCTTTTCTTTCTTGGCCAGTCACAGGACTAACAGCATAGGTGACTTGAGATTTCTTCCAGTTTGGCTATTTTGGCCTTAGATTTGGAATTTACTTGAAATCCCCACTATAGTGAATAACCCGATAATGCACTACAATTTGGAAGTTGGGAAACAACCATGTCTGTCCCGGATGATAGAACAAATGTTTAATCTGGTCAGTTTGTCTGTAAATTGCTATTTTATTTTTTTACAAAGTCAGTAAGGTAAATATATTCAGTGCTAATTTCTCAATGAGCCGGAGTCATGTCCTATATAACAATCCATTTTAATTCTTGGTGTTATGGATTTGCAGATATTAATTCTGAGAATGACACATAGTAACGCAGTTCTTATTGGCTTTATATTCTACAGATGCATTGCTGTTATGGCAAATCTCATCCCATACAAAGGGAAGCATTACTGGGAGGTGGAGCTGGACGAACACACAGAATACCGGGTGGGAGTTGCCTATGATGATACAAACAAAAATGGACTAATTGGTGGCAATAATACATCTTGGTGTTTCCGACATGTTCTCACACCAGCCAGGTACACAATAAATCTTTGTGTGAACGCTATGGCTGTTTTCCCTCACGTGGCATCTTATAAACCAGTGTTTCTCAACCTTTTACAGATAAGTACCACTGCAGGTCTAAAAATATTCCTAAGTACCCCTGCCTGGAGAAAGTAATTCTATTGATTTAAATTCCAAATGAAAGTGTAGACATTGATATCTAAGTGAATACCATATTGGAGAACAAGCCTGATTAAAGGTGGTAAAGAATATTTTTAAAATAAATGTGACATAATTTGAATATTGTGTATGAAAGGAGGAGTATATGAAGTAGTAACCTTAAGTATAAACGTCAGAAAATGAAAATATAATATGCACTAGGTACACACAGAGGTCACTGAAATACATAAACAAACGCACACACACAGCAGACACTGACAAACACGCATACACATTTACAAACAGAGGACACTGTCACATGCTTACACACAGAGGACACTGACACACACAGTTACACACAGTGGACACTTTTACACACACACACTTACACACATTTACACACAGAGAACACTGACACGCACATACACATTTATATACAGAGGATACTGACACACACATTTACACACATAGGAAACTGACACACACATTTAAAAACAGAGGACATTGACACACACCATCACTGACAGACACATTTACTGACACACACACACATTCAATAACAGACATACATCTCTGCTGTATCAGCCTCATGGAGAGGGCCTTGTGAACTTGATGTTAAACTGCTAGAGAGCTGCTTTTAATGAATGCACAACTTGCCAGTTCCTGAAAAATCGAACAGGCTTTTATTTCTATCTTATGAACAACACTTAGTAGGTTAGTTTAAAGAAACACTAACCTACTAAGTGTATTCCTGAACCTATAGTGTTAAAACACCATCTAGCCCCCCTGGGGTGCAGTGTATTTATTGGGGGGCAGTGTGTGTGAGGGGTGCAGTGTGTGTGTATTGGAAGGCAGTGTGTGTTTGTTGGGGGGCAGTGTGGGTGTAAGGGGGTCAGTGTGTGTGTATTGGGGACAGTGTGTTTGTGTATGTGTTGGGGCAGTGCTGTGTGTGTATTGGAGCAGTGTGTGTGTTTATTGGGGACAGTGTGTGTGTATTGGGAGCAGTGTGCGTGTGTGTATTGGGAGCAGTGTTGTGTGTGTATTGGGGAGCAGTGTGTGTGTGTGTGTGTGTGTATTGGGGCAGTGTTTGTGTAATGGGGCAGTGTGTGTGTGTGTTTGTGTATTGGGGCAGTGTGTGTATTTAAGGAGGGTGTGTGAGTATTGGGGGGAAGTGTTGTGTGTGTATTGGGGAGCAGTGTGTGTGTATTGGGGAGCAGTGTGGGCATTGGGGCAGTGTGTGTGTATTGGGGGTAGTGTGTGTGTGTGTATTTAGGGAGGGTGTGTGTATTGGGGGTAGTGTGTGTGTGTGTGTGTGTGTATTGGGAAGAGTTATTGGGGGTTGGAGGGCAGATAAATAAATATAGTCTTTTTTGTTTTGTTTTTTTAATTTAAATAAATAATTTTTATATCCCCCTCCCTTCTTACCTTTGCTGAGGGAGGGGAGGTATTTCCTGTAATCCCTGGTGGTCTGGTGGATCACTGGTGATCCTAGTGGTGAGAGTGAACTCTAGCCTGCAGCTCCTGAGGATGTAAAGTAGATCAGTATTGCTGGATGGACAAAAGTTAGGCTAAAGTGATGACCAGATGAGGAGCTCAAACAGAACACGTCTGGTCGCCATGAATGTCAGGCCCAACCCCCCCTCCTTAGCCTTTTATTCATCATTTTGAAAGGAGAAAAGTAAGAGCGCAATTACAATAAACTCTTTTTGCCACCATATTTACCAAAACATTATGGTGTGCTAGTTGGCTCAGTATCTCATCTATGCTGTCAGAGAATTCCCCTTTGGGAGCCTGATAGCTGAATTGCAGACTATTAATAGTTACAGTATTTTGAACTTTGAAATTGAAATTGAACTTTGTTATATTCATTAATCTTCTGATAACGCGCATGATGTATCAATTTCATGAATTTCATTATTTATTAACAGGCACAAATATGAATTTTTACATTGTGGAATGTCACCAGATATTCGTATTACGGTGCCACCAACGAGAATTGGAATCTTGCTGGACTACGACCATCAGAAATTGTCATTTTATAACATGGAGATTCTTCAGCACCTGTTTACATTTGACTGCCATTTTCAACACTTAGTGCATCCATGTTTTGCTCTTGAAAAACCAGGAACTTTAAAGATCCATAACGGTATCCCTATACCTCATTCTGTGAATTTATTTTGAGATTGGAGAATAAAGTTTGTACAATACTATTATCATCGAGTTAATGATAGTCCTTTTCATTTTAGCAATCTGATTATTTACCATGATTACTCTTAAGGTCCTACATGGAAATGAATCAACGTAAAATCACATCATCATTAGTGATGTCCCGAACGGTTCGCCGAACGGTTCGGGAACGGTTCGCCACGGACTCATCATTGAGTAAACTTTGACCCTGTACCTCACAGTCAGCAGACACATTCCAGCCAATCAGCAGCAGACCCTCCTTCCCAGACCCTCCCACCTCCTGGACAGCTCACTAAGAATGCAGCTTCACAATGAATGTAAAATGGATGCTGTCCAGGAGGTGGGAGGGAGGGTCTGCTGCTGATTGGCTGGAATGTGTCTGCTGACTGTGAGGTACAGGGTCAAAGTTTACTCAATCATGAGTCTGTGGCAAACCGTTCGTGGCGAACCGTTCGGCGAACCGTTCGGGACATCACTAATCATCATCAATTTATTAATTTTTCATCAAATCAGTTCAAAGCAATATTCTCAACAGGTTAACATTATTTCTATCTATTCAAGCTAACTAAGTTCCGCTGGGATTGTGCTTGAAGATCTGCAGCTTTTCAGCCTTTGGTAGGCTATCACAGTGATATGAATTTATGTATTTAGAAAAGGCACATTTAAAGGAAGACTGTAGGCAGTTTAACAACGTCATCTTATTGAAGTTATTATAGCTTTTAAATTGCAATTGCGATGTCATGAAAAATGTAATTTAAAGTGGAAATATTGCAATTTCTAAACATATTCCAAATAAAAACGTTGAATTTATTTAATCCCACGTGTCCTTCCATCCCCTTTTTATTATTTTTCTTTTCTCTTTTTGCAGTGACTTTCACATGCTTCTTTTTCTTTTCTTGTTTTTTTTTGTTTCTCTAGCTACTCCCTGCTGTATATGTTTGCGATAGGTCATGTCTGTTTTTTTAAATATCAAACCCTGTGAAAAATGAGTCTTCATTTAAACCTGTGCTAGTATTTCTTCCATGCAAGCTTAGATTTAATCTGTTTATTGTTAAGTATCTTGGTTTGGAACCTTATTGAAATCTTAATGTCTACGTGCTTATGTGTTTTTTAGTTATCTTTCCGTCCGTATAAGTCCTTTTTACTTGTTGTGAATAAAGCATATAAAAACAAAAATGTTAGTGTTGATAGATTAAGTAGGTCTTTACAATGCCTAATTTGTCAGACCTGTTCCTCTATCAGTTTCTGTAGGAGGGGAGTATCAGCAAGATCCACAATTCATTTGGATTCACTTTCTTATCCCTCCACTTAAGATAAACTCACACTTTTTTTCCTTCAGTGGGTTGGAGTTAGATTAGAACTAGTGTTGCTGGCATGCAAATCAGGAACAATACCACTAAGCTACAATTACTGACGTGGTGAAAAGCCCTGTTTTATAAGTTAACTCTACGCACCATGACCACTTCAGTGAACGGTAGTAGTAAAGATAAAAACTTTCTACTTCAAAAAACCTGGCTGGTGAGTACGAATAATTTAGCCATTAATGTGTTTGTATACCCTACATTGTACCAATAACATTTTTATTTGTGTACTTATATATTACAAATTACATTATTAATTTAAAAAGCTGTATATATAAGTACAATCACTCTTTGTAGATTCAAATATGATAATATTTCCAATTCTTGGCTTGAGTTGTTAAGCAAGCAGAATAAAAGGACACAGAGAGGACAAAATGTTACCGGGACACTCCAACCACCGTGGCAAACTGAGTTTATTGTGAAAGGAGGTCTCCTGCACGTGTCTCATTACACATAGTTTCTTATAAATACAGTGATTTGAAAAAGTCTCTGCAGGTAGAACCCTACCCGTTTTGCTTATGACGTCAAAAAACAGGAATCTGTACAAACGGTTTGGACCATACCAATATTTGTATAGTCCTCACCTTCCCTGTCCAGCTCTCTGAGAATTGAGGTGAATGCACGTGATGTTGGTGGCTCGTGGGAACTTATTGCACAGCTCCGTTGGTAGTATGGCTGCTGTCAGCTTTTTCAAAACTGTCCCTTGCTTAATCTGACGAATAAAACTACTGCTAAATGCTGGAACACATATCTCATTAAGTTACGCTAGGCAGTGTGTATATGGGACAAGGTCAGACCCTCAAGGTCACAATAAATTATGGCAGGTGAGTGCATCAGTACAGGAGGCAACTTGGAGGTTAAATCATTCGAGAACACTTTAAGCCCTTGAGGTATGAGTGCACTCGGGGGCCTCCTGTCACCATAACAACTTCATTTAGATGAAGTTGTTATAGTGCCCGGAGTGTTCTTACACACTGGATCCTCAAGCTGGCCTTGCATTGGCTATGCTGCCACTTGCCCATTAATTAGTATTAGTGGCAGAAACATTAAAAATAAGTTTCTATTTTATTTTTCAGTTGCATTTTTTAAAATATTTTTGTTCCTACATTTTTGAATGTCCTTTTGGAGCAAGGTGGTGAAATGTTTACATTTGTAGTTGACCCAAGTCTCTGGTGTTGGTCCTGCAAAACTATGTCGGCAGTTTACAATGGCTAGAGACACGCTTGGTATCCATCGTTTTTTGGAGTTATTTCATCGTTTTACTGTATTCCGTAAAATCTAGCCCTATTTATCTTCAGTACCAGTTCCATAGTTATACTATTTAATCAGTGCAAGGCTTTACAAAAATAGTTTAGCACACAGGCCATTAGTAATAAACTTCACTGATCCCTAGCACTGTTTTATAATTGAAATGACTGGAAGGAAACAATATGAAAGCCATTTATTTCCTGCATCTAGTCCAAAAGTAGTTAGATGCCTTTATTCTCTACTGTAAAAAAAATATGCTATTTCTGAATTTCCCTTAAAGGAAATACCATTCTATTGACCTCCTAAACAACCCATACCTTGGCGTCAGTGACATCCATTGCCATAGAAACTGCTGCTAGGCAAAATTCCTGCAAAAGTGTCAAACAATAAAACAGCTGAATATATTTTTATGTAGAGTAACCTTGGATTCCTTCCAGCAATTAGCCTCCATGAGAAGGTTAAACACATCACTGCTGAGATTGACCACTTAAATTCATCACTAATACTAAAAACAAGCAGCAATTCTCTATTTGCTTCATACATTGTCCAACTACCATCCTATCTTGCTACTGTAACTCTATGTTATTTGATAGAGTTGTGTATGGGAGAGTGACAGACTTCCTTGAGTCCAACTCTCTGCTAGACCTGCTTCAGTCTGGATTTCGTGCTTGTCACTCTTTTGAAACAGTTGTGACCAAAGTATCCAATGATCTACTTGCTGCAAAATATTGTTGTGCCCTTTCAAGAGACCTG
The DNA here is from genome assembly GCA_933207985.1 of Pelobates cultripes. Lineage (NCBI taxonomy): Eukaryota > Metazoa > Chordata > Amphibia > Anura > Pelobatidae > Pelobates > Pelobates cultripes. The sequence continues at coordinate 78,733,913 of OW240914.1, read as the reverse complement.
GCTGGATTTGAACTCACAGCTCCAGCAGCTTCCTCTACCTGCTGTCCACCAGGAGGCTTCAGTATCTGTCTGCATTGTTCTGCTACCTAATTCCTATGGCTGGATGGAGCCATGCTGATCCGCCTGCAGCCCCTTACCAATTAGGGTCAGCTGCTCCCAATCAGCAGGCTGTAAAAGCCAGCTCTGCCTGAGGCCTGGTATCTGGTTGTTTTTTTTTTTACCTGCTGGATCTTTGTTACTCTGCTGCTGACTGATTTCCTGGACTCTGCCTGCCTTACCAACTACGATACTCTGCTGCCAGCCCTTACTTCTGCTTCTCCTCTGACCCTGCCTTTGGATTACCCCTTCATCTGTACTGCACTTTGGTTTTTGTCTCCTCCTTGTGCCATCTCCTGCACCTGGGCTCCAACTCCTGGTAAACTGTGATATCTATCCTAATTCTCTTTGACCTTTCTGCGGCTTTTGGCACTGTTGCTCATTAACAGCTTCTTCTCATCCTCCGCAAGATCGGTCTATGAGATTGCGCTTTCCTGGCGCTCCTCCTACCTCTCTCAGCGCTCTTTCAGTGTTTCTTTCTCTGGCTTTGCTTCTTCTCCCTAACTCCTCTCTGTTGGTGTCCCCCAAGGTTCAGTCCTTGGTCCCCTACTGTTCTCTATCAATACTGCCTCCCTTGGTAAACTTATTGGCTCTTTTGGCTTCCAATATCACTTCTATGTGGATGACACATAAATCTACCTGTCCTCTCCTGATCTCTCCCCGTCCCTCTTGACTAGTGTCTCTAACTGCCTCTCTGCTATTTCTAACTGGATGGCTGCCCAATTCCTTAAAATAAAATTGACCAAAACTGAAAGTCTGGTCTTTTCTCCCTCAAGTGTTCTTACTCCTGTGTCTGTCTCCCTCCAAGTCATTAGTGCTACCATCAGCTCCACCATGCAGGCTCGCTGCCTAGGTGTTCTCTTTGACTCCAAACTCTCCTTCATGCCTCGTGTTCAGTCTATAGCCAAATCCTGCCGCTTCCATCTCAAACATTGCGCACATCCGACCCTACTTAACGCCAGATACGACTAAGGTGCTGGTCCATTTCACTGTCCTTTCTTGCCTTGACTACTGTAATCCACTTCTCAGTGGTCTTACATGCTCCCAACTTGCATCGTTACAGTCCATAATGAATACAGTGGCGAGGTTCATCTTCCTGTCCGCCCTCATCTCCCACGCCTCACGCTTCTGTCAGTCCCTACATTGGCTTCCTGTAAGATATAGCGCTCAATTTAAAATTCTGGTTCTTGCTCTCAAATCTCTACATAATGCTGCTTTCTCCTCCCCCTATCTTTCCTCCCTTATACACAAGTATGTCCCAGGCCCTTAAGCTCTGCTGAAGACTTGCGTTTATCTTCTGTCCGTACTCGCACCTCTGATGCTTCTTGACGGCTGCACTGTTCCTGTGAAACTCACTTCCCTCCTCTGTTAGATGCTCACCCAGTCTCCACTCCTTCAAAAAATAATTAAAAACCCACTTCTTCATAAAAGCACATCAAACTGTTAATAGCTCCCGACTGATTCCTCTCTTGCAACTGTCATTAGTCTAATACTATCCTTACCTTCATGTAGGCTCATTGAGCAGGGCTCTCAACCCCTCTGTTCCAGTGTGTCCAACTTGTCTGGTTACAACTACATGTTTGTTCGTCCACCCACTGTAAAGCTCTATGGAATTTGTTGGCGCTATATAAATAACATAATTACACTAACAACAAACGCTCGTTTTCCAGTGGAACCATTAACTACTTAAATATCCTCAAACTGCCTTCAAAGGGGAATTAATACCAGTGAATAAAGTATTGGAAATCATCTGAAATTTGAGTTAAAGGGAAACTAGAGGCACCCAGACCACTTCAGATAATTGAAGTGGTTTGGGTGCAGTGTCCCTATTGCGCTTAGTGCTGCAATGTTAAACATTGTAGTTCCAGAGAAACTATAATGTTTACATTGCAGCACTAAGTCTTCCTCCAGTGGCTGTCTCCCAGAGTGCTTCCTGGATCGAAATTTTTTTTTTTTTTTTTAACCCTTTATTTACCAGGAGGTGGCAGGGCCGGATTAACATAGGGGCTAAGGGAGCTGCAGCTCCAGGCCCAGGCCCATGTAATAGGGCCATTTTTTTCACACTACTCTTGCCACCTGACTGGTATTTTACTGGCACAGCTGGTATTTGAGGCTGCCTGGCCGTGCCGGTATTGCAGTAATACCGGCAATACAAATGCAGGTATTTTTCTCAAAAGAAACAGATATTACTCTGCAATACCAGCACCGGCCATTAGGGGTCACTGTGTGTGGAGAGAGGCAGGGATAGGAAGTTAAAGCAAATCCCTGCCTCTCTCTACTACTCACTGATCCTTGGGGGAGCAGCTACACAGCACAGAGTCCAGACAGCAGCTCTAAAGCTCAGGTAAGTGAGGGATGGGGGGAAAGGCAGCAGGGAGACATAGGGACACATGGGGATACAGACACTAGGGGACACTGGGAGACCTGGGAACACTGAGATACTTGGGGACACTGTGACACATAGGGACATTGGGAGACACTGAGACCCCAGCCAGTGTCCCCATGGCTCCCAGTTTCCCAGTGTCTGTGTCCCCATGTCTCTCAGTGTCCCTAGTGACTCAGAGTCACCATGTCTCCCAGTGTCTGTGTCCCTATGTCTCAGTGTCCCCATGTCTTCTAGTGTCTCAGTGTCCCCTAGTCTTCCACTGCCTGTGTTCCCATGTCTCTCACTGTCCATAGTGTCTTAGTTTCCCCAAATTTTTCAGTGTCCCCATGTCTCTGTGTCCCTAGTGTCTCCATTTCTCCCAGTGTCCCCAAATGTCTCAGTGCCCCCATGTCTCCCAGTGTCTTCATGTTTCCCTAGTATCCCCATGTCTGTATTCACAAGTGTCTCAGTGTCCTCGGGTCTCTGTGTCCCCATGTCTTACTGTGTCTCCTAGTGACAAGGGGACATACTGAGACATGGGGACACTGGGAGAAATGGGGACACTGGGAGACTAGGGGACTGGGTGACACGAGGGACACTGTGATACATAGGGACACTGAGACACTGGGTGACTTGTGAGACAGGGAAACACTGGGAGCAAATAATCTATACAGCAGAATCAAACTATGAGTAGTTTGTTGGCGATTTTACAGAATTTTCTCTTATATCACTCCTTGTGATTTACATCATGTGATGTCACACATAACTAATTATACAAATGATTAAGGCTGGTATTTTCTTTCCAAGAACACTATAGGGTAAGGAACACAATCATGTATTTCTGACCCTATTATGTAAAAACCACCATCTAGCCCCCCCTGGCCCCCTCTTGCTTCCCTAAATATAGTAAGATCTTACTTGTATTCTGTAGTCTGCTAGTCTGTAGCTGCTGACTCTGACTCTGTCTGCTGACATCATCAGAAGTGGTGGTCTGAGCAAATTACAATGCTTCCCCATAGGATTGGCTGAGACTGTCAGCTAGGCAGATCAGGGGCAGAGCCAGCACAAGTCAAACATAGCCCTGGCCAGGCCCGGACTGGCCATCGGGCACACCGGGCAAATGCCCGGTGGGCCGCGGTGGCCATGGGCCGAGGCCGGCAGGGGAGGTCCCAGGATCTCCCCTGCCGGACTATGCAGGGCCGGCACTCTCCCAGCGCCGGCCCCGCTGTTTGTCACGACGGGCCGGTGGGGAGATCAAGGATCTCCCTGACCGGCCCACATGCGGCCGCCGGCGGGGAGGGAGGGAGGGAGGGAGGGAGACAGCCAGCTAGGCTGGAGAGAGGACCCGGCGGAGCTCTAACTTGCAGCTCCGCCGGTTTCCTCTCGCGAAATCCGGCGCGTTGCCATGGCAACGACCGGATCTCGCGAGAGTGAACTCTAGCCTCACAGGCTAGAGTTCACTCACCCACGAGGACCACCAGGGAAACCGCCACCCTGCCTCCAGCGTGCCGGACCCCCCCTCCCAGGCTAAAGGTAAGAAGGGAGGGGGGGAAATAATGACTTTTTTTTTTTTATTTACCCCCCCCTACACACACACACAATAACATTTATACAGCACTCTCACACCCATCACACACAGCACTCTCTCCCACAGCACTCTCACACCCATCACACCCAGCACTCACACCCATCACACACAGCACTCTCTCACACAGCACTCTCTCACCCATCACACACAGCACTCTCTCACACAGCACTCTCTCACCCATCACACACAGCACTCTCACACCCAGCACTCACACCCATCACACACAGCACTCTCTCACACAGCACTAACACCCATCACACACAGCACTCTCTCACACAGCACTCTCTCACCCATCACACACAGCACTCTCACACACATTACACACAGCACTATCACACACAGCACTCTCACACACATTACACACAGCACTCTCTCACACAGCACTCTCACACCCATCACACACAGCACTCTCTCACACAGCACTCTCACCCATCACACACAGCACTCTCTCACACATTACACACAGCACTCTCACACACAGCACTCTCACACAGCACTCTCACACCCAGCACTCTCTTACCCATCACACACAGCACTCTCACACCCAGCACTCTCACACCATCACACACAGCACACTCTCACAGAGCACTCACACACACACAGCACTCTCACACCCATCACACACAGCACTTTCACACACACACAGCACTCTCTCACAGCACTCTCACAGAGCACTCTCTCACACCCATCTCACACAGCACTCTCACACCCATCACTCACACACGGCACTCTCACACCCATCACTCACACACGGCACTCTCACACACATCACACACACACGGCACTCTCACACACATCACACACACCGCACCCTCACACACACACATACACCGCACCCTCACACACACACATACACCGCACCCTCACACACACACATACTGCACCCCTCACATACACACAGAACCCCCCCAACACACTGCACCACACACATACACAATACTTCCAAATATATATATATATATACACACACACACACACACACACTACACTCTTAAAGGACCACTCTAGCCACCCAGACCACTTCAGCTTAATGAAGTGGTCTTGGTGCCTGGTCCCTCTAGGATTAACCCATTGTTTTATAAACATAGCAGTTTCAGAGAAACTGCTATGTTTATCAATGGGTTAAGCCTTCCCCCAAAGCCTCTAGCAGCTGTCTCATTGACAGCCGCTAGAGGCGCTTGCGTGCTTTTCACTGTGAAAATCACAGTGAGAGCAAGCAAGCGTCCATAGGAAAGCATTATAAATGCTTTCCTATGCGACCGGCTGAATGCGCGCGCAGCTCTTGCCGCGCGTGCGCATTCAGCCGACGGGGCAGATCGGAGGAGGAGAGCTCCCCGCCCGGCACTGGAAAAAGGTAAGTCTTAACCCCTTTCCAGAGCTGGGCGGGAGGGGGTCCCTGAGCCACATATGCATCACATTACACCACAAACACAACACGACTAAAACCGACCTTATTACACAATACCACACCACGACCAGCTCACTCTACACACCCGCAATACCACAAGCAGGCTCCAAACACATGCACAATACTCTGTCCTGGCCTTTTGTCTCCTGGTATCCATTTATAGAGACACCAGAGACAAGTTGCAAGGAAACATAGTGCAAGCATGTTATTAAATTTGCTTGCACTGTGCAGAACAAATACAGGACTTTTTTCTCATGCTAGAGCTCTTCAGCAGAGCTCTGCGCATGGTCTGCCCTGGAAGAGCATTGAACCAACATGCTCACTTTGAAAGGAGGCGTGTTTGTCATTGGTGATGACAAAACACACCTCCTCTGCCCCGCCCCCTTTTTAGTGGGCCGCTGTGTTAAAAAAATGCCCGGGCCGAATTTTTCTCCCAGTCCGGCCCTGGCCCTGGCCAATCAGCACCTCCTCATAAAGATAAATTGAATCAATGCATCTCTATGAGGAAAGTTCAGTGTCTGCATGCAGACAGTGAATGGCAGTGCTGCACACTAGGCAGTACTGCCCCAGGAAGCACCTCTGGCTAAGAAGTGGCCAGTGGTGTTTACTGCAAAAAGCCTGAAGGGAATGATTCTATTTGGCGGGGGAAATAGTGCCACGATTACAGCTTTGTATTCCTTGCATTATAGTGTCCCTTTAACCCCTTAAGACCGCAGGGCGTACTATTACGTCCTCTAATAGGCGGCTCTAAACGCCGCCGGGCGTAATAGTACGCCCTCCGGTCTTTCTGTACTTACCCGGTCGCCGGCGGTCCCGCGCCGGCGATCGCGGTGGGGGGGACTCCCAGGGAGCCCCCCGCGGCACGACCGTCCTCCAGGAAGCCCCCCGGCCGTGTGAGAGTGGGGTCCTAGCGAGGACCCCACAATCACATGGCCGGGTATAGCTGGCTTCTGTATTGCCAGCAGGGGGGCTGCCTGTAATTACAGGGGTTCCCTCTGCTGGCTGAAAATAAAAGTAAAATAAGTTAAAAGTGTAAAAAAATAAAATTATATATACTTAGATCATATATATATATTATATATATATGATCAAAGTATATATATACACATATACATACACACATGTACACCGTCTAGGTGTATTTTACTATTAATATATATATAATTATATATATATATTAATATCAAATTACACGTACACTAATACTGATTAAATATATATATAATTATTGTTATATATATATTTATATATATTATAAAAAAAATTAAAATGTAAATACGTTAAAAAATAAAATTACAAAAATAATTAAAAATAAATAATTAAAAATATATAGATGTGTGTTATTTCGTTCTAACTGTATTGTGAAATTAATATATATATATATATATCAAAATACACATAGAACGAAATAATATATATATTTATACACATAAATATATACGTATATATCACTATATATATACCTATATATAAATAAAAATATTTTAAAAAAATTATATAGATATATACATATATATACACATACGTATATATATACATATATTGATTCTACATATATATTTATGTAATATTTTTACATAATTAGGTATCTTAATTAATTACAATTAGCAGGACCTGCATGACAACCCATGCCGAAAGTAAAGGGAATTTAATTTGCTAGCACTATATTTAACCCTATAACTTTCCGAGACACCATAAAACCTGTACATGGGGGGTACTGTTCTACTCGGGAGACTTCGCTGAACACAAATATTAGTGTTTCAAAACAGTAAAATGTATTACAACGATGATATCGCCAGTAAAAGTGACGTTTTTGCATTTTTCACGCACAAACAGCATTACACGGACAATATTATTGCTGTGATACTTTTTACTGTTTTGAAACACAAATATTTGTGTTCAGCGAAGTCTCCCGAGTACAACAGTACCCCTCATGTACAGGTTTTATGGTGTTTTCAAAAGTTACAGCATCAAATATAAGGCTTGCGTTTCATTTTTTTCACATTAAAATTCGCCAGATTGGTTACGTTGCCTTTGAGACCCTATGGTAGCCCAAGAATGAAAATTACCCCTATGATGGCATACCATTTGCAATAGTAGACAACCCAAGGTATTGCAAACGGGGTATGTCCAGTCTTTTTAGTAGCCACTTAGTCACAAACACTGGCCAAAATTGGCGTTTTTTGCATTTTTCACACAAATACTAACGCTAACTTTGGCCAGTGTTTGTGACCAAATGGCTACTAAAAAAGACTGGACATACCTCATTTGCAATACCTTGGGTTGTCTACTATTGCAAATGGTATGCCATTATGGGTGTAAATTTCATTCCTGGGCTACTATACAGTCTCAAAGGAAACGTAACCTATCTGGCGAATTTCAATTTCAAATGTAACGTGCTATATTTGACCCTGTAACTTCCCAAAACGCCATAAAACCTGTACATAGGGGGTACTGTCTTACACGTGAGACTTTACTGAATACAAATATGTGTATTTTATTGCAGTAAAAGCAAACAGTATTATGACATTGACGTTAAAATGTCATGTAGAACTAAAAAAATTTTAAAAAATCATATTTTCTCCCATTTTTTTCATATTAAATTATGTTTCATAGCTAAATATTTGATATTAAATGAAAGCCCTGTTTCCCTGAATAAAATGATATATAATAAGGGTGGGTGCATTTACTATGAAAGAGGTGTATTACGGTTGGACAGACATGTAGCGCAAATGCCAGGTTTTGTTTACATTTTGTTTTGTTCACAACGTGTACATTTGGCTCCATCCTTAAGGGGTTAATCTTTGTTTTTTGTTTGAGTAATACAAACATAATATAAAAACCTGGGAAATTACCTTTCCCATTTAAAGTAGACATGTTATCTTTACTATAGGTCTGCCATGCCTGCCATGCCTGAAGATCACTTCCTCCTTCTCCAAGACGGCAGCAGCAAGGAAATTATGTCTGTCACTAGATCATTTATTTATAGTCTTTATTTACATTTATATATACACCTTTTGTACTTATCTATTTTTTTCCCAATAGAATGTTTTAAAAATAAATGTGAATTTTCTAACAATATTATATCCTGCTAGAACGATAAAGATATAGAGATGTTAAAACATGTAACTTATAAATGATACACTTACCTGAAAGTCACGTCCTCTTCCTCCTTCAAGCTGGAACCCTCCAAAGACAGTTTCCCTTGACGTTGGCAGGCCCTCCATTTGTTTAAATATACATAGGGATTAAGGAGAGAGCGCAGGTAACTTTTTTATTTGTTTTTTACTGTATGTATTGGGGCTGATGTGTACTATAGTCATTGCTGCCGCCCAGGAGTGATGGGAGTGAGCGCAGGACTTTTTTTTTTTTATTATTATTTTTCCCTTGGATACCATATTGGTAGACATAACCTTTATGTCAACGGAATGCAGTTCTGCATATAACAAAAAATATACAGACAACAATCTAGGGGACATCTTTCAGGGTTGTTCGCTAATTTTTTTTTTGGAATTTATAATTAATTCAAAATGAATATAAAAAATAATTTGAACTAAAAATATTGATAGATTTTTTTTCCAATTTGACCAATGTGGCATAAATTATTATTTTTTTAATTTATTTTATTTTTTTACTTCATTATCGCGTTCACCAAACTCAAAAGTTTAGCAAATTAAATCTGAATTGCAAAATAGTACCATTTAATGGCTGACTTGGAAACATTCTCCAGTGGAGCTCCAGTTACAGCTTAGCTCTATTTTTTTTTTTTTTTATATTGCAATTCGGATATAATAATCTTATCACTTTATGGAAATATATGGCAAATAATAGCATCCTAAAAAGTTTCTGTTTGCTGTATTTTGTCATTATTTATTGAATCACATGCAATAGGTACTTACTGTGTCTCATTACACTTGTGCAAAGAGATACTTGATTGGGTTTTTATTTCAGGGTATATTACTGTTATTATCACCATTTTATATAGCGCCTTGGTAGCATCTTGCGTAAGAAAGGGGCGGATGCGGGCTATGTTTTTAAGATGGAATTTACAGGATTTGGCAACATACTGGATGTGAGGCTCAAAGGTGAGGCCAGAGTCAAGCATGACGCCAAGACAGCACGCTTGCAAGGATGTACTTATGTGGATATCACTAACTTTAAGGGAGAGCGAAAGAGGAGGATCAGTATCAGGAGGAGGAAAGACAAGGAGCTCAGTTTTAGAGAGATTGAGTTTCAGAAAGTGGGAGGACATCCAGTCAGAGATGGAAGAAAGGCAAGCAGTGACACGTTGCAGGACGGCAGGGGAGAGGTCCAGGGAGGAGAGATATATCTGAGTGTCATCACGTGCAGGTGGTAGTGGAATCCAAAATAGGTGATAAGTTTGCCATGAGAGGCAGTATAAAGAGAGAACAGAAGGGGACCAAGGACAGAGCCTTGGGGCACTCCAACCGAGACAGGACGAGGGGAGGAGGTATCATTAGAAAAGGAGACACTGAATGAGCATTGGGAGAGATAAGAGGAAAACCACGAGAGGACAGAGTCACAGAGACCGAGTGATACAATGTAACGATGTCTATTGACCCCTGCTTTGTGTTCTCACTCGTGTATACATGGCACAGCCTAAAACGTGATGCAGTTCCTGGTAGCTTCATTTGATTTGTTTAATTAATGAAGATGAGAGACATGGCAGAGATGAAGAAGAAGAGCTACAGGTATGTTGGCCATGTGACTTCAGGGTCTTCACAAAAAATATTGAGTGACAATTCCAATTCAGAGGGTTACTCCAACCCTTTTCTGAGGGGGTTAGGTGGGCGTTTTTTAAATTAAAATGCCCAAAAGGTCAATAAAAATCAGGTCCCTACCTCCCTAAATTTTGCAGTTAACTTCCCAAATTTTTTTTTTACTTAACTGGAATCCAGTTCACCAGTAGGTTAAGCTCCTTTGGCTGCGTTGCAGGCTTTCATTTGACATCCGACGTCTCATAAAGAAGCCTTTGATTGCACTGTTTAACTCTCTCAGAGCGTATGTGAGCAATCTAAGTTGGCGAGGGGAGATTTGAGGAGGAAGATTGGAAGGGAGGGTGGGAAATATCCTGTTTAAAAAAGAAACAAGCACTATTGAGTATATAGGGAGGCACGAAGGGCTCAACTCAGTGAAAGAGGGAGGGGGTAAAGGTCTAATATGTACGTTGCCAGTATGCTGAGCGCGCTGCCAACAGACTTATATTTTGCACAGAATTGACATATGGAAGCCTGGAACATACTTCCAGGATATCAAAGTCACATGTTGTGGGGGTGTAACTTGGCCTGAGCATAATAGTGCAGATTAATCAGTATGTGCAGTAATCCTGCATATACAGATTCCTACCACCACGACCACTTCAAATCTCTGAGTTCCCAAATAGGTAAAAAATAATATTAAGAACAGGAGAATAATTCATCATGGACTGGCAACAAACTAAGGGCTCAGTTTCACTACTGCAGCCCGCTTCGTGATGTGCTCTTCAATACACTACAATAAATTTAGCAAAACCTTGTATTAGACTCCTCCTAGCACTCACATGGTATATCTGGGTTAATAATAGCATGCATTTTGGCAAACAGCAGCGATTCTCATGAAATATCATGGAGATTTAATTTTGGCTCCTGACCCAAGGGGCAAGAACTGCTGTATAGCATGATGTAAACATATAGGGCCGTATTCATCCACAAGGTAAAGTGATACATTAGGAGCGATCACCATAGGATGCATTACATTGCTTTTCCTAACTGTTTTGCATTTAGCACTTTGCCCCAGAATTGCCATGATAAATATGTTCCCCTTTCCTGAGCTTGTTTATAAAGCATTTCCATTAACGGTAAACACACCAGGAGGATTAGACGTAAACTGTTATCGTTGGTATAATCTTAGCTAGAGTCACGTCCCTTTATAATTTAAATTGGTCTCATTATTATGTTCTACCTATCGCTGGCAGCATCATTAAGCACTGTTTGATCCAGAGTCAGCTTTATTAGACTGCTTGCTAATTGCTCTAAGATGATAATTGTAACCGAGCAGATATCTTCACAAGCAGTTTCAGGATTCGGCAAGAAGATATTTTTATATTATTTAAAGCCAGGTTCTATGATTTATTCAATTACTTTATTCAAAGTGGGACTGCCACTTGTGAATTACCCCATTGAAAAATGTTTAATGTATAACTTTATAACCAGTATATTTTCATGAAATGTTTCATTTCTTTTCAGATTTACATGAAAGCTTTAGCATATGATATTGAAATCCAGTTCGTTCACAGTCTAGGCATACATTTAAACATGGAGAAAAAAGGATAGATCTTATAACAATGATTGACGGGACCAAAGATGGAGGTGTCCAGTTGCAGGATAAAGAGGTTTGGTTTTCTACACTTCATTTTATTTTTACCTCCTCACAAATACCTTTTTATTAGCTAGAGCTGGTTGTTCGGCAGACATGCGCCCACATGCAGCATAGTGAGTGGGTTATTTCTGCTAAACAGTGAGCAGCCAGTGGCTGTAATAAAAAAAAACAAAAAAAACCTAGCAACTTGTCAGCTATTGCCATTAGTTACTAATAAGTTATAACATACACCACCCAGTGGATGAACTACCGCTGTTGCAGCTGCTCGTTTAGGGGTCCAACGGGTGGACCATGCTGTTAGGGCCACCTGATGGAAATAAATTTCCAGGGGGCCCGGTCAGCACTGTGGTGCTTTAACAGAGCAACCAGGTTCCCTTTGATGACATCAGGGAGGAAGTGACTGATTTCCTTCCAGCAATCACAGAGCCTGCGCGGGAGGAGGAGAGGAGGGAGTCAGAGTGGGAACTCTGACTTCTATCAGCCTAAGCCACTGGACCCCAGGGAAAATCACACTCCTGCACCTAAAAGCTAGGAATCAGGAGGGTGACATCTTGTATGTGTGTGTGTCTGTATGTATGGGTCTCTGTGTGTATGTGTGTGTGTCTGTATGTGTGGGTCTCTGTGTTTGTGTCTATATGTATGGGTCTCTGTGTGTATGTGTTTGTATATGTGTGTATCTGTTTGTCTGCATGTATGGGGGGGGCAGGAAATGGGTGGAGGGGACGAATGGGGTGAGGGGTAGATGTATGGGCGGGGACATGTGTGGGGAGGGGACATATGGGGTGGGGGTAGACGTGTGGCAGGGGACATATGGGGTGGGGGTAGACGTATGGGGCGGGCCCAGGGCAATTTTCGCACCGGAACCCTGTGGTTTTTTCTAGTTACGCCTCCCCAATTTAGAGAACAAGTAGTAGACTGATCACTGTCCACCTCCTATGCCCCCACAGTGGGGCTAATTTATTTAAAACAAAAAATAATAAAAGAGAAATAAAATAGAGTGGGGGAGGACATAGTGCCCACCCTCTGTCCCCACGGTGACGCTCATATTGGAGAGACATGGTTTACCCCAGTAGCCCCACCCGTGGGCAACGCGTGCAGGACTTTAAGATAGGTAAATAATGAGGGTGAGAGAGCACTGTCCATCCTCCTGTCCCCACCCATGGTCAACAAGTTCTGGCTACTTACTTAACTGGGGGAACTGGCAGCTGGTGAGTGCTCTAATAATTATACAAGTAGCAACATGGTGTGCTTTAAAATTAATAAGGGGGGGACCTAGTGTCTTCCAGTCCTGTGAGTGGCTAATATTGATAAAGGTGCGCCTAGTGTCCCCCAGCCCTCATCCAATAAGAGGTATGGTTCACCATCCGGTTGGCTAAAAGTCACTAAGCCCCTAGCTATCCCCCTTAAATTAAACTTACCTACCCACCTCATCCTAATAATAATGAGGGGGTGATTAAAATAATACCTGTAAAATGTTAAATATATACTTGCCATCAGAAGTCTTCATTCTTCTAAATCCTCTATTCTTCATCACGAAAAAAGCCAAACTAAATTCCAAATTCACAAGAATTTGGGGGGCTCCACATATGCTTGAGTTTGAATAACAGGAAAAATCATTATAAGGGCTTTCCCACGATATGCAAGTTTACTCAGAGAGTGCTGATTCTCCAGATAACGTGGATGGGGGACACTTGCCCCCCCTCCCTTTATAATTATTAGAGTTACCACCCATACAATGAGTAGTGGCTGGGGAACACTTGATCCCTTCCTTGTATAATTATCAGAGCCCCCACTCTAGGTCTCCCACATTTAGTAAGTAGACCCCCACCTGCTGACCATAGCTGAGGCAGAGGTTGACATTAGGATCTCCCACCCGCTGGCCATGGGTGAGGGCAGAGGGATGGACAGTGATCTGTCCATCTTCATTTTTAAATTCATAGACACTACCCAATACCCATGGGTGGGGGCACCTGGGGGACTATGTCCTACCCCCTGTTATTTTATTATTTTACAGGCCTTATTCCCATAGGATTTGGTCTTTCAAGCTACTAGTCAGCAGTGGCTTTGCAGTTGCTAGTTTTAAATGTTTGGTAGGTATGCCCCCACCAGCCACATGGCAGGGGGGCATAAGGTAGGTCTTCTGGTTTATACTAATATGAGGGTCACATTCACTTGTTTTTATTTGACATTAATGTGGCAGCTGGCTAGCAAGCTCTGGCCAGCCGTAACATTGTTACCCAATGCAACGCTAAAGGTTTCATAACTAAACTATTTGATGGCATTTCAATCAAACCGAAAAAAACATTTTTGGGTTTGACCAAATGACTGAAAGCAATGAAAACGTTGTCTATGCACATATACAATGGTGTATAATACTCACACACTTAATTTGTTAAAACCAGACAGGTCAATCATTTATACCAACTTAACATTTCCCACTTGATTCAATTTACTGCTACGGAGCTGAATGATTGGCAATATCTCTCTCTGACAATCTCAGACAGGCTATGCCTTTTCTAATCTTTAACACTCCCCAAGCAATTGTGTCCATTACAAATTTTACCATGGGCTACCTCTACTTTCACTGGAAAGACTTGGAGAGAAAGATGAAATTTACACCCAGCTACTATTTTACATTTGGTTTTTTCTCAATGTACTTTTTTTTTTTTGGAACCAACCATGTCAAATATACTGTGAATGCTTGTTTGTTATCAATTTACTATTATATAAAAAGTGTGCTGAAAAATATAGCCTTAATTAAACCACTTAGAGATCTATACCCTATATAAAAAGTGCAATTGGCCTTTAAAAATCACTTAATATGTTTGTGATCACACCAATAATTTCAGAGAACACTAACAGTAGTAGTACTCCCCCCTCCTCCTCCTCCAACAGCAATTACATACAGAGAAAAGAAAAAGCGAGAAAAACAGGAGAAATATAGCGTGAATCTGTTAGAAACGATTATAGAGAGAGGGGGATCTTTTCAGGGATCTGGTAAAGTTGTGGATTCGGCAAAACACATCACCACGCATTTAGGATGCAAGCGTATCCCATCTTGGAAATGAGACAGTGGCCACGATTAGCTGGAAATTAACATATTGTGATTGGACGATCAATGTTTACTTTTAATATTCGACTTGCTGTGTGGGAGGTAATAGTTATTTTTGTTCTTGATTTTACGTAGTCATGTGGAAATAAACTATTCTGCCTTCCATCACTGCCTTCGTTCTCCTGGCAAATAATAGATGAATTTTCTGGTACCCATGCTGTTTTATTTGCTGGATAGTCTTTGTGGATTGCTGGGAGTTTGAGCAGTCTTTACCTACTCCCCACTTATGAGTTCACTGATTATTACAGTTTACATATTACATATTTGATAGTCAGGACAGATCTAACTCGACTTTTAAAGGTGTGACACTTCTCACTTTATCACCCTGTATTTGCAGTGCTTTTTCACTTTTTTTTATTTTGTTAGTCTTTTGTATTTAATAAAGGTTTATACCATCAATTTTGAATTTCTACTTTAGGAGGTTTCCCTTTAAATGAGAGTGGGCTCCACCCACTATTTAGTGAGTGGTTATCCCAATCCATTTTTTCTTTCCGTTTTCCCTGAGTGAAATAAGTATTTGACCCCTTCAACTTGGTTGCAAAACCCTTGTTGGCAATCACAGAGGTCAGACGTTTCTTGTAGTTGGCCACCAGGTTTTCATACATCTCAGGAGGGATTTTGTCCCACTCCTCCTTGCAGATCATCTCCAAGTCATTAAGGTTTCAAGGCTGATATTTGGCAACTCAAACCTTCAGCTCCCTCCACAGATTTTCTACGGGATTAAGGTCTGGAGACTGGCTAGGCCACTGCAGGACCTTAAAGTACTTCTGCTTCTACTTGAGCCACTCCTTGGTTGCTTTGGCTGTGTGTTTTGGGTAATTGTCATGCTGGAATACCCATCCACGACCCATTTTTAATGCCCTGGCTAAGGGAAGGAGGTTCTTACCCATGATTTGACGGTACATGGCCCCGTCCATCGTCCCACTGATGCGGTGTAGTTGTCCTGTCCCCTTAGCAGAAAAATACCCCCAAAGAATAATGTTTCCACCTCCATGTTTGAAAGTGCGGATGGTGTTCTTGGGGTCATAGACAGCATTCCACTTTCTCCAAACATGGCGAGTTCAGTTGATGCCAAAAGAGCTTGATTTTGGTCTCATCTGACCACAACACTTTCACCCAGTTTGGAATCATCAGATGGCAAACTTTAGACAGGCCTGTACATGTGCTTTCTTGAGCAGGGGGACCTTGCGGGCGCTGCAGGATTTCAGTCCTTCACAGCGTACTGTGTTACCAATTGTTTTCTTGGTGACTATGGTCCCAGCTGCCTTGAGATCATTAACAAGATCCTCCTGTGTAGTTCTTGGCTGATTCCTCACCGTTCTCATGATAATTGAAACTCCACAAGGTGAGATCTTGCATGGAGCACCATGAGACTGACAGTTATTTTGTGTTTCTTCCATTTGCGAATAATCGCACCAACTGTTGTCACTTTCTTACCAAGCTGCTTGGCAATGGTCTTGTAGCCTATTCCAATCTTGTGTAGGTCTACAATCTTGATCCTGACATCCTTGGACAGCTCTTTGGTCTTAGCCATGGTGGAGAGTTTGGAATCTGATTGATTGATTGCTTCTGTGAACAGGTGTCTTTTCTACAGGTAACAAGTTGAGATTAGGAGCACTCCCTTTAAGAGAGTGCTCATAATCTCAGCTCATTACCTGTATAAAAGACACCTGGGAGCCAGAAATCTTGCAGATTGATAGGGGATGAAATACTTTATTTCACTCACTGACATGTAAATCAATTTATAACTTTTTTGACATGCGTTTTTCTGAATTATTTTTTTGTTGGTCTGTCTCTCACTGTTAAAATACACCTTTAAGACTGATTTTGTTTGTATGTTGATTTTTCTGTAATATTGTATCCTATTAACAATGCAATGTATTGTGGACCCAGGACATACTTAAAAACTAGAGAAATCCAAATGTATCCTTCCTGGTAAAATATTTTGTAAAAACTTTAAGCTTTTCAGCAAGCGAAAGTGCTTTAGGGGTTTGGAGTGTCCCTTTTAAGAGATTATTAAAGGCATAGTGTGCTTTATTTATAGGATGTGGTTTTCAAAGTGGCTTAAAGGGACATTCCAGTGCCAGGAAAACAAATCGTTTTCCTGCAACTGCAGGTCCCCTCTCCCTCTCACCCCCCATCCCAAGTTGCTGAAGGGGTTAGAACCCCTTCAGTGACTTACCCGAGACCAGCGCCGATGACCCTCAGCGCTGGTTTAGGGTCTGCCCATGCTCCTCCCCTGCCGACGTCATCCGGCGGGGAGACGATTGCGCATGCACGCCAATGCCGCGCATGCTCATTAGACCTCTCCATAGGAAAGCATTGAAAATGCTTTTCTATGTGGATTTTAGTGACGCTGGAGGACCTCACATAGCGTGAGGACGTCCAGCGACGCTATAGCACAGAAAACCTGTGCTATAAACCAGGAAGTGCCCTCTAGTGGCTGTCTAGTAGACAGCCAGTAGAGGAGGAGTTAACCCTGCAATGTAAATATTGCAATTTATGAAAACTGCAATATTTACAATTGCAGGGTTAAGGGTAGTGGGAGTTGGCACCCAGACCACTCCAACGGGCAGAAGTGGTCCGGGTGCCTGGAGTGTCCCTTTAATTAAGGCATGTATTATACATAGGCAGCATTCATCACACACAAACACACACACATATATATCACTGTGCCTAACAGTAAGTGGAGAGAGGGCTTCACATTGCAGGCATGCTCCCAACGTTGCCTACAGACTTGGCATTGGTCCTTAGGGGGTTAGGATCATTGGGTGATGGGGCCTAAATGTTCTACTACACTAGCATAAACTCATCCTGTACTGTGGTACATGAAAGGTTACATAAATGTAAATAAGCCACATTACACTCACTTACAAAAACCTCCTGAAACTAATGAGAAAACCATAGTTTGATGAAAACTCTACGTAAGATTTCCTTAACCAACACCTGTTCATGTTAATATGGTTAATTGACCAGTTACGTAGTAAACCAGTGAGCCATATAAATTCAATAACAACCCTCTTATAAAACCACTGTTTTCTAATAAATGGAGATAGGAAGGGGTTGATATAACATGGTTTTAAGGAACATTTAAACCATTTGTTATCAAACACCATTAATTCACTGAGTAGCCAGCCAGACTTGAAAAGGAGTTCATACGATTGGATTATTTTTGCTCACATCCACCTACAACCAAAAGTAAGCATGTAAAATCGGGTTCCTCTTTATGTACAGAAATAGGTTCCCTTTACATCTAAAGGATGTATGTAGGATCTTAAGTACATGAAGCCCAACTTGGCTTGACAATGGAAACCAATTTCACATCTGTGACACTTTGTGACGTATATTTTAATGCACATGTACAGAGGGTTCTGTATTTTCATTAGCTGCTATGCATGTAATGAGAATAAAATACTTTTTCAATGGTTTAATCACTTCTTTACGTTGCTTGATGTCCTCTTCCATACAGGTTTATATTCTAGAGAGCTTTTATTCTATGGCTTGCTGAGGATGTCAGATGGATTGATTTACACACACCAATTAGACTAATATGTTAGATTTAGGAGTATGGATCAGTGTTTAGCGAGGGTAGTGATACAATGTTAACAATAACCGGAGGTATCGGCCCAGCGATATCATATGGAAAGACTGAAATCTCACATCAACTTGTGCATCATTTTATAAGCCATACATTCCTACTGAATCCATATATTAATGAGTTCCACTCGGTGCTATACTGCTGATTCTAATTAAAATCAGATATGTGTGTAATAAAAGAAGAACATTGATCTCCATGGGCAACTTTGAATAAAGAATGGCAAGTGGAATGCAGGCTAACTTAATTTGATGTTAACCGTTCTATACAATAATGATGTTTGCTAATTCAGATATTATTTACCCACCTCAAGTTATGCCATTTTAGGAATATGGGGTAAGGGGGTTTATATACTAAGAGGGATATTTACTAAAGTGAGAATTGTTGGGAATGCAAAGTGAAGTCAAACAGACCAAATTTCAAATGTAAGGTCAAAGTAGCTGAACAGGTAGCATTACTGACTTGGAGAATTTTTCATTTTTGGCTGTTTCATCCTAAAAGGGATACTATAGCCACCAAAAGAACTTTAGTCTCACTGCTCAATTCTCTCTTTAGGAATTAAATCAGCTTGTTATGCAGCCCCAGCCACACCTCCCAGCACGTCTTGCACTGCCTCCTAAGCACTTCCTATAGGGAGACATCTAATGTGTACACATCCTTTAATGGATTTTAATTTAGATTTTTTAATCACCTGCTCTGTTAATAGCCTTCTAGACTCTGTAGGAGTCTCATGTATGTGATTCAAATTTAGTTTTAAGTTAAGTTAAATTAAGTTAAAGGGTATATATAGTCACTAATATAACAGTTTTGGTGTATTGATCATGTCCCTGCAGTCAGGGCCGGCCTTAGGCAATTAGGCGCCCTGTGCAAAAAGTCTTCACGGCGCCCCCCCCACCTCCCACCAAGTTGCCTGAATACAGTAACACACACAGGCACCGGGGACGTGTGTATCACGAGGCAAACAAGGCATCTGCCTTGGGCGCCACTTTGCAGGGGGCGGCAAAAAAAAGCATCCCTCCAAACCCCCAGGCAGATCCCTTGCTTGCCTCGCATCCTGGGGGGCTCAAGAGCTGACCGGCTGGCCACTTTTGAGCCCCCCCAAGGCTGGCAGCGGGCAGCGAAGGAGCATACTCACCTGAGCTCTTCCTGCTCAGCTTCCTCTGCGCCGCTTAATGAAGCCGGGAGCCAGAATATGATGTCAGTCCGGCTCACGGCATCACTAAGCGCTGCTTACTCAGCCTGTGCGCCCCCTGCCTGCCTGCCCAGCAGCCACACTGGACTGCTGGTAAGAAATCCACTCCAGCTTTCCCAGGGAGGCTGGGTGGATTTAAAATAAATGTAAAAAATATTAGTTTGTGAGTGTTAGTGGAAATGTCTGTGTGTGTGTCTGTGAGTGTTTATTTTGAAGTGAATGTGTGTGTAATTGTGTGTGTCTGTAAGTGAATGTGTGTGTGTCTGTGAGTGAATGTGTGTGTTGGTCAGTGAGTCAGTGATATGTGTCAGTCAGTGAGTGTGTATGTGTCGTCAGTGAGTGTGTATGTGTCGTCAGTGAGTGTGTGTCGGTCAGTGAGTGTGTAAGTCAGTGAGTGTGTAAGTCAGTGAGTGTGTAAGTCAGTGAGTGTGTATGTGTCGGTCAGTGAGTGTGTGTCGGTCAGTGAGTGTGTGTCAGTCAGTGTGTATGTGTCGGTCAGTGGAGTCGTGCATCTTTCAGTGAGTGCTTGCGTCTGTCAGTGAGAGTGTGCATCTGTCAGTGTGTGTCCAAGTAATAGTGTATGTGTGTATGTCATTGTTTGTCAGTGTATATGAGAGTGTGTGTCTGTCAGTGAGTGTGCGTCTGTCAGTGAGTGAGCGTCTGTCAGTCAAAGTGCGGCCTTGACAGGAAGGGGTGGGGGAAATTTAAACTCGGTTACAGGCATGTACACACACACTCAGTTAAAGGCAGTCACACATACAGGCACAGGCACAAACAATGGCACAGCTACAGCGACACACACAGACAGACAGTCACATAGGCAGTCACACACACAGACAGACACACAGTAACACACACATAGACAGTTATACACACACAGGCAGGCAGTCACACAGATAGAAAGTCACACACACAGGCAGGCAGTCACACACAGACAGATAGTTACAGACAGACACACACAGGCAGGCAGTCACATACAGGCAGTCACACACACAGGCAGTCACACACACACAGACAGTCACACACACAGACAGTCACACACAGCAGGCAGTCACACACAGAGACAGTCACACACAGAGACAGTCACACACACACACAGAGACAGACAGTCACACACACACACACACAAGGACAGGCAGTCACACAGACAGTCACACACACACACACACACACACAGGCAGGCAGTCACACAGACAGACAGTCACACACACACACAGACAGACAGTCACACAAACAGGCAAACAGTCACACACACACACTTACCTCTTTCCAGTGGATGCAGTTGGCTGATGGGGAAGCATCTTTCCCTCTTCCTGTACAGCAGGGGCTTCGGGAGGTATTAGCCCCGTCTCCGCCTCTCGATAAGCCCCGCCTCCGCCGCTCGGTAAACCCCGCCCCCTCTGCCGCGATTTTTTTTTTTTAAATAGACCCGGGTGGAGAATAATTAATCCTCCAGCCAGGTACCTCTTTTAGCTCCCCTGCACTCTGGCCATGAGTGAGCTGTGTCGGCCACAGGGCGCCCCCTGTTCCATGGCGCCCTGTGCGGTCGCACAGCTCGCACACCCCTAAGGCCGGCCCTGCCTGCAGTCTCACTGCTTAATTCTCTGTCATCTGGGAGTTAAATCACTTTGTTTATGAACCCTAGTCACACCTCCCTGCATGTGACGTGCACAGCCTTCATAAACACTTCATGTAAAGAGTCATCTAATGTTTATACTTCCTTTATTGCAAGTTCTGTTTAATCACATACAAGAGGCTCCTGTAGGGTCTAGCAAGCTTTTAACATAGCAGGGGATAAGAAAATCTAAATTAAAGTTCAATTTACAGAGAAAGAGATACAATTGTCTAAGGTAAATTACATCTGATTGAAAGGTAAACCAGTTTTTTTTTCACATGCAGGCTGTGTCAATCAGAGTCAGGGGAGGTGTGGCAAGGGCTGCATAAACAGAAGCAAAGTTATTTAACTCCTAAATGGCAGTGAATTGAGCAGTGAAACCTGAGAGGCACGATCTATACACTAAAACTGCTTGATTAAGCTAAAGTTGTTTAGGTGACTATAGTGTCCCTTTAAAATCACATTGAAAATAAAACCATTTTTAATGCAGGCTGTGTGAATCACAGCCAGGGGAGGTCTGGCTAGGGCTGGATGGACATGAACAAATGTGCTTTACGTCCTATGTGGCAGAGAACTGAGCAGTGAGAATGCAGAGGTATGATATATACACAAAAACTGCTTCATTAAGCTCAAGTTGTTTTGATGTCTATAGTGCGCCTTTAAATTTTAAATGCACTTTGAAAACCCAACAATTCTTAATTTAATGAGAAACCCCGTATTAGAGATTTGTGTAGAATTAAACCAGTTATTGAAAATTAGAGGCTAAAAAAGCCAAATTGGAAACTCAAGTGTATTATTGCATATTGCTCGAATTATATTGGTCTAAAATTTTCAATACCCACAATTCCTTATTTAAACAAAAAAAAAAATGTCAATAAGGTAATATGAAAATATCCATAATCATATTGTAGAAAAAGCATAATAGAAAAAGTTTAAAAAAATCTCTCATTCTTGCATTTGTGAATAATGAAGTTTTTAAACAGGATAAGTATTATGATGACCTGATCAGCTTCAGCTAGATGTAGCATTTTATCCACTGTACTGGCAAAATATTTCTAGTTTAATAGATCTAGTTGCCTGAAGCTTTATTCTGCTTTCTTCAATGGATGCAAGAGCATGTTGAGTATTGTGAGATTTTTTTTGAGTAGGCAGACATATGGGCACCCTGGTAATATTTCATTTTTTTGCCAACTATGACAAAAACTAAAAATCTATACAAAATTGAATCCATGCATTTCTTAGCAATTTGCTCGATACAACGATGGATTGTTATTCTCCATGAGTCCATGAAATGCTTGCATGGTGAACTATAAAATGATTGGTGGTTAGCTCCTTTTCATGTAGCAAATAAGCAAAACAAATCTCAGCACTTAGCAACTCGTAAAATATACATTTTATTGTAACGGTGCTTATTGTGAATGTTTTATTTAATTTGTGAAGGTACATACCTTTCCAAACTGGAGTTAAAGGAACACCTTTGCAAAAGAAAATAAAATAAGCTACAAAATGCTTAAATATATTTTGACCTCCCCTCTGTTTTTTTTCTTTTTTTTTCTTTGTGGAACGTGATATAGAAATATTGTAGAAAATAAGGCAGGCTTCTGATAAGGAAACCAAACTGCAAATTTGGGGAAATAATCACAAGACGCATTTTCTTTCCCCGTAGTAGCCAAAGGACCTTCCAACACATTGCATAGCAATTCCTTGTAGATCCAATGGCGTCAGGAAAGGTGAAACTAACAGGGTAAAAACCATCACCAAGAAAAGTCGCTTTGCACTGGTGCCTTGTTCATTGCTACCATACCTTCAGCAACGCCACTTCATAGAGAGAAACAATTTTAAATCAACATAAATCAAAAAGCAAATTGTTTAGACATCCACATTGAGTCTTACAGTGCAATACACATGTGTCATTGAATAGTATTTCTGTATTTTGCATTATGAAAATAAAAGGTCTGTACATTGATTCAGGTACATTTATGACTATGAATCGTGTGAATTTTAATTCATCTAAAGTTGGCTTTGGCTTTTTTTTCTTTATAAATCCATAGAAAATATTGAACATCTAACAAAATAAATAAAACATATTTTAATCATAGATGCTAATGATTCAGTTCAAAATTGTTCTGTGTATTTTTATTTATACAATTGTGACTAAATAGCCTTGCGAGATCTCCCTATCAGTAGTGTGCAGAGGTGAATGCTTGCCCCTCGTGTGATATTAAAAAATAGTATGGATCTGTGTTCTCAGGGATCAAAAAACTCCTTCATAAAGAGTGCATTTAATGTGTTGATTGTTACAACTTTAAGTGCTTTAAAAAAAAAGCAGAGTGTTCTCTTAAAAGCTGCGAGACACAAAATATGAGTTTCCTTCACTTGTAAATTTGAGGTTTCGTTTTTCTGAGCGATCTCTTGGGAGAAGAAACTTATCCAAGGGTATCTTCAAGATTTCCATACAGGCATGAAGAAAATGAACGGCTAATGTTTTTTGTTTTTTTTGTAGAACCTTTCAGTACTGATATTGCAGCAATCCAGTGTAATTTAACTTGAAAGATAAGTTAACATGAAAGGCTTTACAGTTTACTGCAGGGTACTCGAGGTAATGTCCAACCTGACGATCCTTGTTACGTGAAAGTTCTGCAAGATGAAGAAGCAGATTCTGGTAACTCTAAATGGACCAATATTCATTGGAGCTTCACGAATAGAGTATAAGCTTCATTGGCTGCTTGGTGGAAGTACAGCGCAGCTTCTGTTATTCCGTTGGCGGTCGCAGTGTCTTCAGCTGCTTTTCATCTAGTCCTTTCCAATATTTGAAATTATTATCCAGATGTTGCATTAAATTGGGCAAGTCAGCAAATGCTGTTAAAACAAAACAAACAAAATATTATATAACAAGGCAGAATTCAAATAGATAAACATATAAACGCTTATGTCTAGTGCCCAGTCAATTCATTTTCTAAATTAAAATTTTAGGATTTACCTAACCAAACCTTTGACACACAAGCAGATGTTGTTTTTGATGATGGTCATTTGGCTAGATAACCATTGCTGAATAACTACTTTAGAGAAGCTGCAGTTTTAACATGCAGCCATCATAATGTCAGAGGACCCATTAAGGGACAACTGTACTTAACATTTAGAAAAAAGAAAGGAAACTTTTTTTTTTTTTTAAATTAAGAAAACAAATAATTTTCCCTTTTTTTTTTTAAAGTTTAATACATTTAGATAAACATAATCATATATTTATTTTCAAATAAATATGCCCGCTGTTGCAGTTTCACACGGAGTAATCTCATTAGCAGGCAAGTTAGGCTGAGTGGCAGTTGGTCAGATAATAGTAGTCTGACACCACATGGGTGGTCACCCAGATAAAAAGGAAAATTTTCTAAAAAAATAAATAAATATGCACCAGGTAATAAATATCATTAGTTTCACTAAAAGTAATACATTTAAAAAATGAGTAGTCAAGATTTGGTGATAGTTGTTACTTCTCAGCATTTCATAAAAATATAATCTTTATGAAATACCAAAGCTGATGGCGTTGGAATTTCATTGAAATTCCAACAGAATCCCAAAATTCTATAAGAAATAATAGGAATACTTTTTCTTATGAACAAACTTAGGTTGATAAAAGGAGGTGTTCCGTTACCAATTTTTGTATAATCCCAGCATCCACACAAGTGGCGGCTGTGGGATTAATTCATGGTCTCTCTCATCACGAGAAACCCATCTTCCACTGCACCCCTCAGCCATCTTGCCCTAACAAGAGATGTCACATTACTGGAGATGTCACGTAGCAGGACCTTAACTGTGGATGGTGACCTTAGAGAATCTATGCAAAATATGCAAAGACCCCCGAAAGTAACAGATCTTCTTTAAAAACTGGGAACTGGCTTTTAAAAAAGAATTATGTGTGCATTTTTAAACTGTATCTGGAACAATGAAATGACACAATGTATTGAAACAAAAAAATTACTTTTGGGAGAATTTCTTTTAAAAATCACATGTCAGAAATGGTGTAATAAAGCGGCGTTTGTGATAGTTATACATTGTAGAACTTTAAAATACAGAATCCGTATTCAGCTTTGTTCAGATAAAAGTACGTTTGCCTACTATCAGGCTTTCTAATGTTTCCTCTCTCAGATTTTAGAGACATGCCTTACTTATTATTGTACTGCACTCTGTTTCAATAAATCTCATCCCGTCAATTGAAACCATGAATTTCACAAGAGAATATCTATTTTCATGGGTTTTCTTATGGTCTCCACTAGGAGTTAGCAAGCTGGTGCCAAATAGTCAGGAAGGCCGATTCCCCCAATTTAGTATATGAAAGACCAGGCACTCGAGACTTGTAAAAAAAGTTGATTTTAAACTCCACTAGGACTACTTTTCGGCCCTTACACAAGCTAGAGAAGGGCTCATGCTTTCCTGTAGATAGAAGATA
The DNA here is from genome assembly GCA_933207985.1 of Pelobates cultripes. Classification (NCBI taxonomy): domain Eukaryota; kingdom Metazoa; phylum Chordata; class Amphibia; order Anura; family Pelobatidae; genus Pelobates; species Pelobates cultripes. Next base: position 78,708,120 of record OW240914.1, on the reverse strand, counting down.
GCTTTAACAAGAAACCTAGGGGTGGGATAGAGGTAAATTAGCAGCATGGAAATGTTGTTACAGAAAGAGTGCTAAACTCTAGAGTTGTGTAAGACACAAGTAAAGAGGTTGAAACATTGTCAGACCAATCAATGTCAAATGTTGCTTTATTTTGTAACCATTTATTAAAGGGCTGTTTTCATTAAAGGAGGAGCACTGGCCTAGTCCTTTATTGCTTAGACAAAATTGTGAAAGGTACACAGTGGTTTTGATTAGCAAACAAAATCAATAAAAAAAAAAAATCAACAAAACAAAGAATAAAGCATGTATTTTTAGATTGCAAATATACAGGTTACTGGGGTCAGTTGGCTTTTATCTGCCAGTAAAATCTGTTTCTATTTGATTTTAAAATCTGATTTCCTATATTTCTTTTTCTATCCTGTAGTAATTAAAGGGAAATGGTGTGCATGCAATAATAAGAATCTCACCATCCCATGCATCAAACATGTCCGTTATAAAATAATCCACAAAGGAAATCTGGGATTTAGGAATGCTGCATGTATGCCTATCGAATACTGGCATTACTACTGGTAAACCCTGCCGCTTCTCCTCGTCCGTCTGCAATGACAAAAACATTTCATGCAGTTAATTATATAGCATTCCTTATAATGTCTACATACCAAATGGGAAAAACAATGCCAATGAGCAAAATGTAGAGATATAACAATGTGCATGATATTAAAAGTCAAATAATTGCAATTATGTTATGTGAAATATTTACAATGACAGTCATTGTTCATTATTTAAGCTTTCTATTTTACCAGAGTTATGTAACCAAGGATAGCACAGACTTTTTAGCAGAAATGTGAACATTTATATAATGATTTAAGCTACATTTATATTAAGGTTTACTACCTACAAGGCAATTTGTAAAATTTTTCATATGAGATACTATGCAGTAACATCTCTAGGGTAGTGCAGACCACACCCGGTGTGACCATATTTAGTCTGGAGCTTGGCAGCCTGATTGCAAGTTCTGTGGTACACTCCACCTGCAGTCAGCTCTATGAGTTTTTGCTGGAAGCTGCTGAAATTCACAGAGCAGACCGCTCAGGAAGAGCAGCTCAGAGCTGTAAGGAAAAATTGAAGGGGTGGCAGGGGACACCTCTTCTAGTACAGATCTGATGCAACTGCTCTCACAATAAAATAATAAAAAAATAAACTAAATGTCCCACAAAGTCCTATCTCATCCCATTCTACACACAAAGAGTCCCAATCTCATACTACATCCCCAGCATACACTCACTCATACACTACCTTCCCTACACACTCACTGCATCCTGTGCACACACATACTATCATCAGCACATACTCTGCTCATATACATACATCCATCCTCTACACACACACAAAAGCTCTAAATTCCCTATACACACTCACTCTTCTACTGCCATTATATTCAATAATACGCAGGAGTTACGATTTGCGAGTAACATTAGTACAAATATCATTACAAGTATTTTGTATGGTTTGGTATTGGAGGTGATCCATGGTGGGGTGACTCCATGAACTACTGCACTGACTGACACTAACCCTAGTGTCATACTGAGCCCTGCATTAAAACTGATAGAAGCAATATATTAGGTTTGGTTACTATCCTACTTTTAATGTATTATAAACGATAACTACAATATATAGTTTAATTTATAACATTGAGATCAAATAAAGCTTGTAAAGATACTTCAGTAATAATATAAATATTCTACATACCATACAATGTTATAGAATACATTTTGATAGCATTCTAGAGTAAATGGCAAAGAGACAACTGAGTACTCAAACTACTGTCATTTTTATTGTTGAGGTATCCATCATCAAATTCTTAGGTTGCTTTTTGGACCCTCACCTGAGCAAAATACTCCTCAGATATTCTCCCTGCCCACTCTATGCATTGCTGAAGTGCTCGGCATGGATTGGAGATATCTGCACATTTAATCAGCATTCTTTTAATGAGGATCCGATTTTCTGGGGATGTTAACACATTTTTGACAGAATCATCTTCCCCGATGCTGCCCTAAAATGAGAAAACAGGAGAAAAGTTTGCTTTATAACAAAATCACTAGAGCATGTCCAATGATGGATTGAGCAAGGATTGTAGTCTTTGTAAGTCAAGTGATCAAAGTCAAACTTCCAAAAATGCAGGACACATAATAACACTGTGCAATCCTTTCATTGTCTTCCGGCGTATTTATTTTTAGATTCTTGAAGTGTTCTTTAAGGGTGTTTGTACTCAGAGCAATGTCACACACTGAAAAGAGGGGTTTTCAGAAGAAAACCTTGTGCTGTTTTCATTATGGAAAAACTTGGCCAATATCAATTTACAGAAATGGGGTCTATGGTGTGATAACAAAAATCATAGTGTCCAATGAGGTGATATTAGTAGCTATGTTATTTATTAGCACACCAGGCTTGCGACATTTTTGCCAGGAGCACTTAGAAACATAGAAACATAGAAACATAGAATGTGACGGCAGATAAGAACCATTCGGCCCATCTAGTCTGCCCAATTTTCTAAATACTTTCATTAGTCCCTAGTCTTATCTTATAGTTAGGATAGCCTTATGCCTATCCCACGCATGCTTAAACTCCTTTACTGTGTTAACCTCTACCACTTCAGCTGGAAGGCTATTCCATGCATCCACTACCCTCTCAGTAAAGTAATACTTCCTGATATTATTTTTAAACCTTTGTCCCTCTAATTTAAGACTATGTCCTCTTGTTGTGGTAGTTTTCTTCTTTTAAATATAGTCTCCTCCTTTACTGTGTTGATTCCCTTTATATATTTAAATGTTTCTATCATATCCCCCCTGTCTCGTCTTTCCTCCAAGCTATACTTGTGGGTCTGATTGGCCAAAGTGGCAAACACATTTTCCCCTGTGCTTAAAATACAGTAGTGGTGTAAGGTCTGGCATGGCATCTGAGCCAGGAAGATTCCTTTCCCACTAAGCAAAAAATCTGTAAGTCTGTTTATTCTTTTCTTCTTTTTAAAGATAGCCCTAGTACTCGCAGCTTTGCTCTGGGGCTTGCCATTGGTAAGCAGTCCGGTTGGAGAGTTGTACATATCACCACTAGCCAGACAGTGTTTTTAAAGGAACATTCCGATCACCATAACAACTTCATAGAAAATTTGCCTTTTTTAATGAATGAGCTATTGAACATGATGCATTTTGGAACTAAGTAATTGATACTGGTAAATCTTCTCCATGGCCAGTGCTCCATGCACAATGACGAGTGAAAACAGAATGTCTAAACATAAAGGGAAACATAATACAACTGTGTGTCCAGTATTGATACACCAGCTACTGCTAGGCTGCATTTTGAAAACTAAAATGCCAAGACTGCATGTTAATTCTAGAGAAGTACTGCTGTTAGGTACATTATGCTGTAAAATATAAAACACAGCCCTCACCACAGTTTCTTCCACCGCTGCCAATGGCTTGTTAATGCTGTTGACAAATTTATTAACGTGTTCAAAGTGCTTTGTCATTTCGGTTGCCAATACCATGTCGATGATTGCTTGCCTTAATGTGCGATATTCATTCCTGTTGGTAAGAATAAAAAAGTATGCAAAAAGCATTTTGCATTATGGGTAAGTATCTTGCAGCACATGGTATGCAGTAGTAAGGGGAATTATTAACTAAGTTCCACATTTAAGGATAAAACTAATATAGAATAAATTATGCTAGTAGTAGTGTAAATTTAATCAAATTAAGTCCCTTTTGACTTCAACAACAACTCTATTTGAAATGAAAATGAAGGAAAAGGGCCTCAGTTAGGAAAAAGGACAGAGTCATTTGTTACATGTGAGTTTACAGCGGAAGAGGTTCTATTTCAACTGTCAAAAGTAAAGACAAAAATAAGTCAATGGGACCTGATGGAATACACCCAAAGTTATTAAAAGAGCTTGGTGGTGTACTAGTAAAACCATTAATGGATTTATTTTACCAATCATTGTTAACAGGAGTAGTTCCAGAAAATTGGAAGTTAGCGAATGTTGTGCCCATTCACAAGAAAGGTAGTAGGGAGGAGTCGGGCAACGATAGGCCACTAAGCTTTACTTCAGTAGTGGGAAAAGTAATGGAAACCATGTTAAAGGATAGGATTGTTGAACATCCAAAATCACATGGATTTCAAGATCAGAGACAACATGGGTTTACTTCAGGGAGATCATGCCAAACTAATCTTCTTGATTTATTTGATTGGGTAACTAAAATAATAGATCAAGGTGGTGCAGTAGACATTGCTTACCTAGATTTCATTAAGGCTTTTGACACTGTTGCACATAGAAGGCTTATCAATAAACTGCCATCTTTAAGCTTCGATTCCAATATTGTTGAATGGGTAAGGCAGTGGTTGAGTGACAGGCAACAGAGGGTTGTAGTCAATGGAGTATATTCGAAACATGGTCTTGTCACCAGTGGGGTACCTCAGGGATCTGTACTTGGACCCATTCTCTTTAATATCTTTATTAGTGATATTGCAGAAGGTCTTGATGGGAAGGTATGTCTTTTTGCAGATGATACTAAGATATGTAACAGGGTAGATGTTCCAGGAGGGATAAGCCAAATGGTAAATGATTTAGGTAAACTAGAAAAATGGTCAGAGTTGTGGCAGCTGACAGTTAATGTGGATAAGTGCAAGATAATGCATCTTGGATGTAAAAACCCAAGGGCAGAGTACAAAATATTTGATAGAGTCCTAACCTCAACATCTGAGGAAAGTGATTTAGGGGTAATTATTTCAGATGACTTAAAGGTAGGCAGACAATGTAATAGGGCAACAGGAAATGCTAGCAGAATGCTTGGTTGTATGGGGAGAGGTATTAGTAGTAGAAAGAGGGAAGTGCTCATGTGGTTGTGCAGAACACTGGTGAGACCTCACTTGGAGTATTGTATGCAGTACTGGAGACCGTATCTCCAGAAGGATATTGATACGGTAGAGAGAGTTCAGAGAAGGGCTACTAAACTGATACATGGATTGCAGGATAAAACTAACCAGGAAAGGTTAAAGGATCTTAACATGTATAGCTTGGAGGAAAGAGGGGACGGGGGGGGGTAATGAAAGAAACATTTAAATACATAAAGGGAATCAACACAGTAAAGGAGGAGACTATATTTAAAAGAAGAAAAACTACCACAACAAGAGGACATAGTCTTAAATTAGAGGGGCAAAGGTTTAAAAATAATATCAGGGAGTATTACTTTACTGAGAGGGTAGTGGATGCATGGAATAGCCTTCCAGCTCAAGTGGTAGAGGCTAACACAGCGAAGGAGTTTAAGCATGCGTGGGATAGGCATAAGGCAATCCTAACTATAAGATAAGGCCAGGGACTAATGAAAGTATTTAGAAAATTGGGCAGACTAGATGGGCCGAATGGTTCTTATCTGCCGTCACATTTTATGTTTCTATTTAGGAGAGATGTCACTATTTTATCCAAATTGGACTTCCTTTTAAAAAACTTTATATTTTTTGTCTATGACCACATTCCCTACACATAATTTAAGGCTTATTTCCAATGTTGTTGGTAATTTTTACTGACCAGCCATTATATATTGCCAACTTTAGCGAGTAATGCCTCCCCCACAACCCCCCCCCTTCAAAAACTCTCCATTAGCAACTGGTAATAACTGGCTGAGGTACTGTTAATGGCTCCCAACTGGTGTCCATTCTTGTCGCTATCATTTTACCAGTTGCCACTATCTTTCAAGGTTTAAACCCCACAATTATTAATCTCAAAATATTGGGGCTTCAAAGATGTCTAGTATTTTCAGGGTATTATATGGTTCAATATTAGGGCATGGGAGTGTGCTAATGTGCCCAATGATAGGGTCTCAGGAGATGTACTGTCTTCAGGACACCTAAACTGCTCCATAGATGTTCCCTAATGTCCATTACCTATTTACCATGCTGCACACAGGATGAGGAATAAGGTAGGAGCCACTTGATGGCCCCCTGCCAGTTATATTATGCTCCCATGGAACCCTACATTTTATTTTAATTTTAATGTGCTTTTCCATTTTCTCTGCAGGGACACTGACCGGGTTAGGCAGACCTTTGACATGTTGTAGTTGCTAAGGTAATGCATTTTTACTATTTCAATATTCATGGTAAATGCGATGTGAAGATCTGTTTTAGCTGAGGTAGATGTTAAAGATGTTAAGCAGATGTTAAACTTAGAGCGGTTAAAAGGAAACTCGAACATTAGATATATAATTATGTTTTAGATATGATAGAGACAGCTACTAGATGTGAAGTTAAAGGAAGACCATAGTGTCAGGAATACAAACGTGAATTCCTGACTCTATAGGTTTAAAATAGCTGTTTGTGGCCCCAACCCTCACCCCCCGTCAGCAAAGTAAAAGGTGAGTTTCCAGGTCTCCTTGCGGATGGCCCCGCCCTCACTTTTGCATTAGAAAGCACTGGGAAGCTATCGCGCATGAGCTGCAAAATGCCGCGTTGCGCCAATCAACACATCCTCATAGAGTTGCACTAAATTAATGCATTTCCATGAGGAGTGTTCAGCGTTTCCATGTAGAGCGTGGAGATGCTGAACAACAGTGCTGTAAGCGTTTTTCTTAAAGGTTTGAAACTTTTAGGCAATTTGTGGCAGCTAATATATACTGGCTATTGTGATTATCAATAGTCTATGGCAGATATTTAGCAGCAAGATTGGAAACAACTTCTTATTAGATCAACATCTTTGTGTAAAAGCATAAGGTGGGAAATAACATAGGGTAAAGTGGACTGCAACAGGAATGTACAATATCATCTGTTGATTTTATCAGGGACAAAAAAAGGTGCAGACATGCTTTAACAGTGAATCTGTTGGCAGCTTTATACCTAGAAACTCTTTTAGAACCAAAGATGCTTATGACACAAGTTCAGCTACCATCAATGTACTAAACATGCATAGATATGCACACTGTGTAGAAGGTACAATATGAATAAGTACTATTATCACTTAGTACTCAGGTACTTACCTCTCCATATTTTTGAATATATTGCACTTGTCATCTCTTGTAGTGATCTGGAAGGCTAGAGCCGCATGGTGGCTCTCCAACACCGCAGTGTCATTATAGAGGATGGCCAGTTCACTGCCAGCATTACACAAGAAAGAGTTGGTCCTCCCTGGGTGATCGACATCATGCACAGTGGCAGCAATAAGAGCTGCAACTTCATCAATTGGATCCAGACTTTGCTAAACACAGAAAGGGCACCTTTAGGTACTTTGAGCAATAATTCACAACTTAGCAACCACATCATTCTTGGTTATTCTTACTAAAATGCACTGTTTGAGATAATCTAATGGCAGTGATTGGATAAGTGGGCCACAGAGGATTTAAAGAGGACGGCCCTCACTCAGCAAGGAGAAGCCAAATCATTTACTGAAATATGATAATAATGTACATGTAAACTTTTATTTCAAATAAAAACTGATCACATTTTTCCTTTTAATGGTTTAAGTGAAAGATTACTTAGAGTATCCTGGAGATTCTAAAACATAAATAAATGCATTCAAATATTTTAAAGTATATCCTGCTTTTAAAGAGAACAAATGCAGCAGTGATGCCATCATTTCAAGTAAAGGAACTATGAGGTAAGTACTGCAGGTAAGCTACCCCACTCAATGACTTCATTAGTTTTACAAAGAGCCTACGATATGAAAAAAAATAATTCCCCCCCCCCAAAAAGCCAAATAAAGGGCAATTTCCTGTAACAAATAAAGTCATTTAAAAACTAGGATTCCATAAAAAAAAAGAAAAACAGCCACGATAAATAAGTAAGCAGTGTTCAGTATTCTAGGTAATAGTATAAAGTATGGCATACACACTCACCTTCACTCTTTCTTTACAGAGGAAATAGGCTGTGGCATGTAAGACATCAGCGGAATGTGTTGAATTATGATAGGCATTGCTTGAATGGTAGTTTGATTCAATAACATGCAGCCAAGACCTCAAGGTAGCCTCTGAACAGTTTAGGAATGAACAAACCCCAAATCGTGCAAATATTTTCAGGCCAAGATAAACTAAGGGCCTGCATGAAAAGAGAAAATTGATTTATTCAAGCAGATAAAAGGAAAAAAGGCCTAGAAAATGTTTTTTTACAGAGAACAGTGAAGTGAAAAGAAATGACTTAATACAGAAGAAACACATAACAACAATAAAAAACAAACAGGAGAATTTCATGTTTTTACTTGTTACATCAAGCTTTGCATTGTATTAATTATTGATACTAGCATTCAAAAAGATTACTGTTTGGAGCTGACATACTCTTCCTTTATCAAAGTATAGCTTTCGGAGTGTTTTAGACTGCAATGACAGTGTTTGTAAAATCCCATTATGCACTTCATGAAGGACTGGGTTCAAAGTGAAAAAATACCACGTGGGAAAAAAAAATAAAAACAGAGAGTTCCTGTATTACATTTTAAATATATATGTAGATACAGATTAGGGGTTGAAATAAAAAAAGAGGTGGTGGGAAACAAACGCCTATGATTAAGGGTGGATGCGAATAATCATAAGCGGAGTCATTTACTTAGCCCCAGCTGTGATATGACTCAGCAATGTAACTGTGCAGGATTCAGTATATTTTAACGTCACTCGTGAGATGTACTGTAAGTCAAATGGCAGTAGTAAGTTCATTAATGCCATGCATAGGTTTGATATACTTCCTGAATATTGAGCTAATTAACACCAGGTCTGTTATTATGTTAATAACATGGGAGTAGACAAGAAATAAATAACAACTAACATCTCAAAGTTATAATGCAAGAACAGTTAAACATGTTCAGGGTTATTCACGAAAGGGAGAGTTCAAACCGAATTTCAAATTTAAAGGGACACTGTAGTCCCCAGAACAATTACAGCTTAATGTGGTTGTTCTGGTGTTTATAGCCCGTCCCAGAAGGCTTTTTACACTAAACACTGCCTTTTGACAGAAAAGGCAGTGTTTACATTATTGCTTAGGAATACTTCTAGTGACAGTCAGACTGCCACCAGAGGTGCTTCCCGAGTCAGTGTTCCACAATGTGCAGAACTGACCTTCAGCATCAAGACGCTGAACGCTCCCCATAGAGATGCATTGATTCAATGCAGTTAACTTTTTTCTTCCTTCTTTTTTAACTTTCCTTTTTTTTTTTTCTTTGGTTTTTACTATATGTATTAGCTGATGTGTACTGTAGTCATTGCTGCCGCCCAGGAGTGATGGGAGTGAGGGCAGGACTTTTCTTTTAGCGTTTAGTGTCTCAATGCTGAAGTTCATCTCTATGAGGAAATGCTGACTGGCGCAGTGACAAAACTCCAAAAACTTTCTTATGCGAAAGCACTGGATTGGCTGAGAGGTGGAGGTCATCTTAAATGGATTTTTACACCCTTAGAGTCAGAAATATAAGTTTATTTCTGACACTATAGTGTTCCTTTAAGGATAAATAGCCAAACTGGAAACATAGCTGAATAACGTATCTCTTTACTGAATAACCATGAAAGTGTTTAACAGCTTTTGCATTATAACGTTGAGTTGCTAGTAGTGACCGCCATTTGTACATTATAAATGCCTGTTACCCCAGGCAACCCATCATAAATTCACATTAGAGTGTCAATGCACACATGGAGAAGTAATTAAAGTTACATCTTCAATGTATAGAACAGCCACACGATATTTTATGTGGTATCTAAGACTTCATGCAAAAAGAAAAAGAAACACTGAGTGTTTACCCTAATGGCGATTCGGCTGCGTTCGTGGGATCTGAGAGCTATTTGGACAACTTTAGCGCTTAGATTCAGGCTAGCCGGGGATATAATATTGTAGGGGGTTCCTATATGTGTTGTATGTATTTTTAATATTTTATGTTTTATAACTCTAGTGCCTGGAAGATAATTGGTTTAAGCAAAGTACACTAAATTATCTCCCAGACACAGATACTCCTGGGAGTGTTGTGGGAGTGTCCTGGGCATGTTATGGGAGTGGTTTCTTATGTCCTGTTGGGGGTCTGTGTATGTAAGCTGGCCACTGAACCATAACAAACAAGTCTTCTTGTACCCTTCATCAAGTCTTGGCTGATGTTTGGGTAGCTCAGAGCTTTAGTCATTGCTTCACTTGGGATTTGGGAGAACTACAGTGGATATACTCAGTCGGAGTATAGGGGATCTGTTACAATGAGACTGTAAGGAGATGGAACAAAGCTTCATTTAAATATATCCCAAGCTGATCTATACCAGGTGATTTCAATAGTACAATGCATTCAATGCATTTGTAGACCTTTCACCTACAGCAGGGGTGTCCAAAAGATAGATCCCTAGATGTTTTAAAACTACAGCGTCCATGATGCTTTGTAATTCTAAAGGCATTTTAAAGGCATGCAAAGCATCATGGGAGTTGTTCTACTATATCTGGGGATCTACTTATAGGGCATCCCTGATCTACAGGTTTCTTAATTATGAAAAATACTTTTCACATCATATGATCTCTAGTGTGTGCCACATCCTCCGGACATACATACTATCTAAAATACCATATGTACCATACATCTATGAAGGTAAATGGTCGTTTAGGTCCATTATACTTATATTATCCCAGTATAAAAAGGTTATACAACAACCATGAATGGTGGGATAAACATAGAAAAGTACAGAATCTATTAAATATCCAATGTCTTGAGTATGCATGAGCACAAAGCTGACCTCTTCTTATCTGGGTTGAACTGACTTTATGATAAAGGATACAATATCTGCCACGCTTTATTTCACAGCCATGAGTACTGCAAGTTGTTGAGAAGTACATGAATACTGCTGCCCAACTCCAGTATAAAAAAAAATACTCCTTATCCTGTTTTAGTAAACTAATTAATTCAGTATGGTTTTTGGCAATATGATAAATCTACATACTGCTGGGATTTGTCATATTTGATGATGACACTATTCACGTACCAACATCACGTAGATGTAAATGTAAACTCAGGGAAATTGTGATCAAGATGGCAACTATACTTAATTGTTAACATATCACAACGGAAGGTTCAAGGAATAACTCTTTTAAGTAAAATAAACCTCAAATACATTTCCTGAACATCACAGAATATGATGTGACATGTGTTTAAAGGGATGAACTATAACTGGTTCATCGCATTGAATTGGTAATAGTAGATGGAGCCTCCTGGCACTGTCCCTCCCTTCAGTGTTAAACAATATTTGAGCAGTTCAACACTGAATCAGGGTTCTCAGCTTCATCTAGCCCTGTCCCCACTGGAGGTGTCACCAGGGCCAGATTCACATAGGGGCTGATGGAGCTCCAGCTTCAGGCCCATTCCCAAAATAGGCCCACTGTTACATTCCTGGCAGCCAGTACTACAATATTAAAGTCTGAGCCTCCCGCACCCCCCAAGATTTGTGTGAGACTAGACCTAACTGGTGTGTCCCTTACGGGACTTGTTTCACTCTCTCTCTATACTCCTCCTAGGCAGTGCTGGAAGGCAGCACTCTATGAAACCTTCTCAAGCAACCGATCCAGAGGGGACTGGATAAATATGTATATCTATGAGTACAGTGACTGTATGAGTGTGTAAATCTGTGTATGTATAACTATGAGCATAGTGTCTGAGTGTGTAAATCTGTGTATCGGTGTCTAAAAGCACAGTGTCTGTATGAGTGTGTAAATCTGTGTATATATGTCTATGAGTATGATTTAAATCCTGGGGCTGTGGAGATAGGGCATATGCTGCAAGTCATTAAGAAAGTAATGCTAGGATTGGAGAGGGACACAGGTCTTTGGAGAGGTGGCACAGAGTGCAGGCCATGAAGAGTGGCATGCTGAAGATGGAGAAAGGGCACAGGCTGCTTAGTATGAGGTAGTGTGGCATGCAGGGGCTGTGGAAAAAGCACAGCAGCCGGCTTCATTTAATTTGCAGAATGCGCAGACTGCAAGGCTATGGAAGAGTGTACAAGCTGCAAGGTTAAGCAAAGGCACAGAGCTATGGAATAGTCTTGTGCTAACATGGATGTCAAAGTCGCAGCCCACAGTGAATATCTTTGCCACCTGGAGGCGGGCGGAGATGAAATGAAGATGGAGTTTTGTACAGGGGGGTTGGGGTTTTGTACAGGTGGGCTGAGGTTTTGTACAGGGGGGTTGGGGTTTTGTACGTAGGCGGGGATTTTGTACAGGGGGGCTGAGGTTTTGTACAGGGGGAGCTGGGGTTTTGTACAGGGGTGCTGGGGTTTTGTAAAGGGGAGTGCTAGGGTTCAGTATAGGGGCGTGCTGGGGTTTTGTAGAAATTGGAGGGGGGGGCAGCAGATTGTGAATGTGCCGGGGGAGGCGGGTTATCAGTCACCACCACCACTTTCACACCAAAAAGCCCAATAAGACCCTATTCAGGCTCTATTAGACTCCATCAGTCTTTAATGAAGATTGAAAGGGCCTAATAAATAAATATGCTTTAATTATTAAATAAGATATTATATATACATATTATATATATATTTACACACACATCTCATTCCTGGTTGGTGTTTTTATTGTGATTACATTTTCACTTTGTCATTTTTGTTGATTTATCACCTACCATGTCGGCTTGGTCTCACTATTTAGCTGGTTTCCTAGTAACCACGATATCTCTGCGAGCATCATTACGTCATAACGACACTTGGGGCTTCCCATTACTTTCAAGTTGGAATCAGTTTGCGGCCCACATAAACTTAAAAACTTGTTTATTTGGCCCATGTTAGCCTTTGAGTTTGACTTGCTTGTGCTACAATTTTAGATATGGTTTAAAAAGCCCAGTGGGAAGAAGAGTGGTAGAAAAAAGAAGTGGAGGAGGCAAGTATACAAGGTGGGCACAGTAAGCAGCACATAGACAGATGTGCGCGGGTATGCGTGATGGCTGAGTTGGTTTTTGGTGTTCCATTACTAATATGTTTTTAAGGGTTTTCCCCTATGCCAGTTCTAGTGCTGGCTGGACCAAATTATGCTAACAAATTGGTTAGACTCATTTTTTTCATTTGTGCCTCAAAATATTTAATATTTACTATTATATATACACATTGAATAATTTTGTCAGTGTGTGTCTGCATGAATCTGTGAGTCTATGAATCTGCAAGTGTAAATCTGCATTTGTGTGAATCTTTCTATCTCTAAATCTGTGTATCTTGTCTGTGTATATCTGTGCTGATCTGTATGGTGATATTGGATTCTTGTTGAGTCATATTTAGATTGGCCTCTAATCTTGATTTCAATTTAAACTAAGATGGCATTCCACTTACATTTACATAGGGAGATGTTATGAATTGGTTTTAACTATCATTATTTAACGACTCAAGAGAATATATAATCAAACAGAATTTATTGAAACGGTTTTATGCCATATTAGATTCTTTTTTAGTAGTAGGTTTAAATTGCTTTACAACACTCTCCTTACTATTTGTGTGTAATTGTTAGTGACTGTGTACCTGTGTGTATGAATATGTGAGTGAGAGTGAATCCATGTGTCTGTGAAAGTATCTCTGTTTACATATCTGTAAAATGTGAAAAGCACTGAGTTGCTATACTGGCCCACCACTGATTGTATTTCTCCTGGAATTGCTAAGCAATTCAGCTTTTCGGCTGGTAAAAATTTTTTTTGTTGATTACAAAGTTCTACTTAGAACTAAAAAGGAGACGTTAAATTTGTTTCTATTATTGCACCCTAAAGACTAGTAACATTTTTAGTTTGTGTTAAAAATAAAAAAAAAGTTTAAAAAATTGTGTTTTCCATTTTATGCATTTCCTTAAAAAGGCCCATCTAAATTGTGAGCACTAGGTCCATGAAGCTCTTAATCTGCTCTGGGTGTGGCTAAGGCACAAATTACACATTTCCTTGTAGCCATACATTTATACCTATATTGGCACTGTGATAGGCTGAAAGCGGTCAGTTGACACACTCAGCCAATCACAGTTTCCCACTGCTGCTCAGGCTAACGCTTCCTCATTAGATCAAGCAGCACAGAGGGGATGTGTTGTTAAGGACTCATGTTTAGCACTAAACATTAAAACAGTTTAATGCTGAATGGCAGAAGGGTGCCAGGGGACTACAAACACTATAACCATTTCAATAAAATGAAGCAGCTATGGTGCCTACAGTGTCTCTTTACAAAAATTTCACAGGGCAAGTGTAGAACTGACCTTTTATGAGTTGCAGCCTCTAATTCAAAGATATCGAATTCCCAATCTTCCTCATTATCCATCACTTGTGCTATCCGAGGTGGGATATCAGTAAGTGAGAGAGATGATATCAAGTGTCCAGAAACAGGATGGACTTCTGTTAAAATAAGTGTGAAAATAGAATGGCATAAGCATGTCTTGCAACCAAACACTTCCTGTCAAAAAAAAATAAAAATAATAATAATAATAAAAAAAAAAAAAAAATATATATATATATATATATAAAGTTTTGTTGAAATTAAACATACGTTTCGCAGAAAAGATGTACTCGTTCCCTGATAATCTTCTTAAGCCATCCTGCAAAACATCAATGATTTACATTTTTTTAGGTTTTGCAACATTTGTATTACTTCCATACACATACCTAGTTCACACATATCCCTAATTAAAATTTGTTATTTGGGAATCAAATCCCTCTGAGTTTCTTTTTATTTATCATAATGTCCCCCTCTGTTTAGGATCTCTTTTTTTGCTGTGTATAAGTGAATACAGAGTTTCACATTACTAAACATGCAACAATGTTTCTTTGGATTACAATGAGTCCAGGTCTTTTGATTAAATGGACACTATAATCACCAAAACAAATTTAGCTTAAAGGGACACTATAGTCACCAGAACAACTTTAGCTTAATTAAGCCGTTTTGGTTTATAGAACATGCCCCTGCAGCCTCACTGCTCAATCCTCTGCCATTTAGGAGTTAAATCCCTTTGTTTATGAACCATAGTCACACCTCCCTGCATGTGACTTGCACAGCCTTCCATAAACATTTCCTGTAAAGAGAGCCCTATTTAGGCTTTCTTTATTGCAAGTCCTGTTTAATTAAGATTTTCTTATCCCCTGCTATGTTAATAGCTTGCTAGACCCTGCAAGAGCCTCCTGTATGTGATTAAAGTTCAATTTAGAGATTGAGATACAATTATTTAAGGTAAACTACATCTGTTTGAAAGTGAAACCAGTTTTTTTTTTTTTCATGCAGGCTCTGTCAATCATAGCCAGGGATGGTGTGGCTAGGACTGCATAAACAGAAACAAAGTGATTTAACTCCTAAATGACAGTGAATTGAGCAGTGAAATTGCAGGGGAATGATCTATACACTAAAACTGCTTTATTTAGCTAAAGTAATTTAGGTGATTATAGTGTTCATTTAATGAAGCAGATCATGTCTCTGATGTCTCACTGCTCAATTCTCTGCCTTTTAGGAGTTAAATCACTTTTGTTTCTGTTTATGTAGCCCTATCCACAAGTACTCTGATTGTGACTGACACAGCCTGCATGAAAACAAAATGGTTTAATTTTCAATCAGATGTAACTTAATTTAGAAGTTTTTATCTCCTGCTCTGTAAATTGAACCTGAATCATACAGAGGAAGCTCCTGCAGGGCCTAGCAAGCTATTAATAGAGCAGGAGATAATACATTCTAAATTAAACAGAATTTGCAATAAAGGAACTATAAACATTAGATGACCCTTTATAGGAAGTGTTAGGAATGTCATACGAGTCACATTAAGGGAGGTGTGACTAGAGCTGCATAAACAACGTTATTTAACTCCTAAATAACAGATAATTGGGCAGTAAGACTGCAGGGCATGATCTATACACAAAAACTGCTTCATTAAGCTAAAGTTGTTTTGGTGACTATAGTGCCCCTCTAAATCTTTGTAAATAATATTTTTGTCTTGTTCTATTACATTTACAGATGCAAAGTGAATTTAAAGCCAGAGTAGCTGAAGTGAAAGCATTACC
This sequence comes from Pelobates cultripes, assembly GCA_933207985.1. NCBI lineage: Eukaryota > Metazoa > Chordata > Amphibia > Anura > Pelobatidae > Pelobates > Pelobates cultripes. The sequence continues at coordinate 78,692,150 of OW240914.1, read as the reverse complement.
GTAAATTTGTATTTCACATTGAATTCTCAATTTAGTAAATAACCCTGTTAACATATTGCATAGTTGATACATTTTGATAAAAGAAATGGAAATTAACTTGTAGTATTAACCCCTTAAGGACACATGACATGTGTGACATGTCATGATTCCCTTTTATTCCAGAGGTTTGGTCCTTAAGGGGTTAAAGTACTACTAAAAACACCAAGACTACTTGTTCTCAATTAAGTGGTCTGGGTGCAGAGGCCCTTTATTTTAAAGGGACTCTCCAGTGCCAGGAAAACAAACCGTTTTCCTGGCACTGCAGGTCCCCTCTCCCTCCCACCTCCCATTCCAGGTTGCTGAGGGGATTAAAACCCCTTCAGTGACTTACCTGTATCCAGCGTCGATGTCCCTTGGCGCTGGGTCAGGCTCCTCCAGCTTTCCTCCCCCACTGACGTCAGCCGGCAGGGAAGACCTAATGCGTGTGCATTACGCCGCCCCATAGGAAAGCATTACTCAATGCTTTCCTATGGGGATTCCGGCGACGCTGGAGGTTCTCATGCATTGCGTGAGGACGTCTAGCATCTCTTAAAACACTAAAAGTGTTTTAAGAACCCGGAAGCTCCTCTAGTGGCTGTCTCATTTAGGCTATGTCAGTCACAGCCAGGAGAGGTGTGGCTTGGGCTGCATAAGCAGAACCAAAGGTGATTTAACTCCTAAATGGCAGATAATTGAGCAGTGAGACTGCAGGGTATGATCTATACACAAAAAATCTTTCATTAAGCTAAAGTTATTTTGTTGCTTAGAGTAGCCCAGTAAACAAGTATAGATTATTTGTGGTTTTCTTCATATTCAAATCTCATTACTTTTGCTTAAAACAAATTTAAAAAAAACTCCGCTTTCAAAGAGATATCGCTATGAGAAACATGAACACAAACCAAAAGTATGTTAAATGATTCAGCTGTGGAAGGAAAACAGGATTGACTTTCTAAGTATACCAATGTATCCTAAATAGTGATGTAATGTTTGAGTAAGTGGGAGTAGAACATTCAGGGAAGTTCTACCACAAAAGTATACCCCTGACATAACATGAGTTATGAACATTTTGTGTGCCATATCTGTACACCACGAGTGCAGGTGTCATATACCATAGACCACCACAAATACACTGTCCTGTGATTTTACATCAGACTGGGAATGTTCTATACTAAAAGCCAGTTTATTAAAATGGATAGTATGTCCTTCTGCCTGGCAGATTTTCAAATGCCGAAATGAAGAAAAATGTAGGCCATTTTCTTTTTTGCGGTTTTCCAACAGAAAATAAACAGGTATGTTGTTTCTCTAGACATTTTTTCCCTGCATAATATTCATTTTATCAGAAGAATAGCCTCTAACATGGGTAGCCGCACAGAACAGGATGTGGGAAAGGCAGAATTGCCTAGATGTCAGATTTCTCAGCCCATTTCCTGAATGCTGGCGGTGACATGTAAAGAGCAGGATGAGCAACCATTTAACCCTTCCTGAGCTAAAGGGAGCTCTCTGACTTTTTGTTTTTTTCCCTATTAAAACAGAAATTAAAACTAGTATTATAACAATTATTGTAGCAAATTGTTTTTTTCTCAAGTAATAGTTTGCTCAGTTCATCTGAAGAAAGGATGTCTTTTAGTCAAATTATTTCAGTAAAAAAACTTGTCTTTAAAAGAGAATTAAATAGAGACTGAAAGTAAATGCAGTGGGTGTATTATTTTAGAAACTAGGAATTGTGAAGAATTAAGAAGACAAATGCATAGTTTCCAACAAGGCAAGGTGTAAACATGGCATAAGGGAGGTGGGCCCATGGGCTTCGTGTGTTGTGATGCGGTTAGAAACATGCCAGCCAGGCTGACAACAAACCACTTTGGACAAGGCCTGCTCATGCTCAGAACACTGTTAAAGCTCTGAGTATAATTTGTTCGGCAAGTTACTCTCACTCCGTGCTGATTGATTATATTAAAGGAACATTCCAAGCACAATAACCACTACAGGGCACAGGAACCAGCACACAGAAAACCCCAGATAAGAAGCCAAACCATTCTACACCAGTTTGACTACTTACAGTGGGGGGCATGGGCGCACCAGGGCATTCCCGGTTCTGTAGCCACTACAGTGCATTCTAGTGGTTTGCGGCTTTGAGTGTTCCTTTAATCAGTGGACCCCAAATTATAACAGTCCTGCCAAATTCAGGACTGTTGGAAGATATTAAATTGTACATTTTACGTTCTCCCAGGCAAGTGAACAGACCTACACGTGTTTACTACATGAAACATCATTTTGTATAAAGAAATGTTTCCAGGCTGGGATAAAGCATAGGACATTTGAAATCATTTGTGCTGTGCCAACGAGATGAAAGAAGAAAACTGCTGTGTTTGTTGCTTTTTTTTTTTACTTCAGGCCTTTCAGCTGCTCAGAAAATGCTTCAAGGAAAAAATATAAATAAAAACAGCAGGTTGTGCAGTTTCTATATATCGTAAAAAAAGAAATTAAAAAAAATTACAATGTTATTTCACTAAAGCGCATGCTTTTAGGATTTATGCAGCTTTGATGAACCTTTAATTTAATTAAAAGCTGTAATAGTAATATTCCCTTCTATCCAGCAATGCTAACATTGCCATTTTGTAATGTACACTAATGTAGAACTGAGTCAACAAAGCACAAAGTCATGAGCTTTGTAGAGGATGAATCACAGAAACTACAGTACATACACTGTAGTTGCTGTGACTGAGAGGAGGACAACACATGTAGAAGTTCTCATGCTCTCCACAGTCACTCTGTTGTGAATCTATGCCAAAAATTTAAGATGAATGTAGGATGAAAATGTTATATACATTTGGTAGCAACTTTGCTAGCATATATAAAGATGACATTTTATTATCTTTCATTTACAGTGCTTCCTGTATCATGACAAGTTTCCTTTAACAATAATGCTGAATATTATACATTTATAAATAAATATAGTATCAGGAGCATTCCTATTATATTTTTTAGAAATACTTATTTAATCAAGCCATCATTTTGGCACTTGACACAAGGATAGTGCAAATTATACATGCCTAGGCATAATTACGTTTGCAGAGTTTTAAGACATCACCATGCAAGTGATCTGTAAATATTTTGACCGTAGAGGGTCTATGTCAAGCCCTCGATCCTCTGAAATACTGAAACAATTGTCAGATTAATTTTATTGCTATTGCATAAAACTTCACGAATAAGATCAAGTCTTGCCATTGCTATATTTGACTACTGCAGGTTGTGTGATTGAGAATATTAGAGGCGCTCGGGCACAGCCTCTCTAAATATTCAGTCACAAGGAAAGGTCAGGGACATGTTTTCCCATTATCACTATGAGCCCAAAACTAAAACAAATAAAAGTTCTCATGATTGTAAATGCCTTTTAGAGGTTTCTGGAACACATGCAAAGATGGCTGCTTGGCTGCCAATGACGCCTTTTGAATCACACAAAGGTTTGTGTGTTTAAAATGTTTGGGGAGAGAAAATAAATTTGACAGATCTAATCAGTGGGGCTGGCTTAACGTTCTGTCAAGATAAGGGAACAAATACATACAGCATACAGTGTTCGCAAGAGTCAACACAAAAGAGAAAGTAAAATCAATTGATTAATGAAAAGACAGCATGTTACTGCATTTCGGATTTACACTTTAAAAAAAAGTCTTATAGATTTTAATAAGTAATTAACTAAATGTATGAAAAGGTTATTAACAATTGATGCTTAATAATGAAGGTTTACTTACGGTCATCAAACCTCCAACCAGATCATTGGTGTGAGGATCTTCATCCTTAGTTCCAAGCTGTGGAGAATATAATTCTGTGGTTCTCAAGATCTCCAGCACTCGATCCAAGGCTTCTGCTACAGGCATCGGACTGTTCTCTTGGGCAGCATTGATTATATTTATTACCTATATTAAAATGAAAAAACAAAAACAAAAGACTTGTTGAGAATTTCTATTCTGAGCTATCAACTGAGGGGGAAAGAATAAAATAACGGTGTGTTACAACTGAAGGAAATGAGAAACCTGTTCTATTACAGTTAAGTTACATAAAGATATCATCAATACTTTATGACTACAAAATACAAATAATAATCACTGTGATCTACTTCCTAGATGGTACTTTTCTTCTCAAAGAACTCACATTTTTAAACAAATGTTTCTTATTTTCTGAACTTGGATGGATGGAATGTATGTAAACCAACATTTTTATTGAGGATTTGGCTTAAAAAAAAATCATACGAATCCACAAGTGGTTAGACACGCAGGTGCCTTACTTTGAATAAATTAATCTGGCCATGCAGTGTCTAATCAGACATAGTGAGACATCCCATCATGTTGCGTGAATAACAAAGTCAATGTTTCTGTGAGTTTTATATGGGATGTGGCCTGTATAACTCTTTAGGTGTGAAAAGTCACAAGTTGTGGATACTGAGCTAATCGATATGGGGTAAGTAGAGAAAGTTAATCATTTTAACCATAAAAATCTTGGAACAAGGATAAAGTACATAATCTAGGTGTACTCATGGGGTGTGCTTATGGGAGTATATCCAGAGATAACTATAAAGCAGTAATCCTTAATAAAGACAGCCCCCTTGCCGGTAGCGTGCCATACACCATGAGTCATAACAATCCCCTATTAGTTAGCAGTATGTGGACCCAGGGAACTGTTTCAGGCTGTTATTGTATCTCACAGAAAGAATGTCGCAAGATATATAGCTTGGTCTCTGGAACACAGACTCAAGGTTACTACTGTTTTGGTTTTTGTGGAAGGTTTATTGACCATTCTGTAATGTGAACCTGTGAGGCTGAAATCTGAACACTTTTTATACCTACAGCCGCAACAACTGCGCTAAATAACCAGATATTTTTTTTCTTTAAAAGCAAATAACATACCATGCGTGTCATGAATAAAATAAATGTATTTAGTACTTTGCACATTAAAAGGGTTGTCTGCATAAATTTTGACCCACTATTTTATTATATAGATAAGGCAGAAGAAAAATATTGGCAGAAAACTTAAATAATTAAAAATAAATGTTATTCATCAATTTAACTGTTCCCCTGAGCACTGTTTAGTGGGTCACACTAGAATGAGATGCTCTAATCATAGGTGTCTCACTCTGGTACATGGTGACAGATCTTATCCAATAATTCCCTGTCCAGCAGTTCAGTTTTTCAGGTATCAGTTTTTGATAATTATTTAAATTTACAATGTATAAAGTGAAAATTCAATTTTAAGGCCAAAATAACTGGGCTGTGAGCAACTGAATTTTATATATATATATATATATATATATATAAATGTTACAAAGCTTTATTCACACATACATATATATGTAAATACAACGTAACAGGATACAGAACATTCACCATGAAGATAACAACAGAATGCGTGGATCCCTAAAAGAAGAAGTGATGTGCAGTTTGCCGTAAGGTGTGTGTATGACAAGATAAGTAGCAGACTTTAGTATAGTATTGCTACTAAAAGCAATTCCGAGTGTGGAACCCTTCAGAGATTAACTAAGCACAGTGGCCATTTTGCCCATCTACTTATAAATGGCAAGGGAAGCTAAGCCAATTAGAAGGCGAAATATTTAGAGTTACAAAAAGTAGAAAAGATAAGAAATAGAAAAACAGAAAAAAATAAAAAGAGACCTGTACGAGTGACATAATGGACAAAAATGTGTCTGGTTTCCTCCTCAGGTCTTAAGCCAAGCACACACGGCAGAGGGGAAAGGAAAGAAAAAAGGAAGCATTGTAGAAATTCTCTATTGTGTTTGGTCCTTGAGGTAACAAATGGCCGATTTATAAATGGCAATGAGAAATGCTTTTCATTTGGCTATTTGCTGTTTGAACAAGAGGGTGCGTAGATACTGCTTATCTGAGAAGCTGAACCCAACGCCACAGCCATGGCTTTTGTCAAAGTAGTTCCACCCCTGCCTGCACAGACAGGTACAAAAATAGATTTCAGGCCTATGTGCATCAACAATCAATAGAGAAGAAAAGAAATGGAAAAGCAATGGGAACGCAGCAACAAAGGAACAGAGGGCTATCAGAAATTGACAATAGGGCTTTTTATAGATTTCAGAAGGTAGGCCCTCATGGGTGCGAGACCTTTGCCCTCCTCCCCCAAGCCAGACCGTGCCTCCAATGGGCACTTGAAAGCTCTGACAATCAACTCACCCCCCTATAGAGAAGGCAGCCCATTCTCCTCCTGCACCTCTCCTGTACCAACAAAGTTCAGGTGTAGCAGACTTGAAGCGTCTGCATATCTCTCCCGACACTGGCCACACATTTAAGACAGGAGTTGTACTCCCTCACAGCTACCGGTCAGCTGGAGGTCTGTGCAGCGCGGTCCTACAGGATGGGAAAAACTCTCTCTAGGCCTCCCTTAAAACACAGAAGCCGCAGTTCCAAAATTTAAGCAGGGAAACAGCCTGGAAAATGTAGCACAGGCCCACTAGCCCAGAAAGCCATAGAAGCAGTGTGGAACTGTGCCCTAGAGTAGGCAAGTAGAAGGCTCTCCGTTCCCGTCTTCAGGCAGTTATGGGGTCAGACAACCACAACAGGAACAGGTGAAGGACCCATAAACGGAAACATTAACATAAACCAGGAGGCCGGGATAAGCCCCTCCAGCCAGAGTGGAAAGGCAGTCCCAACCGTCCTGGACTTTATGTTGATCAACATCGCAGACTGTGGAATCATCTCTCTGGCGCAACAGTAGGAATCCAGCTCTTACTACATGGCTGCAAGGAGCCAGATCTGTGTTAAGGAGTAACCTATAATTTGGGCAATCTGCTACAAACTGATCACAAATTGAGGCTGGGGACTTCCCTTGATCAAATCCAGCAAGCATTCATGTTCAAGAGCAGACATTAGGCATATTTTAGGGGCTCAAGACCGGAGCTAGGAAAGATAGCCTACTGTTAGCTTAACGGTCCAGTACCAGCCTGCAGTTTGGCTATTTTGACCTTAAATTTGAAATTCACTTGAACTTTTCACTTTAGTAAATAACCCCGATACACTTTTATATTAAAACCTATTTGAAATAAGTATATGAATATATAGATATTTTATTTTTCAGTCAGGGTTAAATAACTAATCTAATAATTGTGCATTGCTCCAGACACAGGGTCTTTATCATTGAGGTTGTTAACACATTTTACCCCACATGAGCAAGTTCAGTGAGTGGGGTGGGGGAGTGGGGGGTTTGAAAATGTTAATTTAAATGAGGCTCTGTCATTCTTACCCTATTTACAATTAATGGGATCACAATCTTTAATACTTTGTAAAGTGTCGGTTGATATTAAACACCTACTTTGTAGCATGAAATTATTAGCAGAAACATTATTAATAAGTAACTAAAACCAATTGTGAATAATTAATTACATGACATATAACCAACTTCCTAACCTTATACTGGTGTGGTCACAAGGGCACTGCCTCTTTACTCTAATAATAAACACAAATCTCATATACAAATGGCACAGTATATATATCCAAGCCTGAATGTACCTTAGTTATTATTATGTTGTTTATTTTATTTTCCAGTCTCTTATCTTTTCTATGTTGTGTTTTTATCTCTTGGGACTATACATTAATACTTGACTGTATGATAACCCATTCCACTAAGATGTATACATGTTTATGTTAATACAGATGACAAAATGGTCTGGGCATATATGTAGCATGTAGTTGCAATTATTCTGATGTATTGTACTTTAATGTGTGATGTCCTACTGTATTATTGTTAACTTCATTTATGAAAAAATATTGGTGTAGTCAGATGTAAGAGGGAAGATCTGATGCCACAGCACTTTCTTTACTATCCACACGCAATGTTTTGTTTGTTGTTTGTCCAGCTTTCCTTATGCACAATAGCAGAGCAGGCACTCATACAAATGAATATCCACTAGGTGGCAAAAGATGGAGATATTTCTACACTATCCATGAGATGCTAGATAATATGTAGACAAACACATGCACTGCTGGTATAACTGCAACATGTTGCAAAAATATGCCTTCAGCTATAGATATGGCTATAGGAACATCTGTAGTGCGTTTGTTACTCTATGAAGTCAAGCTCAAGTCCAAATATCTCAGGGGGAGGGTGTCTCTGCATGGCAGAAGAGGGTTCACCTAATCCCTCCTGGAGACTAATATGGTTGCTGACTTCCTCTTTATTCGGTTGAATACACTTCTCATTCTAACTTGAGATAAGCAAATAAAATGGTGACAAATAAAGGAAGAAAATCAAGTTCGTTTTATCTCCATCTTTTGTCTGTCCTGACTCTAGAGAAGTTTATCATAGAGTTCACACTACGTAGCTACTGTTGCTGGACAATTATGCAAACAGAGACGGGTCTTCAGCAGCTGGTGATGTATAGAGACAGCACCGTAACGTTTGATACAGCAAACAGTGCTTGAATTGCATTGCATTGTTTAATGCTAATAATGGAGGGACCAGTTGGAAAAGAAGTGCTTTTTTTGTCCCTAAAAAGTAATCTTTCTTTGTTTACATTAGTGCAAACTATCTGTAAAATAATAAAGGCACTGAAAGTCTTTGCTGATAAATGACGGGCCACTGTAAAGCACATAAATAGTTAATTGTGACATTAAACATAATGTAGAAAATAATACAGTACCTTTGTGATTGGGGCTTCAATAGTCATCGAATGTATTCTAGCCATTGAAGAATGCCGCCGCTGTGAACTACCTGCATAGTAAAGAATAGGTTATTACTAGACCGAATGTACAGTAACACTGCAAAATAACATAGTCTATAGAGTCATTTCTTTCAGTTCCTGGAGAGATCTAATGTGATATAGTCACAAATTTTTCCAGAAGCTAAGAATAGGACAGACTAAATATTGATGATATTGCTGTGTTTCAATACTTGTTTAAATTAATAGTTCCCACAACATACTGTCACAATCTCTTACCTTTCTCTGTCGCGCCCACGTGGTACAGGATCCGAGGCCGGTTCCTCTCGCAGCATGTTCGGCATGTCCCACGCTGGACACTGGAATCACGCCCCTTTTGAGGTTGCATCATCAATACCGTCCCAGAACGTTTTGGGGCTGTGGTCTTAAAGCAAAAGACGCTCCCTTGTAAAAAAGGGCGACTTGCTTTGTTTCTTGCCACATTGTGGTTCCTTGTGTTCCCCTTAGTGCTATTTGGTACTCCTTGTGTTCATATTCATATTTCTGTGTTTTGACTCGGCTTGGCTTTAGACCTTTCTGTTCTCTGGTTCCCTGACTTGGATTGTATTTTGACTTTCTCTTTTCTGGTATCCTGACCTGGCTATTCCTGTATCATTCTCCTGATCTCTGGTATCCTGACTTTTGGCTATTCCTTGACCACTCTTTTTCTACCTACGTTAAACCCGACTATTCTAAGATTCGGTAATACGTGCTTGGATTTTCTGTTGGGTTATCACACGACCATGATACATACCCTCTGAAATTTTAGTGTTGGGTAGAATGCTGGTATAGATTTTAAGATTAGCCACCTCACTGCAGAACATTTATTTTATTGAAAAAATATTAGCATAACATTTACTTAGCATGTAAACAAATCATTGGCTGTAATTTTGTGTATAGACTGCTCCAAAGACAAAATTAACAATTAAAATTATGTAAATGAATGCCATTTTTTATATTTCACTTTTTCCTTCAGGTGTTCTAAAAATATTGGGAAAATTAAAAGTTCTACCAGTATACAGTGTCCTTTATCTTACAGTATCTTGCTCAGGGTCTGAAATGTTAATATAAAAGTAATAATTTTTTTAAAGTAAAGATTTTTTTTTAAATGGTCCAATACCTTGCTTGTAGATATTTCTAAGGACCCTGAAGGAATTACTAGCAGTAAGGCTAACTACAAATACAATTAATGTAAAAAGAATGTCTGTATTTAAACATAATGCACACTTACAAAGTTAAGTCCTATATTTCTAAAATAAAGTTATTTAAAACTGATATAACAATCTTTATAAATCTCTGGAATGTTAAAATAGTAGAACTTATATTGAGAGTAGAACTTATATAACCCATTAAAACTACCTTTAATGTATATAAGCAAGGGGTGAGGAGGCATGTTCAGTAAACATGAAAGGAATTAAGAGGCCTCCAAACTGTCCGATTTCAGCATGATAGTCTATTTTAGGGTCCAGTCCTGCTGTACCATTTTTCCCCCTGCTGTCCTCACATCTGGAGACACCAGGAAACTTCACCTAGGCAACAGTGCATCATTAAATGCACTGTCCTATGGGCACTAGGACAATGCATACAACACTTCAGCAGCGCTCTCTGCCTGGTTCTGTTGGGGGACGGGAAGTTGTTTGTCAGCCTGGCGTGCATAAGCCAGGTAGATATGCCCTTCTAATGGGCAGACACACTTCTTCTATCAGGAAGACCCACCCATTGTGGGTGTCACTGTCAACATCCTGAATTCAATGGCCTTAATTTCATATTTTTTGAAAGGCTTTTAAAACAAATTCATATTTTTACATAACATTTTAATATTTAGAATTTTTTTTTATATATTGAGATATATTTTTAAATCTGAAATATGTTTTACGTCAAATATTTTTTCAAATGTTTTAAAATAATATAATATATCATACAACATTGGCATATATATGATGACTTATGAACCATTGTCAAAACTAAACGAGCAATATATATTATAAATATTTGTATATGAAATAAGTAAACTATGTACAGAAATATAATAAAGCGTCAAGTAATTAATAACAACATAGTTAAAATCAGGAACCAGAATATGTATTCAGTCAGGTGGGAACATGGTTAAAGTCCAAATTTATCTTTCACATCAGCTCCCCACATTGACCATTCCTGCTGCAATATAGATGTGAAAGTAGATGGATCACGAAAAGCCAATTCACCTTTTATTTTTAAAAACGAGAGATAAGACCTTACCCACAGTTGGTACAGTGGGTGACTTTCAATGACGAGAGATGATGGAAATAGCTGATATGAGAAGATGGCCTATTATAATTTTTTTGTATCTAGGCAGGTTAGATGGAATTTTCTTAAAGAGACAAAGACATGGGAGTAATATTACATTGAATTCTAATATGAGATTAATTAATTTGAGAATTTTTAGCCAATAAGTTTTTGTTTTGGGACACGAATAGAAGACGTGGAGTAATGTACCAATTTGACCACAGTATCTCCAACATTTATTATTTTCACTGAGGTGCATGTTAAAAAGTTTGGAAGGGGTTAGGTACCATCTATAAATTAATTTGTAATGGGATTCCAAATGGTTTGCACATTGAGTGATACCTTTTAACGATAATAAAAATGTATTCCACTCAAATACTGTGTATATCCCACCCAGCTCACTCTCCCACCTTAACCATAATTTGTTTTATCACATGCCATCTTCAAAAATGTTGTAACACAAGGAGATGCTTTGTTTCCGACCAGGATCTAATAAATCGATTTTTTCTAATTTTGTCATATCCAATTTCAGCATGTTTGGATCCTGATCGGAAAGAGCAAAATGTTCCCTAATTGTTGTCACAAGTCTCATGTGTTGGGGCATCAAGTAAACTTAAATCAAATTTATCTTTCAATTGATCAAAAGGCAGAAGGCCATTGGAAGAAAATAGATCATTTATACGGATAATCGAATGGGAGGCCCAGTAATCTACATTCAATTCAGGTAAAGCATAACATACTGCTGATACTGGTATAGGTCTGGACCATGTGGCAGAAGGTTGCATTTTTTTTAAATAATAGGTTCCACGTATTAAGGGTTAATTTAGCAGAGGGAAACATGTCCGCCACCTTAGGTCGCTGAGATGAAGGCAACCATGATAAATCTTTAATTGAACAATGTAAAATCGTATTTGCCTCCCTCTCAAGCAATTGGGGCCTGGCGTTATCTAAATTAAATTTAAGTGCCATTGCTGCATTAGTAGCATAGTAGCTATGAATAAAATCTGGCAAACCCATACCTCCCCCAACTCTGGGTTTTTGTAAAATGGATAATTTAATCCTACTAGTTTTTTTGTTCCAAATAAATGAAACAAGGGCAGAGTGGACTTTTCTAAAAAAGGCTAAAGGTGTAGACAACGCCGTCTTAATATGAATAGTACCCTGGGCAAAGCATTTTCTTGGCCACCCTGGGCCCTGTCCCTCCCACCCCCCCAATTACATCCAACCCCCAATCACACTTTTCACCCCAATGCAGTGGGGGAAATAAAGTAGAGAGATTCAAAACATACTTACACATACACACAGACAGAGATATTGACACATTCGCAGATACATACTAACACACACATACACTGAAACACAAATATATACTGGAAGACATATTGACACACATTCAGACATACTGACACACATACATACATACACACACACACAGACATACTGACACACACAGACACATACATTGACATATATACTGACACAAACACAGACATATACTAACAGAAATACTGAAACACACATAGACAAATACACTGACAGGCGTATTGACACACACGCTCAGACACATTGGCACACACACAGGCATACTGACATACACAGAAACACTGACACACACACAGGCATACTGACATACACAGACACATACACAGGCATACTGACATACACAGACACACTGACATACACACACACACAGGCATACTGACACACAATAATTCCTACAGTATAAATGAGGCTTTATGGACTAAATTTCATTCTGCAAAATGCAGGTAAGTAAAAAAGCTTCTATTTATTCTTGTAGTAAAGTGGTTAATTCTCTCAGCTTCTATTGAAATCAGATTACAATGAAACTTTATTTGTTGTGGAATATTCTGATAATCTGTTTCTGAGTTCCTCAGTTTGTGGAGAAAGCTGAGTTCCCATTACTAATCCTATCAGCAAATGAAAGACCCGACTCACATCTTTTGAGGGTCCTTATAATCCCATTGCTGAATACTGAGTTCCCAATTGTGCAGAGAACCACATTATATTGCCAAGACTCATTGCTTGAGTATAATCCAGAGAATGTTTATATGATTGTGTTAAAATGCTGTTCTCAAATAGAAGTATCACATTCAAATGATGGGTCTCAGCTTGTGAAATTTTTTTGTTTTGTCGTTGAGGTGAAGATACCTGAACTGTATAATCAGCTTTTGTTTAGGTCTGATACTTAATTAATGAGACTTTACCCCAAGAACACTGTACGTTTTCTTCGATTTGTAAAGCTTCAATTTGTGCCCAGAGAGTTAAAAAACTGTATTTTACAAATGTTAATTGCAGCATACTCCAGCTTCTGTTTAAATAATAATTATTATATTGCCAAAACGTTCACTGTTTCTCTCCAGCACTGTGCTTTCTCTCGGTAACTGGAGATCCCCAAGGATCTACTGCCAAGTCTCTCAACATTTCTAGAGATTTGGTATTCTCTGACGTAGAAATGTGACAGACAATTGCTAAGACAATTAAAGAAGAAATGTCACTTTCCTATTTCTTGTATTATATTCTGTGTTGACTTCAATAATAACTATTGATGTGTTTAGTTGTCACAGTCAGGGATATTCATGAAAGTGAAAGTAAGTGAAAATTGTTGATAATTCAAAGTGAATTTCAAATTAAGGCCAAAATAGCTAAACTGGAAAAATTCCACAATTCAGCTTTGATTTCAGTTGTTTTCAGCTACTTTGAACTTTAATGTGAAATTCACTTTGAATTAACTTTGAGTGACCAAACTTTAGTAAAACCCTAAGAATGTTTAATTGTCTTACTTTCATCTTGATTAAAATTTGATATAAAATTGCTTTTGTCTTCCCATGATACATCTTCCTGTTAAACAGTCTAAAATCCAACTTTAGGAAGAAACGTGCTTGCAGTCAGTTATTGCTGCCCACATTGTACAGGCTAATCCTGAAGATTACTTCTACTTTATCTCAGCTATAGCAGACTGGATGGGTTTTAGGTGCTGGGAGTGCCCTGAATTTTTATTCAAACTGCTTCAACATTGTTCTGCATCAACAGACTCATTCTACCACAACCACAACATGAGCAATACTTATGGTGCTTAACCCCTTAAAGACCAAACTTCTGGAATAAAAGGGAATCATGACATGTCACACATGTCATGTGTCCTTAAGGGGTTAAAGATATTACATGTATTTGAGTGACTGCTGACTTTTGACTCACTGTGTACATTTAAATTAAAAGCATAAGTAATTGGGGATTTTAGTTCTTTATTAGAAAAATGCTCTGATGTTTAAGTAAAGAAAAAAATAAAACAAAAAACACTATTGAGTAGATATACCCCAATGAAGCATGCATGCATTTTTCACATGTGTATTCATTGGGGTTATATCTTAAAACACTTAGCAAAAGCTGTAGATCCTATGAACTGCCGCCTTTGCAAGCCCTACCCTTTATCCCTGCAAGAGACTTTCGTTCTTTTCACAGGGAAATAGCCAATCATAGGCTTCTCATTGAGAAGTTTCTGAAGCTATCTCCCCGTGCATGTGCGCCTTCTTGTGCATGGGCAAAGTGCACATAATTCAGAAAAAATGCTGTTCTAATCTGAGGTCTGTTAATAGGTATGTGGGGGCTGCCTGACACTTCTGTTAGCTCAGAGACCTCACAGGACAGAAAGCAAATCTCCCTGTCTGTTTGATTGACAGCTAGGGGATGGTACATTATAAAAGTGCCTATTTCTCAGAGAAATCTGCACTTTTATAAATTGTCTTTTTAATGGGACACTCCTCACCTAGGAATCACTTTAGCAAGCTGAAGTTCTTTGTGGATGTGGAGTGGTCCTTTAATGTAACAGGGTCCTGGATTATTCAACTCACTTTTCATTTTCACGTTGTTTCCTAAAGTATATATACATTATGTGAATATCAGTTTAGTTCCTTTTGTTTGATTATCTAAACCTTTGGCATGTGAAGATTCTGTTGGTTTTTAAACTATTTACTAAGCCATGTTGAAAGAAAATACAGAAACGTCTGGGAATTTAACTGAAGAGCAATAACGACGTAATATCAGAAGTAATTAAATTGGCATTATCCCATGTTAAACATAAGCTGAAGAAGCAGTTCCTGTTTGAATTGCAGGGAAATATCTGGATGTTTCGGGTGTGACGATTCCAGATGACTGATCCAAACAATATGACTCGAGTTACAGAAACCTTTGCCATACATTACATTAGTAATCTCTGATTTCTGGGGAACTAATTATATGTATATATATATATATACACATTGGTTACAGCCTATAAAGTAGGTTATAATAACTTTACTACCAATATGTCAGCTTGCCTTTACATTTATTGTTAAGTGGTAAGGCAGTTGATACAAAGTTCAATCAAGAACCCATGATGTTGGGAACACAGGTAACCAAAACTTTGTGAATTTTATAGAAGTATTTAAGCAGCAAGTACTCTTTGCATTTTATCTGATAATATCTGTGTAGCATGGAAAGGAATTATTGAAACAGGTGTAATTTTAAGTGACCTTCTCTCTAATCTCTAATCTTATCTGTGTCTGTTCTGAATGTCTGCCCCAGTTTGGTAATTATCCTTATTTTATTTGTACTGACTGTCACTATTTTGTGTTCTTTTTGTATTGTACAATAATAAAGAAGGCGATACTTTTCTTAACCACCGTGATGCCATTTCCATGTATGGATGTAATATCATTCAGTGTGTTAGCAGTACAGAAAACAGGTTAGTATCAGGAATCACTGTCATTCCAGCTACATGGTAGGGCTCCCTTATCATATAGGTCTGATTAAAGAGGCTATTGGTAAAAATCTAAGTCAGTCATATCTGTTGGTGTTCTAGAAAGTGTGCAGTTGATACTTCAGCTATGTATGAAGTCAGCCTGTATGCTACAGTTCAGTACATGTCCAGATGTCTGACTCTAATTCTACTTGGCTTATGTTCATAACAAGATATGCTGCATTTTTACAAGCACCATTGTATTTTAGCACATAAACATGCATTCCTTTAGAGAATGAAAGATAATGTATGTTGTTGACACTCTTCTACGTGTCTGTATCAGCACATGCGCCCTATATAAACTATAGAAGTTTGGCTGTACGTCCATGCAAGCACTTGTTCTTAACATATACGTGGCATTTTCTGGAATCAGTGTCCTACAGCACCTGCAACAGTTCTACTTCCTTACTATGTTATATATAAATATATATAAGAATGAGGGTATCATGAATGCAGTCCAAACCTGGGTAAAATTTAAATTGCTATTGTTTTATTTACATTTCATTCCAAAATGTTGAGCGAGAAGCTGGGCAATGAATGCCAGGAAATCTGTTTGTGAACTGGGGATGGCACCAAGGGCATGCTGGCAAGATACCCACTACAGCATGCTATATAAGCTAAGATGCTTAGAGCACTCCCTTTAAGGGCCATCAGGTTTTACATATTATGTATGTTATGCTGTATATGACGCTGCAATCTTTAATCTCTCAAATAGTTATATTAGCAGTGTTGGATATTTTAACATGATGCTCTGTGTGAGCTGAAAGCAGAGCAATGTTATTCATTTTTTTTATCTGCATTAATGGATTTAGATTGCTTTGAAGTAACAACTACTTTTTTCTTTCATGTTATATGATTACATTAAGATGTGTATTACAATAGGAATTACAGTGAAGTGGTTGCCACCAAAATATATGAACTAATATTTCACTAAATACGTAATAAGTGATCCACTGTTTACACAGATACTATTGTTTCTGTATGAAACTATGGTAATTTATTTCTTCGACCTGTCAGGTCTTTGTTGATTGATTATTTCAAACTGTGTACTCTAATGGTGACCTGGACTTTACAATGAATATTGAAACATTGCCCTGCTCACTGCTTTGTTTTAAGGTTGAATACAGACGCTTTGTTTTGATTTCAGTTTACTGGCCTAGAGTGACTTCATCATGATTCCGAAACCATCTTGCTAAAAAAACAGTGTCAAAGGATGTTCTGCTTTATTTACTATATTCTGAAAAAAATAAAAAATTCTGACCTAGTAAGTTTATTACAGTAAGACAAAATGTTCTTTGGAAAATTCAGAAATAACATCCTTCAGATGGGGAAATATAGCCAATATTTTATAAAATGTTATATTTTTATACTCAAGCACAAAACAGGCAGTCATAAAATGAATGACATGTTGCTTTTATTACCACACAATTTATCCCATGAAGCATAATAACTGTATGAAATAGCATGCAATTTATAGACCATTAGTAAATATTGCCCAGTATCATTGTATCTGCTTGATCCTAGATTTCACATACCATCACTTCCTCTGGAGGTGGTTGACCTGACATCTAACGAACCTTTCCGCCTGTCCTTGTGTCTGCAAGTCTGGATGTCTATGAAAACAGCAACAAATGTTGTTTGGATCTTAGGCATTTGTTACCAGCTTCCTGCAAAAATAATTCCTTTGCATTCCTGCAATTCCATTCAAAAACACAAACTCACATTTTCAGAAATCACTGAAAAGCACATAGATTGTCTGTTTATAACCCGTTCATGACAAGGAGTTCAGCAAATCTCTGTTTATCATGACGAGATATTAACTATGAAGGGGTTATCCAATACTGCATTGTGAAGATATGGAACAGATACATTTAAAGTCTGAAATTGTTTGCGGTGTAATAAGTTCACAATTTAAAACACTGTCTGATGGAATATTAGCAAAGACACAGTTACAGACAAACTTGTGGTCAGAAATGACACAAAGGATAGCGATTTACTGTCTCTCCAGCTGCCGGACTACAAATCTTATAATCCTCAGTCAGCCACATGCTGAAAGATGATCATGACATTCTATAGACAACAACAGCTGGATTACACCTACCTACAAGATATTCTTACTACTCTAACCATGCAGCCTTATGTTGTACAACTGGGTTGTCCAGGCCCGCTTTATGTTGTTGCATTACATTTTTAAACAATTCTTTGTCTGCTGATGTCAAGCAACAGATAGTTTTACACACCTGGTGTAAACGTTTCCCTGGCAAGTGACTATATTAACAGTCAGATCTAATGTGAAGAGAGTGTGTGTAATTCACACTAAATAATTTTAAAACCCAGCATCTAATGGATCTGATAAGCATTCTATTCCTATGTACACATCACTTTTAGTCAATATTGCATCATGCAACACAGCTCAGAAAAATAACCATTAATTGAACCCATTAATGTCACATCGCCTATAAAATACATTAAATATAGATTAACCAATCAATAAAATAAACAGAAAAACTAAATAAAATCTGCCTATATGCCGTGTTACACATGAAATGGTTACACTGCCTTCATCAACAAGATATTTTTGGTAATATATTTTATTCTGCTGGTCACAGAACAAGTGTTGCAATATGTATCTTAAAACACATATCTATTATCTAGGGAAGATGTGGTGGTAACTTGCCCAGGTTTAACTCTTCATTATTCAACTTCCATAGCAGTGGGGTTTAGCTCTATTCATTCCTCTACTTTTTGCACCAAACAGCATGTGTTTGAGAAGGGTCACAGCTGGCACTGGTCCCTCCCACCTGTGAGCCTTGAATTAATCTGCTCTTGTTTCCCATCCCAACAGGAAGATGAGAGCACACATAAACAGGCCCACCATGTTTCTAGTGATATTAACTAAAGACATGGGCAGATATGTTGTGGAACAGTACAAAGAAATTGCAGTAGGAAGTGGAAGAATTGTCTTTACGCTCCATGACTGATGCCACAACCAGAAGAAGAGACAAATGAGAAAAGGAAAATAATAAGGAAATTATAATTTGTATGAAATCCATTTTACCTTTTCCTTTTGTGTAATTATACTCCACTCCCATTAGACTGTAAGCTTGTTTGAGCAGGGCACTCAACACTAGTTGCTATATGTTTGACTTACTGCACTATGGAATATGAAATGAAGGAAATGCCATAGATATTAGGGATATTATGTGCAAATGGGGAGGTACGGGGACAAGTGTGCATGATCTGAGAAGATAAATGTAATAAGAAATTAAATGGGATGATATGTACAGTATGTCCGGGTCCACTTCTTAGCTTGATATGAAAGAAGGTCCAGGCACTCCAATGCTTTAGGGCTAGTTTATCTGAACCAGCAGAACAACATGTGGGTAAAGGGAATTACACTCAATCCACATGCCAATTAGGTGCTTAGCTAGACCATGGGCAAGCACTTGCCCATCAGAACATAGGTACAAAAGAAGAAGGTCCAGGCACTGCAATGCTTTAAGACATGTTTATTGGAACCAACAGAACAACACATCAACATTTCAATCTGAATAGGGTCTGACAAGCTTGACAAAGACCATATTCGGGTCAACCTGTTGCTGTGTTGTTCTGCTGGTTCCAATAAACATGTCTTAAAGCATTGCAGTGCCTGGACCTTCTTCTTTTGTACCTATGTTCTGATGGGCAAGTGCTTGCCCATGGTCTAGCTAAGCACCTAATTGGCATGTGGATTGAGTGCAATTCCTTTTACCCACAACTCAGCTTGAAGCTGAACAGGTAAAGGTCTACTATAGAGGTAGACAACCTTCAGCACTCCAGGTGTTATGAATTACACCTCCCATAATGCTCTTACAGCCACAATGCGTGAAGACACTATAGTCATAAAAATAACTTTAGCTTAAAGGGACACTATAGTCACCAGAACAACTACAGCTTATTGTAGTTGTTCTGCTCAGTATAGTCAGTCCCTGCAGGCTTTCTGCTGTAAACACTGCCTGTTCAGAGAAAAGGCAGTGTTTACACTGCAGCCTAGGAACATTCCGGATTCCTGGATCAGTGCTGCACACTGTGTCTCACGCTGAACTTTCCCCATAGAGATTGATTCAATGCATCTCTATGAAGAGATGCTGATTGACCAGGGTGGCGTTTGGCTCCGCCCCCCACCCCTTGGCTGAGATCATCAGAATTGATGATCTCCGCCCAGAAAGCGGATCATGGGCAAAACCAGTGTTGGCAGACCCGAAAAAAGATGAATTTGTACTATAGTTAAGTATTTTATTACTTATATATAAGTTTATTTTTATTCCTGATCTTATACTGTTCCTTTAATTAATCAGTTTTGGTATCATGCCCCTGCAGTCTCACTAATTGTCTGTCATTTAGGAGTTAAATCACTTTTATGCAGCCCTAGTCACACCTCCCTGCATGTGACTTACACACCCTTCCT
Source organism: Pelobates cultripes (assembly GCA_933207985.1). Lineage (NCBI taxonomy): Eukaryota > Metazoa > Chordata > Amphibia > Anura > Pelobatidae > Pelobates > Pelobates cultripes. The sequence continues at coordinate 78,671,915 of OW240914.1, read as the reverse complement.
TTCTCCTCTTCTTGGTTTGCTTTTCTATGCTGACGGCCAGGTGTAAAAGACAGAGCTTATAAGGGAATAAAAATGGAGACATCCATTTGACTGTTAAAGAGGTGTGGATTTTTTATTTTGTTTTGCACACCTCGCAAATATATATATATATATATATATATATATATATGTTAAATATAGGAAAAGGTATCCATAATATTAAAAATAATGAAAATGATAGTTTACCTTTAAACCGCAACAATATATAAAATGAAATATTCCTAAAATTAAAATATAACACGAATACTAATTAGGATTGCCAACCATCATTAAATTTACTAACGATCAGAAAATATTTGTTAAAATTGCTCATCTCATAAAAAAGTAATAACATTAAGTTGTCCATCAAAATATTAATTTAAATGTCATTTAGCTTCATATCCATTCATGGGCGTTACTTATTACAATACAATAAGACAACTATTATATAGCAATCTTTTACATCCTTAGTACTGTTTTGATCATTTGGGTCAATAGTAAAAATGTTTTAGTAAATTTGTGACCTAGGTTGGCAACCTGAACCTAGCTGAGTGCAAGCCTATTACAGCTTAAAGGATGCAAATCCACTCTTCAAAATAAAACTCATTGAATAAAGACATTGTATTACCCCAAGAACAAACCTGTTTGAGATTCAGCCTGAACTCTTTCACATTGTTTTTCTACCTGAAAGAAAATATGAACAGTCAGTTCTTGACACAGTTGTCACCTCAATGGCATCAATGCAGGTGGACAATTACATACCTTATTATTGTCATTACATGGCCGACTAATAGACACATAGTGTCTGATCTTACTGCAAAAAACAAAACAACAAAAAACATAAAATTATGTTGTTGCATAGAGAAATCAATTACATTAGTATATCAAGTTCACTAAATTACTCAGTGGTATGTACAGAATATTTTTCAGTAGAAACAAAGACACAAGCTGAATAGGAAAAGTCACTCTTCTGTACAATTTAAAAAAGGGAGGGCTATTCCCACAACTGTAATAGTCAGTTGTGGTATTTTACTAGTATTAACATAATTCGAATTATGTATCAAAACATATTTTAAGGAATGAAAAATCAGTCACAACTAAATATATACAATTATATGAAACATGTAATTGTTATCGATAAATAGTAATCCATAACAAGATTTTTAAACCTGTATCTTACAAGATGTTTAGTTTGGCCAAATCTGCTTTAGTGATTCCCAGCTCCAGGAAAATGCTATATTAGATATGCAGTTAGTTGCACTGGAGCAATGTATTCACTAAGGATTCTTTTATAGAGCTACAGAATAATTATAAAACTAATGAGCTTTTACTATTAGGAGTAAGAGATCGCTAAACATTTGCGGCTATTTTAACCCCTTAAAGGACCACTATAGTGCCAGGAAAACATACTCGTTTTCCTGGCACTATAGTGCCCTGAGGGTTCCCCCACCCGCCGGGCTCTAGAGGGTGGAAGGGGTTAAACTTACCTCTTTCTCCAGCGCCGGGCGGGGAACTCTCCTCCTCCTCCCGTCACCGGCTGAATGCGCATGCGCGGCAAGAGCCGCGCGCGCATTCAGCCAGTCTATAGGAAAGCATTATCAATGCTTTCCTATCAACGCTGGTGTCTTCTCACTGTGAAAATCACAGTGAGAAGCGCGGAAGCCCTCTAGCAGCTGTCAATGAGACAGCCACTAGAGGCTGGATTAACCCATAGGTAAACATAGCAGTTTCTCTGAAACTGCTATGTTTACAGAAAAAAGGGTTAATCCTAGCTGGAGCTGGCACCCAGACCACTTCATTAAGCTGAAGTGGTCTGGGTGCCTATAGTGGTCCTTTAACCCCTTAAGGACCAAACTTCTGGAATAAAAGGGAATCATGACATGTCACACATGTCATGTGTCTTTAAAGGGTTAAATGTTATAGAAATATCCTGTTTAAGTTCAGATAAGATCTATGCTGCTAACAGGAGAAAAAATAAATATTCCCTATCGTGAGTTTACTGTAGCTTAGTTGGCATTTAACCAGCTAGAACTTTCACCAATAGATAGCTATTTGAATTTAAAAAATCTAAGTAAATGGCATAGCATGTGCTAAGAGAATATTCTCAACAAATCACAGGGGGTGACAAGAAATGCTGGAAAGATTTTGTGCTTTATGTTCAGCGACCATTAAACCCCTCACACACAGTGAGGAAAGATAATTTGTAGGATCTTGTCTAGCTACTAAACAGATAGATTCACAACTTCACACTAAGCCACCCCTTTTAGTATATCTGCTATTACTTACCCCCGATGTCCAAAAACAGGAATAACCTTCACATTCTGATGGATATTATCACCATGTTTATTTTTGGTATAGTAAACACCTTCCCATTCCTGTTGGAATAACCACATACTGTGAATTCATAAAATAAGGAAACAATACATTTTTGTACCTTTTTCACATTTATGGTGCATTTTATACACATACACAAAGTTGCTAATGAATATCCTTATTCCTGTTTTAAAGGAAGACTATAGAGTTAGGAATACAAATCTGTATCCCTAATGCTATACTGTCACTGTCCCTACTCTTTTTAAGCTACGCCTACCCTCCCCCAGTACAATAACATTTTTAAAAATGTAAAAAAGAAATGAAGATTTAATTGCCCTTTTCTGGTTACCTCTCCACCTCCCGCTACGTGACGGAGAAAGCATGGCCTCCTTCCCTGATTTCCAATCCAATGCTCCTCATAGAGAAGTATTGGGGATCTATGTGCAGGCGTGTTGAGCGCCCATCGTGTGCATTCAAACTTCCTCGTAGGGAAACATGGAATCAATGCTTTTTTATTGGTCTTCTGCATCACGTCACCGAGTTTTACTTAGCCTCTAAGCGGCTGCCATACTGACAGCCATCACTCATATTATCAGGCATGTCAAGCGTTGCAATGGGCGCATTTCAGTACAGCAGCAGTTGTGGTAAGCGGACTATTGACTTGCAAAAGACTTACAAATCTCTACATTGGAAATAAAGAAATTCCAACTTTACAGAGTAGAAAAAGTTTTCAACTAGTTTGGCCTTTTGTATGTTTTTAACTAATTACAACTTACTATCAAGCAGACACCCAGGTAAAATAGGTTATATTTTAAATGTCAGTTCATATGAATGACCAAAAAAAAGACTTTTAAAAGAAAAAACTAAAACATTTGATTTTGATGACTGAGATTACTTGCAATTTAAAGAACTTATTTAGAATTATTGTTAATTAAATAATTATTTAATTAAACCACATGTGACAATGAGTTTATAGGTCGATGTCCATCTATTCAGCATTATTAGGGCTGCACACAGCTGCTGATTGTCAGTGCTAAACAATGTTACATATTATTTAGGCACAAATACAGTATATAGACACAAACATAAACAATGTAGACTACAAAGTTCTTTTCATGTAAGAGTACAGGCATAGTGTGTATATTCACTGTGCTTGCAAATCTCCAGCAAACGTAAAGATGTTAAAGATTCCTCTTGGCAGCTGCAAAGGAGGTGGGTGCATTTGTAAGCAGAAACTTGTGCAAATGACTGGCGCATGTACTTGTGATTTCCACAATGTCCTAATGCATGCATGTCTGAACATGACCTTCTCCAGTCCGCTGCTTGCACCCATGCGGCCAACTCACGCTTACAGGACATCTTTATTCCTTTGGAATAGACTGTCTACCACCATCAGACTCTCCCCTACTCTTCAATCATTTAAAAAGTGACATAAAACCCATCTCTTCCGAAAAGCTTATGGCCTCCCAATGTAACCTCTACCACACAAACCTGTCTCTTGCTCACTCCTAAAAGGCAGCACTCTACTCTCTCCTCCAGCTCTCTCCCTCCTTGTTTGATTGCTATTACCTGTCTATTTGTGTTTTATACCCCACCTCTTATGAACTCCTTTGAGGAGGGTCCTCTTCAAACTATTTTTCCTGTACATTTTTGTAATTGTCTAATTTATTATTAAATTTTCCACTCTTACAATATTGTAAAGCTCTATGGAATATGTTGGCGCTATATAAATGCCAGTAATAATAATAATAATAATAATAATAATAATAACATGTATTTAATCTTCAACATATACATTTCTTAGCCTGTTGGTTAACAAAATTTACTAATAAAGTTAAGAACATTTCACAAAACGACCTGGCATTATGAGACCTCTATAATGCTAACCTTGTTTAATACATTATATATTATTATATACCAATGTACATATTGTACAAATCATGCAAACTTTATATGGTATCACTTTACACACGTTATTCCCTAAACTGGAAATGGTCAAGAATTGCTCATTTTAGGTTAAAACAGATGAATTGGAAAAATTCCTTTAACTATTTTCCAGATCGGCCACTTAAGCATATAATTTGCAATTCCCTCTTCAATTCTTTACAATCCCAGTTTTAATGAGGAACAACATATGATTTACTCACTCAATAATGAATGAAGGTGAATTGAAAACCAAATTGCTAAATGTATATCAAAACAGCCAAGTAGTGACTATAGGAGTGTAATTACTCTATTTTATACTGAACTTTGCAATTCAATATTCAGTTCAACACACTTCACCAATTAGTGTATAAATCCTCTAATGTAATACCTGTTGTGGTAACAGATGCATAAAAAATAGTTTGTTATATTTTGTTTATTTAAAAAAGAGAGATAAAATGCTAGAAATATGGATGCCTTTGCCAAGCACATTTTGCGGTTAATAACTTGCTACATATTTTATAGATGCAGAATGGTGCATACAAAGAGCTATTTAGCTAAAGTCTTACCTTTCCTGTTTTGATGCAAGAATTTATAGTATCTAAGAAATCAGATTTTTTTTCATTAATAGGCACTTCAGTTAAATCTTTTCCAACTAGTTCATCCTTCTGATAACCCATCATGCTTTCAAATGTAGGATTCACATACTGCAACAAAGAATTGCAGAGCAGGTTAATAGTGCATATTGTTTATTTTAACCTATTTTAAATCATGGTTTATTCATGAAGGTGTCAGGGTAACACTCTGTAGTGTGATGATTTGGCAATAAAGTCTTATTCGTAAACATACCTGTATTATGTGATCCTCACTTGTAATTTCAATGGCTTCTTGACTCTTCTCTAACGTAGTAAATAGTGAATTGCAAGCCCTTAAAATTGAGAGAACGAAGGTAATGAAAAATCACTGGCATTAAAAACTGTATATATGAGCCTTGCTCTGACAGTTTAAAGAGATTTATTGTTCTGTATACGTAGGGATCTTTTGGAAAGCGTCATCTGCATCCGAAATGTGATGAGCTCAGTCAAAGATGCAACATGACGAGCATTAAGTTGCAAATGCCACATTATATTGAATATCAACTTATTAACATCAGCAGCAGCTTTAAGTTCCAAACTCACCCCAGACAAGGTAGTGCAGGGCCTGCAAATCTAGACTCCAGACTTACTGATGGATTTTTTTAGTTAACTTTTTTTATCTCCCAATTTTGTTTTTTTGGAGGAAACTTTGCAAGTTGGTTTCCAACTCACCAGAACATGGTTTAGCAAACACCATACAAGTATTTTGAAACTGCAGCACATTATATATCAAGACAGCAGAATAGATACACTCACAGGGACTTATTCACTAAACTCCAAACTGTACTGAATTGAAATCCAAATGGCAAAATGTAAGCTAACACAGCCAGGCTGTTATTTTAACCGATTTGGAGAATGTTTTCTTATTAGCTGCTTTTTCCTAATTATTGCTGTTTGGATATCACTTTACTACAATTTGTAGTTTCGGGAATGAGCCCCATTGGGCTATTGATTAAAGTGTGAAATGTTGGTAATTCTAAATTCATTTCACATTTTATGTCACAGTAGCTGAAATGGAACAAAACAAATCTCCAAATGAGCTATGATTTCAGTTGTGGATCTTATGGCATTACATTTGGAATTCACGTTGAATTTGACAATTCATACTTCTGTCAATCATCCTGTTCATGTGCCAACACCTCATGCAGCTTTTGTGCCCAAAGAAAAACATTTTAGATGCTTACAGATCTGTTAAATGGTTTACATAATCACTCCTTCAAAAAGAGGCAAGCATTCTTATAGTCCATTCAACTTGTGAAAATTTAGCATGTAACTTGAAAAACTGACCAGTTGGGGGTGCACAACAGCAAAGGGTGCTGAAATGAAATCATCAAATCTAATCTGACAGATCTGGCTACACTTTGGACATCTCCAAATATACAAACAGACATACTTTTAATGGTGATTTGGCTTAGTCCTTAAACAAACAAACATGGCCAGATTTAGTGTTCAGATTATGTGAAAACAGCCAGATCACAAAGAAAACACATTTATGAATTGAATAAATTAGACTTACCAACTTTAGCTATATTATACAAATATGTAATTCCACAGTTTAGTGAATAAAAGCCTAAAACTTTATTATAGATTCAAAACAGACTGTTTTAAGGGGTTAGTCTAAGCACCATGACCACTTCAGTTATTTCGTTTTAAAACCCTGCACATAAAGAGTTAAAGCACATAGCTGCTGGAGGAGTAACTCCACAAGAGATCTGGGCCGGCTAATGTGAAATCTGTGCATAAATGATGTCTGTCGAATTCAGAAGCACATACATCATGCTGGGGATAGACAACCAATGAGGGCACAGCCCCCATGACAGTACATGGCTTGGTGTGGGATTGGCATGGGGTTTTGCTTTATGTTATGCGTTATTTTTTTTAGGAGGGGACCAAGCCAGCAACGATTACTCAAAAACCGTGCTTTAATAAACCCCCTTTTTTATACAACTATTGACGGGCATTACTTACATAGTAGCATTAAAAAGAGGCCAATTATAACATGCACTGTGATATGCACAAATAAAGAGTAATTAGAGTATCTACCATGTATAACAACACATTTTTTAAGTAACTAAATCATTTTAAAATATTCTCCTACCTTAGTTTAAATTGTGCAAGTACTTCTCCATATTCTAGCTGAATAAGTTCATTGTAACAGGTCATTATATTGGGATTTTCTACATATCTCTGAAGGAAAGAAAAGAAATATAATAAATGTGTATTTTTTATTTAAAATTACTATTATAATTATAAGCAAACAAAATACAGCATGGGTAAAGCAACCTAAACGTGTCTAAGCATAATACAGATTAAGGAACAGCACACGTATAAAAATACAGTTTTACATTTCATAAGGCTAATTTAAATCACCTATTTTAGCAAACAAATAGGAGGATTCGGTTCCACCATATGGCCGTATTGTGTCAAGCCCACCACTACTTCACTGTACTCCAAAATCGGAGGGTTCTACACCAATTACAACATTGGAAACAAATTAAATAGTGCTAAAAAGCAAACGTACATTTTAATAATCTGTTGTAAGAGCACTGTGAATATATATAATGCAAAATGAATGTCATAAAAACATAATTCAGAAAAATGAAGAAAATTATAATTAAAGTGACATTATATCCAAAGTCTCCTCAAATTTATACTTTCCTGTCGTCACCTACAAAAAGTATATGAAATGACATGAATATATATGAATGAATATAGATATTGGTACGGTATTTGCCATAGCGCATACTTCCATAAATGCTACCAGAATGTAAAAGTTATGCCCGTGTTCTGAGATGCCACACTATGCAATATGGGATTATGAAACATTATTTGCTCATAGATCGTGTAAAATATATATCTTTGTTTGTGTGTACATATTTCTAGCAATTTTTAAATAGTGACATTACATTCTGCTGCGATTTACAATTGTACTGTGTGGATATATAACAGCAAGCTAGCAAGTATTAGTGCCTTGCGAATACAAGTTTATACACACACACACACACACAAAGAGATTTTTTTTAAATGAAGTATATATAATTTCATCTCTACCTTTAGTATATGGACAGGATCCTTCAACCATATACATGCACTTTGGGTCGAACAGTGTTTGAATTTGACTCTACGGTCTTCCTTGTATCTGTGCAGGAAAGACCATAGAGACTGACAGTTTTCAAACACTGTCTGACCCAAGGATCCTGTCATATACTAAAGGTAGGGATGTGTTTTTCTCATTTTATTTAACATATACTTTATATTAAAAAAAAAAAAAATCCTTTCAAAGTTTGATAAAAAAAGAGATGTAAAAAAAAAAAATGGAGGTGACATTTGACCTTTAAGCCACTCTTTGAAACATTGTTCTTGAACAAAATATTCAATTTATGGCATAAAGGTAACATACCAAATAAAAGTCCTCTTATACAATACCACAATGGCAGGTGGATACCCTTTTCTGTAGAGCAGTCCGGCAGGGTTGACTAAGGGAGACAAGGAAGCTCTTGCTTAGGAACTTTTGGCTCCTCAGGAATGGTAGTGGTGGTTTGGAGTGGCAACCGGCGGACCCCAGGTAATAAGTCAAACTGCTTGAAAATGTGTTAGCGGGGTGGCAGAACACACGTGGCACCATAACCACTACAGTTATGATGCTTGGCTTGTTTATTTACGGATTAACCTCTTCTCTACACTGTTTTTTTTCTTTCAAAAACTAAAGTAAAAATGACCACCCACAATAATTCTGTTTTTTGGAGCTGTACCATGTAATCTGCACACAATAAGGGATATTAAATATACAGTATTATATGTTAAAAGCATGGAAAAGTAGTGTGAAGCTTTCTGAGCTAAAACTGTGCATTAGTTCTACCTACCATGCTTTATGCTCCTAAATATATGTAGGTAAAAATGGGGTATCATGCCTCATTTTTTGCAATTAAAAATATATTATATAAGGGGAAGAAGCAGTCTTCTGGGAATATTTTAATATATAATTTTGATAGCAATTTTGTTGTCAACGTTTAGACTATTGGCTCGGATTATTAGTGCACATAAAATCCAAATAAAGCACACAAAAAAAGATTCGGAATACATAGCAGTTTTGTTAGGAAACCTCCAGCAATGTTTTAGACCCAAAAAGGGGTTTCCTTTACTCTTGCTAATTCTGAAATCGGTAGCCACTAGTGACATATTTTAACAAGAATAAGAGATAAGAATGGAGATATACCAGCCATATGCTTGCCCCAATTCTAGCATAAATGTATGCAATTTACCCTCGTAACTTTGTTAATCTATCTACAAAATACCTCTCTTTTTAACTCTATGGAAGGTTTTCAACTGTTTCTGAGGATTTTCTACAGAATCTACACCATCATAACTGATTAGATATAGACAACAGTAAATGCCATGTTCGAGCAACTTTTACCTTTTTTTACTTTAAAATGTTTAAAGTCGCACTCTAATAAATCAAGAACTATATTTCTAAACCTACGTGAATTTATTTTAAGGGAGACAGAATGTCTTTAAATATATCACGTTATATCATGTTAAAGTATGATGAAGATGATAACTTAAATTTATTTTAAGAGCAACCTAATATTTGGGAATAAGATAAACACCACGTAATAACAGTTTCTCTCTTTTAGCTCATGAACTGCTACTCCCAGAATCCTAGAGAAACATGATCGTTTAAAATATGGTCTAAAGAAGAACCATGTGAATTGTACAATGTGAATAGTCCACAGTGAGCCCAGCTTCTCCATTTAGTCACACTGTTTCATTATATAATCTTACTGTTATAAAGAAGGGAGACCAGAAAAACTGAACCTTCTTCTAATTAACAGCTTTACCTAATTAGCTACGGTAAATACACTGCAGCTTTACCTAATTAGCTACGGTAAATACACTGCTTTCATAGTTCTTCGTTACACAGGAGGTTTCATTAGAGGGCCACATAATGATGTTAAATGGCTCACTGACTGCAAATAATTGTGCTGATTAAGCAGTTGGCAAAGTAATTTTCCACATACCTGACGGAGGAAAAAAAACAACAACAACAGGAAAACCCCTGCAGGATATGGTGGGCAATTGACAAGCATGAAAGCAAGAATACGGCGAATATTCAGGATTGAGGTCATTCCCTAATGAGCTGTACAACAGCCAGAGCAAAATATGCTCTCACAGAAAGGGAAGAGCGATTGACAGTGACAAACAGGTTCACAATGGATCTAGTGGCAATGTTAAAAATTTCAAACTTTTACAGTGCTTTTTGGTAAGCAGGTTTAAGAATCAAAACAAAACAGTTTCAGTCAAGTGTCACACAATTCACGGTGATATACTGCTTTAAGACAGACAACGATGAATAAGTCAGAGTAATTGGCAGATCTGGTTTCCAAGAGCATCTGCATCAGCTGGGGTCTTTGTACATTTTGGTAACATTTACTAAAGTCTGCAAGTAACAAAGACCCCTGTTTATTAAAATACTGATATCAAGACTGGAATAAATGTAAATGTAATGTGACTGAAAACACATAGTTATACAAAACAAGCTGCATCTCCTTACCAATGCATATTAATACTTAAAGACGCTGTGCTTTTATTTGCTCTCCCCATGACTCTAAGACTATCAGTCATTGCAAACAAAGGAGGGATCCGCACTCTCATCACTTATACACCACGGTGCACTTTACCTAGGGCTGGCAAACCCCCATTCCATATAGTGAAGTCAATGTAGTCCAGGCACTCAGGGTCTTTTTCAAACAACAGTTTTATTGGAGAAACACAGCAACATTTCGATCCACACTCGGATCTTTGTCAAATGTGTTTTTCCAGTAAAACCGCTGTTTGAAAAAGACCCTGAGTGCCTGGACTACATTGTTTTCACTCTAAGTTTATCAGATCCCAAAATTAGTGCATTGCATAGTTTTAAATAACTTTTATAAAGAATATCACACAATTTATACTACCACATTTGTGGTCTTTCCCATCAAATATCTGTGCAAAGCATCCTAGGTACCTAATCTGACCATCTCCATATTGTATCAGTTACCCAAGCTTAGTTTGTTTAAAACATTTGATATCTCTATAATTTACTTATTATCCTGTATACATTGCGTTATTGTAAATCTATTTATTCTAGGTGTTTGACAGTTATCGTTATGTATATTAATACATACTAATTTATATTAATAGTACTGTATGGTATTTTTTCTGTTTCCATGGTTGGTGTTTAATGTGTATATTCTGGTTCAATTTGCTGTTACAACTTTAGTCACTGGTTTATTAAAATTATATTTTCTATTACCAAAATAAACAGCAGCTGTGCTGGTGTGATTTTGTCTTTACTATAATTCACATGGTAAATCAACCTTGAAACACAACAGACAATTCTGATTACAACTAATTAGAAGTCATGTTCAATATTATAACATGTATTTACGATCCCAAAATATGAATGTTTAAATGTGTTTCATTGATAAACTTTATTTCCAATTCAGCATACAATAAACAGGGAGAGAAGGAAGGGCACATTGACGCATGGCCTGGACATTTTAAAGGTACTTGCTAGCTTGTTTACCCAATATAAGTTGGCGTTTGCCAAAAGTTCCAAAAAAAAAAGGTCAATAGAAAGTAAGATAACATCAGAGGTTTTCTAGAATTATCCTCTGAAAGGAGCAACATCATTGGTGAAAACCCTGTCTGGGCAGAATGGTGACTCAGAAGGTCCTAAATTAGTTGCTAATGTAAATACTGGCTGATACTTTGATCAATTTATTAAAGGAACACTCTGGGCACAATAACAAGTTCCCTCTGATGAAGTTGTTATGGTGCCCAGAGTGTTCCTTTAACTAAGAAAAGCATAAAACGACAATTATAATAATATTAAATAAACAAATGAATGATATGATCGTATTTAATGAATTGTAAAATGTTATATTATTTATATATTGATATAGGAAACTTACAGAAATATATCCAAACATATGATTTAAAGCATATCAAATAAAATACTAAAACACAAAGGATGACAGTAAAAGTCACATAAATACGCAGTGAATAGAATGTTCTGCTTCAGGATATGAGTGACAGATGAAAAGTCATACAGGAGGTCTGTAACAACAGATTTATCTTCTTCCTGCTGTTAGCAACCTTAGATCTGACAATCGGGCATCAGGGGTTACATTAGTCATCAATTTGTCAGACCCTCCTACCAGCATTGACGTAAATATGGACATCTATCATATTAGGTCGTTGATGACATCATATAACTTGACCTAACTTCCACTCCTCCCTACGATTTCTTAAAGTATAATTTATTGTATTTCTGTCTTTGCTTTTGTTACATTCATGGTTAAAGAGTGCGGACTTATTTTCCACTGTACATAAAACAGTGCAATTAAATGTAATCTAGAAAATAATTATAGTAAACTCCAAGGTACACTATAGGCACCCACATAACTTCATCTCATCTTTATATTCCTAACACTAAAATGTTCCTTTAATCAAACACACCATGTTCCCCCAGAAGATGTGATATATATATATTTATTTAATTTCTTCTAATTTAAAATAACTAAACAAATCTAAATACATTGTTAAATATACTCTGCATTATATTCAATTACACACATTAGTGGGCCTTTCTTTAATGTACTAAGGGAGGAACAAGGGAGAAATCTTCTACAGGAAAAGAGCTTAACAACCATAGCTTAGAGTAGCCCCTACGATAACAGGAGCCCAAAGGAGTTCTGTGCATTTACTGGTTCAAATCCCAGTTAGTACTCCCTTGTGGTGGGGCACGATGTGCAATATGAGCGAAACACAGCACACTAGCTTATAACCTACAGCACTACAGCTACCGGCAATAATTCACAACCTGAGATCAATGAGCAAGATCATCTGATGCTGCAAGAATCTTTGCTCGGGATAATAATTTCCCCAAACACAAAATAAGGAGCTGAAACTCCCATAATCTTTCAAATGCAGATATTAATTAATTGCATGGTAAACCCAGAACCACTGCGCTCAGTTTGTGCAAGGATGAGGGAGGTAGATAAAGTAAATGGGTTTTAAAACCCATCAATAAAGGATGCCACACGCAGAGTTTACTTATGTATTTCAGGGGTCTTTGAGCTTCAGTCCCGAGAACAATCAACACAGCGGCCCAGATAGAAGGCATGCTAAGCATACTTCTGACATCTACAAATTATTCCAATATAATTTGAATAACTCAAACGGAGACTGCAACAAAAACATGCAGGATTAGAACACAAGGACAAGGTCCTTCTATCCTAAGTATCCAAACAAATTATAATGTATGCACAAATACTGCATCTCTTAGTGTTCCATGTCAATTACTAAGGCCACCTGTAAGAATGATATTGAAATGCACAAAATAGACTAACTTTATTTCCGTTTTCTGCTATTATGGAAACCAAACTTTAAAATACATTACAGTTTGGGGATATATGTTTGAGATACACGCTATTTTATTTGTCAGGTATCCTCTTTGCCTCGTTTTTATGCTTGCAGGCTAATCAGTCTCCTGTATCAAGATTTCTATGTACTAGCGCACTCCACAGAACAGAATCACTACTATTACAACAGATTATTTATAAAAATAAGGCGTTTTCACTGCGGTAGGGGTGACACTGAGTTGATGATAGATCTCCATAAATGAACCTTGTGACAATTTCTGCTGATTGGTCAGGCCTCAGGGCTCCAGCATCATCAGATGTGAATCAGCAGTCAGTGTAAAACAACATGTGCCTGCATTTCACACTGCTCCAACGCGAGCATTTTAACTTTTTTGAGGGGATTGGGAGTGGAGGGTTTGGGGGGGGTTAAAATTGATAAATTCCCAAGTACTCAGAATAGATCTGTGTGATATTACTAGCTAAAAAATACAAAAAAAAAAATCAACTAAAATTCTTTAGATTAGCTCTAGAATGGAGATTTGCTCTAAAGCCCCATATTTTGCAGCTTCATGATAACTATGTTTACTCCCCAAACTAAAATTCCTTTTTTTTTTATATATATATATACACCAGCATATAGGGCATTAAATTATATGAATATCAGAACAATACAGAGAAATATTGCTACCATTACTATTGGTACTCATTTTCATATTATTCTCATCCAACGCTAACAAATCCAACATCGTGCACACTTTCACTAAAGTGTTGCAAAGACTTCAACATGAAATTTTAATTGTAGGTCACAAGAGCAGAATTCGAAGAATTCTCAGCTATGTTTTCAATTTGGCTACTTTCTTTGGTCTAAAATATATAAATTCTCTTGAAATTCCTGCCAATTTTCACTTTAGTATATAGCCCTACCAGGCAACCTTTTACATATCACAAGGGGCAGTATAAAGGCATTCACCAGCAGAACACAGGTCACAGCAGCGTATCCACTTTATAGACACAAAGAGGGGTTAATTGTACCTTAACCGATTTATAGGCAGTTATGAAATCTGCACTTTAAAACAAAAGGTACAGATTTTGAATCAAAACCAGAGCATGTATGTAAAACGAAAATGTACTTAAAGTGAAGCAATACCTTTTTTCACTTCCCAATGCATGTACTGCATTGCAATAGTAATTTACAGGCATAACTGATACTGCAACTGTAGATCTCCAGTGATTTTATTTCCAGTGATTTATTTAGTGATTTCCAGTAGGCTTTTATTCAGTTAAAACAAACAGTAAAAACAAAAAATTAAAAAAAAAATCTCATTCCAGATTGTACCATTTATCTTTAATGTTTTACTCATCTGACAACCTTAAACTGGGAGGAAAAGTAAAATAAACCTGCCCACTGGGCCATTTTCTGCCAATACAGTGACAATTTGTATTTGTTAGCAGCTTAGTTGCACACTTTGTGTAGAAACACCTCTTCATCACTTTGAGCATTTATGGTTTAACTTTGAATCCTCAGAATTGTAGCTAATGCAGCTAAGCTGCTAAGTCATAGTTATAGAAAATGGCAGCGTAAACCCTTTCACTGGATGGCACTCAATTGCAGAATATGGACAAAAAAAAAATATGTTCAGCTAGGAGTAGACATTATAAATTTGATTAACCTGTGCCATATCAGAAGGTGTGAAAAGTTCTTGCCCCAATGACACTGAACTGAGCTGCTCCCGCGAGAATAGAACCTTCCATTTACTGTTCACGCACAAACAAAAGAGGAATGTCTGTACACCTTTACGTACACTCGCGGGTATGTTTGTACTTGCGAGTGTATGTAAAGCGGGGTATGCCTCTATAGGGTCTAAACATGTTTAATCGCAGATGAATTGGAAAAGCCTGTGAAGGTACTTATTTTGTTTTTTTAAAGGAACACTCCAAGCACCATAAGCTTTACAGAATACTTTTAGAACGTCTCTCTCTGACTTCTAACTGGGGTAACTTTCATTAGCTCTTCTGAAATAAGTCTAGAGTGCAGGACCAGTGCATTGCTAGCGAGTGTCAGCTGCTCTCAGCCAATGAGCTCAGCTCTGCACCACCGGGCTTAGCTTCTGGCTCTCACTAAGCTGTAGTAAAGGCAGAGAGCAGTAAGAAGTCAGACTGTTATAAAACAATTTGACTCCCTACAATGAGGAGGCACCAGGGCACGTTTCACACCACATCATTACAGTACAATGTAGTATTTATGGTGCTTTATTGTTCCTTTAAATATATAGGTACCCAGGCTACATGATCTCACTGAAGTGGTCTGGGTGCCATGTGCTTCCCCATTTTAAATCTGCAAGTGAAAACACTGCTGTTCTGCAGAACACACATGTTTTCATTGCTGGATTTAAATGCCTCTAGTCACTGTCACTCAAGATAGCCACTAGAGGTGCTTCCGCTGAAATAGTAATACTCTACTATTCCAATCATATGGTCCATCTGATTGGCATGTGCCCTAACCTTCCAAAGCTTTCCTACTTCGGGAAAGCATTAAATTGGCTGAGATCATTGATCTCAATATTCTCAGCCAAAGAGGCAGGATAGCAGTATGGCTATCAGCACTGCAAGGGAGAAAAGCTATGTAAACTACATTTTATTTTTTACTCTCTTCAGGTTGGGGCTGGGGGCCTAAATTGCCAACAGGGCAGTATAGATTTGTATTCCTAATGCTATAGCGTTTCTTCACTTTGAGATATCAGGCTATTGGCTTAACATTGCCAGTCACATGCTATTGGTTTCGGCTCGAAAACATTGACTGACTTTGGCAGCATTACTGACAGTAAAACGGCACGTGAATTTTAGATGTGATGTTTTTTGAAAACTGTGGCAATATTTCATACCAATTTAAGAACATGTTACTGACAATAGATCATGATATAACCCTGCAATTTAGATCCAAACATGCATGTATCAAGGATGCAGGTTTGATATATGTATATCTGTCCTAAAACAAAAAGCAAGGTAAAAAAAATAAAATGCTTATGTCACCATCATATGCATTGTATTGGACAGAGATCTAAATCCTGTAGATTGACTGCTCCAAGGACACTGTCCTGGCACAATATTTTTAATTTATCATGATAAAAATGATATATTTATAAACAAAATAAAAATATACTTCACAGCAAACAGCATTAGGTAATAAATACAACATAAACAAATTAATGCCACGGTGGATTAGCAGGGGTAACACAGGTTATTGATCAAAAGAAAAATCTCACTGTCATTTTGTGTCATTGGGTTCTTTGCCTTCTTTTGGGGCAAGAACAGTATACCGATTTAATTATAAAACAGAGTTTCCCACTGGATTAGAAAACAAAGACTTTAAATGTGAAAGTAAGGAGTTATTCTGTGAACACTGCTGAGTAGGAACTTGCAAAGAGAGTTATAACATTTTGCCGAAAATATCACTGTTGATATATCAGCTATTTTGCCGTTTAAGATCTAACTGCCACCTCATCACAAACAGATTTTAAATAGAAATGCATGTGACAATTAACTTCAAACTAACTGTAGCGCTGTATATCTAATCTGCCATTCAACTCATGGATGGTCTTCAGAGTGTGGATTACAACTCCCATAATGCACCGCACGGGGTAGTAATTTTACTCCATCAATATCAACATCATTTGACATTTCCTTGAAATATTTCGTTTTTTACTCTAAGGAAATTTGTACAACGTAGCAAAGATCTTGAGAACGTGCCTGTATGATATATCAACTTCATGTTCTCTACTTATTCCTGGAAAAGTTAGATTCCAAAACTACCGCATGGCTTCCAGATTTCACACATCAGCTCTACATGTATACAGTATGGGCAATGAGCACCATTCTACCTCTGTGAAATGTAACACATAAAATTCAGCCCTGTGTCAACATTTCTGATTCTGCATGTTAAAAGGGGAGCGATGTCAAACCTTTCTACTTCAATAAATGATCACGTTATGTTATGCATCTGTAACCTTTCTGAGAGATGTTGCTGCTATAGTTCAGTAATTTACATATTTTTCAGAATATAAGATGCACCCGTATATTTTAACTAAAAAAGTAAAAGAAAAAAATAAAACAACCAGTTGAATGTCTTACCCCCTTTAAGTGTATTTTACTCCCTTTAGTATCTTACCCTCCTTGTTGTCTTTTGCGCCCCCTTGTGACTCTTTTGTTACTTGCTACCCCCTGTATATTTTGCACCCCTTCTGTCTCTTCTCCCTCTATGTCTCTTCGTACCTCCATTTGTAACGTGGCCTCTACCACAGTACAGTTTTCTTTATCATCTACCCATTCTGACAGTAAGCTGCTCGCAGGAAGATACTCTACCGCAGCCCACAAGGACACACTATGTGGAGTACCTGGTGGGAAGGGAGCTCTGTGCACCCCCACCCGCCGGTCACACAGACATTATGTCCCAGTCCCGCTCGTCACTTGGACATTGTGACAGGGGAGTTTTAAAAATATACTACGCTGGCAGTGTTTTATCCAAAATTTGGGGGTAAAAAACCTGCATCCCATATTCTGAAAAATAAGGAATTTTTTCTTTTGGCTCTAGTGCCTGCATGAGAGCTAGAAGCCCTGATTGTGGTCAGGCTTCTAGTGTAAATACAACCAACCAGCAGCAGTGACAGAATCAATTAGAGAATTCAGTGACGTATTTTTTATTTTATTAACCCATCAACCCATGGAGTTATGAAACTGTAAACAGATAATCCCTGCTCCCCTACATACACACAATTGTTTGTCTGCACTGATCACTTACTAGTAGCCATTTTATGCTGAAGGATTTCATTAATTTACATCAAGGAAAGCCAAAATGCACAAATTGGTTCCAGTATTATCCCAGAGACAAGTGTCCTATATCTTAAAATATGGGTTGTCATGCATCAAACAATAATTTAGATTATCATTCAACCAACTAGAATGTAACCACATATGTTAATACATTTATGGACAAAATATAAATTATCAACTGATTTGGATTCATTTAAAGGAATACTGTAGGCACCCAGACCACTTCAGCTCATTGAAGTGGTCTGCGTGCTAGGTCCCTATTGCACTTAGTGCTGCAATGTAAAGCATTGCCGTTCTAAGTTTGCCTCCAGTGGCTGTCTACCACACAGCTACTGGGAGTACTTCCGGAATCGAAACGGACCTTTGGTCCGTTATCTGATGCTGAACACCCTCATGCTCTACATGAGGACCTCCAGCGTCAGATTTTCCCCATAGGAATGCATTGAATAATGCTTTCCTACAGGGAGGTCTAATGCGCGCATGCCCATTGCCGTGCATTGGCATTAGGTCTCCCCTGCCACTGGCATCTGCGGGGGAGGAGCATGTGCAGAGCCTGACCCAGCGACAAGGGATTCAGGTAAATGGCTTTTACCAGGTAAAAGGGGTTTTAACCCCTTTGGTTTCCTGGCCTTATATCATCCCTTTAAAAACTGAATTTAATACGTTGTCCAAATTTCACTGCCAATTTGTGAAACAATCTGGGGCTCAGTGATTAGCTCCATGTTTTAAATGTCAAATATATAGCTGACTCTAGAGCTGTTGCCACATTATTCTAATTTGCTTTCAGTAAAAAAGTTTAAAAATGAGACAAACTGAGTAAAAATATTCTTGATTAGCATTCCACAAATTTCAACATGTAAAAAGTCTATTGCTAATGGCGTACCCAAATGCATAAAGAACAGATTTGGAACAACAATCCACATAACTGTATATTTATATCTTCAGGGGAAACAGAACAGTAAAAGTTATATGTATCAATAGAGCTTCACAGATCTTCTTTCATTAATAGGAAATTGTAATATCACAATGTAGGCCTGTATACGTTCCATTCATGTGTCTTTCACAAAAACCTATTAGCATTTGTGTATCAAGCATGTTGCCAGGGAGAACAAAACAAGAGAAAATTAGCCCATTTTACTCCAATACTGACATCATTACTGCATCTTTGGTGAAGTGTCTTCCTTGAGCTAAATCTGAGAACAAAACTGTTAATGGGGTATCAGCTGTCTAATGGAGAACAGAGTGCATGGATCTATGACAATTTATGGTACTTACAGATCTTACACATGCCTAATTTAAAGTTTTAACACTATAGTGTTAGGAATAGAAGCATATATTACTAACAATATAGTGTTAAACTAGGTGTTTAGGCATCAAAAGTGATTTTACTTACCTTTTCTACCTCGTCACGCTGCTCTTGCCACGGCTGGCCCCATCTCCATAGGAAAGCATTGTAAGGCTATTGCGCAAAATGCCACGCTGTGCCAATCAGCATCTTCTCATAAAGATGCAATAAATCAATGCACCTTGCAGAGCATGGAGACACTGAACTAGGAAGCACCTTTAGTAGCCGTCTGAGTGACTGCCACCATAGCTGTTACTAGACAGCAATGCAAACAAAGCTTTTTCTCTGAAAAGGCAGCATTTACTGTGCTACGACTGCAGGGTCATGCTATAGACACCACAACCACCACATTAAGCTGCAGTTGTTCTGGTGACTATAGTGTCCATTTAATGCTAAAGCACTATAGCCGGTTTCATAAAACACTGTGGAAATCATGACCTTTTACCCATTTGTAGAGACTCACAGAGTGCCTTGAAGCATGTCGGAATTAAAGAGCAGAAGGTGGTGGGTTAAGTCGTTTAGCTCATGGGATTGTAAAGTTCAAAACAACTGTTCAGGCTGGCCTGGTGCCAGAGTATATGTAACACTCCACTGACACCTTGACATCAAAAGGCATAACAGCTTTGTGATACAACCTGCCTCATAGTCAGAGCAGAGTTATTGGAACCATCAAGAAAGTGCTGGATTGCAACTCCCATCAAAGGAAGGATGCAGTCAGTTGGTGTAATGTGGGGGTAAAGTCATAAAAAATCCAAAATGTGTACTTTAATGTAGTTATAAAATAAGCAGTGAGGATCACTGTGAAGATATACAGAAGTTAAAAATAACTACAATAAACATACAAACTCACAGAAGAAAGGGGTAAAGGAACACAATTTAAAGAACAATGTGTGATGGCTTGCAACAAATGGCATTTTTGCACACAGAACTCACAAATCTCTGTGTGCCTGATATACTGCTCACACAGTGCAAGCAATATATGGGATTAAGAGATGTAGTTTGCTGGATCCGTCAGATGTGACATATATTATTGCAACCTCCATCACCACAGCCTACACAGCATGAGGGAGCATTTATCTGTACATAACTAAGTGAACAAATCTGTTTCTGTGACTAAATACACACCAATAAGTAATTTTACCCAGCAGCCACTTGCAAACACCTGCATATCCTACAGTACTTACTCATCAACGCATGGCAGCCATGTCAACCACAGATAAAGCAGTCACACATAAAATATCCCAGTAGACCAATCCTGGAGAGCATTGGAATTGAACAGTGCTGAGCTAGCAAAGGGCCTGACCATGACTGCTGCCTCACTGTGATCTGACAACACAATTCCAGTTGCTTTCCATCAGCAGCAGGTGGTGCAGTCAGGCTGCATCACACAAAATCAGTACACTAGAGGCCTGCATGGCACCTGGCCCATGGAGAGAGGAAGAGAGGTTGATAGATATGATGACTATGTTTAGTTAAACTTGTAAATCTGGTGTATGAAGAAGCCCTAGAGTGGAAGGAAAGAAAGTGAAGTGGACTATGGAAATGTGGTGGGATGGCAAAGCTATAATAAAAAAGAATCACCAGCCAACATTATTTACTGGATTATTACAAATGGAAACTTTCCCTCTGAAAGATGACAATGCTTTAACAAAACTACAGCTTTAGTATCTTTTGTAATTTCATGCTGTTTGTTTAATACTTTACATTATTTCTAATATTACTGATTAAAGGAACACTTTAAAATTAAAAAAATAATAAATGAAAACAACAAGACAATGACTGCATAACAGATTAAGAAATTACACTACAGATTCCCATGTACAATCCTGAAAATATGCACCAGCAAATCAATAACACAACACACAAAAATATAAAGCAAACAGAGCATGACTTAAAATATAATAATGAGCCTAGTGTTTTCTTGTAGTGGTTAACATGAATATTTTCAATCACGCAGCAAGAGAAAGAAGAAAAAAAAAGCAGAGGTCCTTGGAATATCAACTAAACAGTATTGTAAGTACCAATTTTCAACTCACATAACAAGAGCCACAATAACATGGCTCTAAGGTGTAAAGTTGATGGTTTCTTTTTGGATTCCACCACATAACATGTTTAAAGGACCACTATAGTGCCAGGAAAACATACTCGTTTTCCTGGCACTATAGTGCCCTGAGGGTGCCCCCACCCTCAGGGACCCCCTCCCGCCCGGCTCTGGAAAGAGGAAAGGGGTAAAAACTTACCTTTTTCCAGCGCTGGGCGGAGAGCTCTCCTCCTCCTCTCCGCCTCCGATCCGCCCCGGCCAATGAATGCGCAAGCAGCGCGCTATTCAGCCCGTCGCATAGGAAAGCATTTACAATGCTTTCCTATGGACGCTTGCGTGCTCTCACTGTGAAAATCACAGTGAGAAGCACGCAAGCGCCTCTAGTGGCTGTCAATGAGACAGCCACTAGAGGATTAGGGGGAAGGCTTAACCCATTCATAATTATAGCAGTTTCTCTGAAACTGCTATAATTATGAAAAAATGGGTTAACCCTAGCTGGACCTGGCACCCAGACCACTTCATTAAGCTGAAGTGGTCTGGGTGCCTAGAGTGGTCCTTTAAAGGGACACTATAGTCACCAGTGCAACTACATGTATTCCTGACCATATAGTGTTAACACCACCATTTAGCCCCCCTGGGCCCCTCATGTCACCATAAATATAGTAAAAATCTTACTGTATTCAAGCCTGAAGCTGTAACTCTGCATACTGTTTGCCTAAACAAAAAAACAGTCTGCTGACATCATCAGAAGTGGTAGCCTGATCCAATCACAGTTCTTCCCCATAGGATTGGCTGAGACTGACAAAGAGGCAGATCAGGGGCAGAGCCAGCACAATTCAAACACAGCCCTGGGCAATCAGCACCTCCTCATAGAGGTGAATTGAATCAATGAATCTCTATAAGGAATGTTCAGTGTCTGCATGCAGTAGGAGGAGATACTGAATCACAGGATGCTCGTGCACAGCAGATCTGAGTGAATGGAGGCATATAATGCCTCCATCAACTCCGAAGTCCCTCTGGTTCACTCTGAGTGACTGCAACTGAAGGTGTTCCTAGCTTTCAATGTAAACACTGTATTTTTCAGAAAATACAGTGTTTGCATGAGAAAGGCTGCAGGGAGCTATAGTTCTCACCTGAACAACCTCATTAAGCTGAAGTTTTTCAGGTGACTATAGTGTCCCTTTAAGTATAACGTACACTCACATGTTGAGGAGCCTATAAAGACCTGCTCTAGTGTGTATAGCCCTCTGCTATTCAGAGATAGCACTCCCCATACAGCCAAGCAGGTTCACATCAGATAATCCAAAGCAGCCAGGTGGATAAATGCTGGTAGAAAATGTATTGATAGTAAAAGGCCACCTGGGCTTCAAAACCAAATGTATCCTGCTGCTCACTCTAAAGGCTCCTCTACTTGTGAGTGTACTACATACTGGCATATTTATGTTCTTCCAGTTAAATATCATCTGCACCATTGGCTCTTTCTTTTTCTCATTGAGGGCATCCTCCTGCAAAACAACTTACCTAGAGTTTGCAGTGGAACCCAAAACACCAGGTTATTGTGGCTTTTGTTATGTGAGTTGAAAATTGGCACGTATATTACTGTTTAGTTGATATTTCACAGAATTACATTAGATGTTTTTTTCTTTCTCTTGCTATATGATTGAAAATATTCACCGCAAGAAAACACTTTAAAAGGTAAATTGTTATATTTTATTTCACCCATCCATCTTTCTGTGTATTTTAGAAATAAATGTAAATTTATGTTTACACAAATTTGTTCCTCTTTTTGTTAAAAGAAAATACAGAAGGCAGCTAAATAAATAACCCATAATCTAGTAATGCTTGCAGCAGCCTGATTCTCCCACTGTGAGATCACTAATCTCTCATCCAATCCAATGCTTTTAAAAGAAACTTTGTGGACCTAAGGCGTGTGTGGCAATCTTAACAATCTGCCAATTCAATGCTTCTCATATACAGCAAGAAAAAGTATGTGAACCCTTTGGAATGATATGGATTTCTGCACAAATTGGTCATAAAATGTGATGTGATCATCATCTAAGCCACAATAGACAATCACAGTCTGCTTAAACTAATAACACACAAAGAATTAAATGTTGCCATGTTTTTATTAAACACACCATGTAAACATTCACAGTGCAGGTGGAAAAGTATGTGAACCCCTAGACTAATGACATCTCCTAGAGCTAATTGGAGTGAGATGTCAGCCAACTGGAGTCCAATCAATAAGATGAGATTGGAGGTGTTGGTTACAGCTGCCCTGCCCTATAAAAAACACACACCAGTTCTAGGTTTGCTTTTCACAAGAAGCATTGCCTGATGTGAATGATGCCTCGCACAAGAGAGCTCTCAGAAGACCTACGATTAAGAATTGTTGACTTGCATAAAGCTGGAAAGGGTTATAAAAGTATCTCCAAAAGCCTTGCTGTTCATCAGTCCACGTTAAGACAAATTGTCTATAAATGGAGAAAGTTCAGCACTGCTTCTACTCTCCCTAGGAGTGGCCGTCCTGTAAAGATGACTGCAAGAGCACAGCACAGAGTGCTCAATGAGGTGAAGAAGAATCCTAGAGTGTCAGCTAAAGACTTACAAAAGTCACTGGCAAATGCTAACATCCCTGTTAGCGAATCTACAATAAGTAAAACACTAAACAAGAATGGATTTCATGGGAAGATACCACAGAGGAAGCCACTGCTGTCCAAACAAAACATTGCTGCACGTTTACAGTTTGCACAAGAGCACCTGGATGTTCCACAGCAGTACTGGCAAAATATTCTGTGGACAGATGAAACCAAAGTTGAGTTGTTTGGAAGAAACACACAACACTATGTGTAGCGGAGCGACAATATTAAATCCCACGATCTCCGCTGGTTCAGAAGGTAATCCACAGTCAAGCGCTGAAACGTAAGGCAATATCCCAAATCTCCCAGTAACCGGACGAAACACAGTTCTGAGAGTCAGCTGAGGCTTTATTCACAGGCTCCACAATTTATACAATTCCCCATGCAAGGGGTTTCCTGAGTCCTATCCCAGGGGAATTACAGGAGTGGACTACGTGGGAAACTTAAAGTACAGAGCATTTCTCCCATCAGGCACTGCTGCACGAGAGGGATACTCCCACTGGAATGTACCGTTAAGTGGATTATCCCTCCGTGCAGCAGAACCGGCAATTTATATTAAAACGCATAACTTTTCAAATATTAGGTTGATTTGCACGAACGGACGTTCGGTAGATAGCTGGGGTCTGAGCGCATCATTCGTGAGATTACCGCTCAGATCCCAGCTAAAACAACCGAACGCCGCACGAAAAACATATTCACCAAAACATGCATTCAAAAGACCGATTGGCATATGGGGAATAAAATACCGAAAGGCCCGGAACTCCTGAACGGCCTGGAAGTCCAGCGGTGTTCGCGCCGTCGAATAGCCGTTTTTAGTACCACGCGCTCGACGACCAAACACCCCTGGAGGAACAAAGGATCCAAGATGGCCGACCGCCGTGTGGTAGGTAGTCGAACGACAGCCACCTAGGAGAGCCTCTAATTAACGTCTCTTAGTGTGTGGGCTATTGCAGGATAGTTTATTCGGTTCACGAACGGCCTGCAAAGGTGCCGTTCGTGAAACGAAATTAAATACAGCTATCTGCTTTCGGCAGATAGCCAATGCAGGCAATACAAGGTTATACAATCACAGTACATTACACTCAGGAACATACACATCACCAAAACCATACAGGCAACCCTTAAAGCCATAGTCTCTGTATATTGTCCAAGTGGCTAGGTTTGCCACACTATGTGTGGCGAAAAAAAGGCACAGCACACCAACATCAAAACCTCATCCCAACTGTGAAGTATGGTGGTGGGGGCATCATGGTTTGGGGCTGCTTTGCTGCGTCAGGGCCTGGACAGATTGCTATCATCGAAGGAAAAATGAATTCCCAAGTTTATCAAGACATTTTGCAGGAGAACTTAAGTCCATCTGTCTACCAGCTGAAACTCAACAGAAGATGGGGGTTGCAACAGGACAGTGACCCAAAGCATAGAAGTAAATCAACAACAGAATGGCTAAAAACAGAAGAAAATACGCCTTCTGAAGTGGCCCAGTCAGAGTCCTAACCTCAACCCGATTGAGATGCTGTGGCATGACCTCAAGAAATCGATTCACACCAGACATCCCAAAAATATTGCTGAACTGAAACAGTTCTGTAAAGAGCATTTGTCAAGAATTACTCCTGACCGTTGTGCACGTCTGATCTGCAACTACAAGAAACGTTTGGTTGAAGTTATTACTGCCAAAGGAGGTTCAACCAGTTATTAAATCCAAGGGTTCACATACTTTTTCCACCTGCACTGTGAATGTTTACATGGTGTGTTCAATAAAAACATGGCAACATTTCATTCTTTGTGTGTTATTAGTTTAAGCAGACTGTGATTGTCTATTGTTGTGACTTAGATGATGATCAGATCACATTTTATGACCAATTTGTGCAGAAATCCATATCATTCCAAAGGGTTCACATACTTTTTCATGCAACTGTATATCGCTATTAGCTTTGAAATGCAACAGCAATATAATTCCTTTAAAGGAGGCAGCAAATGTCAAAATTGTTCTGTTTTGGGGGCTGAATTAAAATGAATTATATCCTGTAGGATGCATTTTTGTAAATCGCACCACCCAAAAGAGAAAATCTGGGAACTTACTCTCTTTTTTAATCTCTTCCAGCTTCTCATTCTTATATTTCTGCACAAAGCATCTCCTTCATTTAAAAAAAAAAAAGGGCTACTATGCAAGCAAGTAGATTGGAGTCAATATTGAATTGCGTGGCAGAAACGCACATACCCATGTAGTGGATGGAGATATATCAGTGCCCATGACTAGTGTGAACTAGTACTGAAAGCAAAGTGAGACATTGGATTGGCTGTGTGAGGTCACTGTGTCAGTCAGTCCCAAGTTTCAACATACACCAACAGTCTCTGGAGGTGGATCAGACACATTGGAAAATTTGCAAATATGTTTCGCCATTGGTAAATCCCGTTTTTAATGCATTATCTGTATAAGATCCTTGATACCTAGCTATATAGCTAGGTCATAAGAACTTCTATATTTTGCTCACATGAGCATTTTTTCACTAAACCAGCACATGTGGACAATCAACAAGAGAACATAATTTATTTTGTGAGGTAGGTGGGTGGGGGGGGGAGGGTGTTGTGTTTCAGCAAAGGTGGAAAAATCCTCCAACTCAGCTATTTTCCCAACCCTGTTATTACAGCCTAAACTTTGAAAAACCCTCATCAATTTTCCACAAAAATATGCCAGTTAAAGGACCACTCTAGGCACCCAGACCACTTCAGCTTAATGAAGTGGTCTGGGTGCCAGGTCCAGCTAAGGTTAACCCATTTTTTAATAAACATAGCAGTTTCAGAGAAACTGCTATGTTTATTAATGGGTTAAGCCTTCCCCCCTAATCCTCTAGTGGCTGTGTCATTGACAGCCACTGAGGCGCTATGCTTCTCACTGTGATTTTCACAGTGAGCACGCCAGCCCATAGGAAAGCATTGTAAATGCTTTCCTATGCGACTGAATGCGCAAGCAGCCTTGCCGGCGGCGCATTAAGCCGACGGGCGGAGAGAGAAGGAGGATCGGAGGAGGGAGAAGGAGGAGAGCTCTCCGCGCTGGAAAAAGGTAAGTTTAAACCCCTTTCCCCTTTCCAGAGCCGGGCGGGAGGGGGTCCCTGAGGGTGGGGCACCCTCAGGGCACTATAGTGCCAGGAAAACGAGTATGTTTTCCTGGCACTATAGTGGTCCTTTAAGTTCTATGAAAACATATTTGATGAAAATAATTATCTCCTCCATAATGTATTGTGCCATTCCACTTGGCTCTGCTGAAGTCTACAGGAGGACAGCATTACCTGACATGGTAAATGATGCACAGTCTTTAAGTATCATTAATTACAAAGAGTCTTAGACACATTGGGCACGCAGGCTACAAGTGATACATATTTAAGAATTGGTTGGTTGCAGTTGGATAATTGATAAACCCATTTTAGGAGTATGGTTTGTTTATCAGTTATTTATCACTTGTATGCTTTGAGAAAAGTGAAATATGATCCCACGAGACAGCTAACATTGACTTTATGGGAAAAATAAGATGTAATCCACTCACTTTTTATAAAATCATTCCTGTAACTAAAATTAACAGGAATACAAAAGCAAATGTATCATCTCATTTGAGCCATGCTCTTCCAAAATTCAATCAGTGGAATGTGACATGTCCTATATCTGGCCAAGCTTCTCTTTTATAAGTCCAGCTACCGATACACCTTTATCAATATGTACTTGTCAATATCTCTGTAGTAATCAATATACAGAAAGAATATGTTTACAAACACGCAATGACAGTATTTACTGTTTAGTTCATGTTTGCCTTAGTTTGTTTTGTTTATTGTTGTTTACACATGGCACTGTTAAAATCAATGACAAATTATTTAGAAAACTTCAGGTCTAGATATCACTAAACATATATTTTAATTCATATAGCAAAAACCGATGACTATGAATTTGCAACTATGTCAAAGTATGCCAAAAGTGGGAGGAAATGTCTTAATCTTTTCACTAACATATCCTGTCTCCCATAATATACAGCAGCCCACAAAGCTCAATGTAGAGCACTGCATGTATAGTAGCCAGAGAAAGACCCATCATCTTTACATTCTGCAGGTATTTTGAGAATCTGCATTCCCAAATATATCAGTGGATTCCTTAACACATACACTCAAGCACACTAGTTGACTTTTTTTTTTTTTTTTTACATTACTGTACTCCCCAAATGAAAGAGGAACAGTCGCTTTTTTGGAAAATACTTCAGTGAATAAATAATTGAAAATCACCTATATATCACCTATAAAATGCTATGTTTACTTTAAATTTATATTAAAAATATGAATGTAATCCACACTTTCAGACAAAACCAAGACACACATTGCAGGAGAAAGAGAAACACTGTTTAATTTCTCATTTTCTCTGTCCACTTTCTTAATATATTCACAGCCAGGTGCCAAGGACAGAGCTTATAGCAATGATTGTAAGGGAGGAGCATGGTGGCACCCAGTTGCAGGGTAACGAGGAGTGGAGTTATACATATAGTTTTATTTTCCATACTTCACAAATACATATTTGTTGAATATAGAGGATAAATGAACATGACATTAAAAATCCAAGTAAGATATAATTCATATTTAACGCATTTAATGATCAGAAAGATTTTAAAACAAGGGATACAGCTTAATAAATATTCACCATTAACCATGAGATATTACTGCTTTATCTTAGCTTAATGTTCACACTATTTGTCCCATATATTAAATAGTGATACACTTTATTTTAAGCATAGAATGCAGTGGTGAATTTGATGCATTTTGCAACTTGATTGTGAAATCACTACTTAATGAACTACTCCACCGGGGGAGAGGAAAGGTAGAAGTTTGTATACAAACACGCATTTAGGTATGCAAACACGCATTTAGGCACTGTTGCCTTATTGCAGGACTGCTTGTAATATGATGTCCTTAGTGTGTTTTAAACTAATTTGAAGATAACAGTGTATTTTAAAGAGGTTTCAGAATTTTTCATCAACCACCCATGACTTTTGAATACAATACACTATTTTCAGACTCCGGTGAATAAAGGAAGGTGCCCTTCATGACAAATTTATAAAAACAAAAACAAACATTAAATATTTCAAGCTACATACCCTGGTAAAGCCAGCACATATAAGGGGCATTATAGATGCTTCATCCCGATCACTTTGTCTTAGGGGAAAAAAGATGAAAGTAAAACAATTAAAATAATATACTAGCAAGTATCAATAACAAATTGCAATTGCCTTATCAATACTCAGTGAACTTTGAGTCTATTTTCAACAAGGTTGTTGTGTAGTTGTGGAGGCTTAAAGGAACACTCCTGCCACCATAACCACTCCAGCGTGAACAAGTGGTTATGCTGGCAGGAGTGCCTTGGGCCCTGTCCCAGCATAATGATTTGAATGAGTTCCTCTTTGGAATAAAACTTACATGTGCTTCGCCAGCTCAAGAAGATTGGAAGCAGGCATACAAGTGAGTGTAAAACCATGCTAAAATTTAGACACTTTAAGCTGGGATGGAGCCACGGCACTCATGGCAGCATAACAGTACAATGGGCTTTGGTATAAATAATTTAGATGAGGTACAATTATTTGATCATGTGGGTGAAAACTCACTACAGTTATTCATGAAACCAGGAACTGTCTAGGAATGATAAAGGAATTGCAAATCTTGGCTATCTTTCTAGCACACATATTCAAAGTTATAATTTACAAATGTACTGCCAATGCTCCAGAATTAAAAGTTTAGTGAATAAACCCAACTTATTGAGCATCAAAATAGTTCATATTACTTGTGAAAAAGATTATTTTTTAAAACAATTTGATTTGGGATATTCTGTAATTATTTATGAAATAATTACAGTATGTATGTTTTCCCTATTACAGTTTCTATACGTTCTATATTGAATAATAAAAATGTACAGGGTGCAGATAACAATACAGAGAAACAGGTATACACTACTAGTACCACATATCCCAATATATATTTATTGTTTTGTAAATTAGGTGTTTATTGTTTGCAAAACAAAAATTCAAGTGCAGTGCCAACGGACAAGCAGATCCAAGTCAACAACCATTTTTAGGTCGGACAGGACCATATTTATTTATTTTTATTTTAAAAAATATTTTACCAGGGAAGATACATTGAGATTTCTCTTGTTTTCAAGTATGTCCTGGGATGATGATATTGATGAAAATGAAAAGTAACAGAACAGCTCTGATTAATCATGTTTCAGATATATCCTAGGAATATCAATTAACAAATAAATCCAAGGAACATCTCCCCACCTCCCCGATAGCCTGACAGGTCTAAAGAGTCCCTCTGTAAGAAGGCCCTAATTCGAGATTATGTTTAACTTTAATACAGTCACAACCCCTACTCAATCAGGATACAAGTGTTAAAGTGAATAATAGGTTAGAGGCAAGGACTCCATTGTTCCACGGATATATTCTTGCCACCAAATGTGTATGAACAAGCCTGTAGCTGCATGACAGCATCAACAGTCTCCATCTAAAGCAGGATTTATAGTCTTAAGAAGCTGCAGAATTTTATACCACATGGATAATACTTAATAGGCTGTTTCCAGGGTTTTGCTGAGCTAGTGCAAAATGCTGTACCACATCACAAATCTTACCCCATTGATGTGGCATTAAAGTCTCCCCAATCGCCATTTCCCATTTACCCATATACGGTGGGGCTGAGAGATTCATGTTTTGTTGTAGTAAAGAATATAGAAGCGAAATAACATGTGGTTGTGGATCCGAGTCTACACGTGTTTAAACGGGGTGAGAGCTCTGTGGAATTCAGGTTGTTGGGGTATTTGGCATATAAAACGTCTTAGTTGTTCATGATCTGGAGTTCCGTCTAATAGGTCGCGTAATTGTCTGAGTTTGTCCTTTATCACCATATGTCTAATCTGAACTTGTTTGTGTGTGAAAAAACATGTAAATGCCTTCCCCTCCCTGTCAGGAGGAAATTCAGAGTTGTTTGTCAAAGGAAAGAAGAGTTAGGGAAAGGAAGAAAGGCCTAACCTAGGTTGTTGTGGTAGCAATTTTCTGCTTTCCCTTGGGCTCATCCATGTTAAAGCCGCTAAAGAACCCCCTTCCCCCTCCCACCCCTGTCTGACTTTGTCAACCCAGTTTTCAACCCATTCCAACAACCTCTGTATATGGAAAGATTGGTAGTACAGTAGAAGGTCGGAGACAGCTAACCCTCAAAGCCATTATACCGAGCTTTTTCTAAAGAGCCAATTGGAGCCTCTCTCCTTGTGAGTGTATTTGAGGTTTATATAACCTAGTATATTGTATATATTGGATTACACTATTGTTGTTTTTTGTGTTTATTTCATGAGACACCAATAACAGAATTCCTGAGCTCTACTAAAGAGCTGTCTACTTGTCCATCAAGGAGGGTTACAAACTGACCTCCAAAAAAAGCTTTTATTTCCAGCAGGTTTTTATTACCATAAATACTTTCTCTTTGGCACAATTATTATATTTGTATTTAAACTATTCTTACTTAAATACACACGTTGACAATATTATATGCCTATATTTAGATATCCATATTCATGTATTTGACAACTCATATCTGGCGCAGTCTGTTTTCTTTCTTTCTTTCTTTTTGATTGTTGGGGTATCCAAGTAACTGACTCTATTTTGCTGCCTTTGTAGTTAGCGCTGTATCTCCCCTCTTTGTTAAAACCCTCCCTCTACTTTTGGTCTTGAAAGAGTCCGAAAGAGTAATCTAGATCTATGAGGACCCTATTTATACTTATTTACAAGCTACCTGAGCGACGTAAAGTATCCTTGCGGCATCCTGATAGGAAGCGTTTGAAACAGGTAGAGAATTAGCTACAATACATTCATTTTCATCTCTGCAATACGCCAAAATATATGGGGCTACGTCCATTCCCCAACGTTCTTCCTAAACGTTGTAAGCATAGGGGTGAAGTTATTTTCATAAAGCTGGGTGAGATCTTTTTGTAACCAGATCCCCAAATACATGATTTCTCTGTCCGAGCACTGAAACTGGTTATTGCACAATAGCTTTCGTATATGGCACTTATTAGCGTCAATTTAGAGTGATTGATTTTAAAGTTAGATTGCCATATCTATCAAACTCCTTCATAACATTGGGAAGCAACATCTGAGGCATGAAAAAAAAAATCATGTGCATAGTCAGCCACATTATGCATTATATTTCCCACTTGCAATCCCCTAACATCTTGGTTGTGCTTCACTGCCTGGGGGAATCATTTGAGGACAAGGACAAGGAGCAGTGGCGACAGTGGGAACCCCTGCCTAGTTCCCATTGACAATGGTTCAGGGTATGCACCATTGATGCACACCCTGGCTGTGGGCATATCGTACATCCCAATATTTTAAGCGGTCAAAAGAGGAATACTTTTGTTTAAGGTGTGTGGGTGTAGGCGTGAATTAATGAAAATATTTTAGATGACTTCTCAGCCTACTGACAGCACTTCATGTAAGTCCATATAATCTATCACAAAAGGTTTAAATGTACATTACAGTACATTAGTTTGTTGAAAAGAGGGTTACCAGGACAGAACCAAGAACCAAGAAGAATTGGGTCAAAAAAAAATGTTGTCTCTCTGAAGGAGGCATTCCCTGCTAGCAATCTGAATATTTCTTTTCAGAAAATTGTGGAAAACGACAACTACAGTTTGGAGAGAAACTGTGTCCTGATAGCTGGAGGTCAGATTTTCAAAGTTTTGTAGAATGGATAATTAAATATTTGTTATAAACTACAATTATATCATGTGCAATTTTTGGTACTGACAAAATATGAGAATTTAATATTACATGTTCTGAGATTTATCAATCACCTCATTGTATTTACGGAAATGTTAGGGTAGGACAAGATGTGAATTGGAGAACCGAGTGTTTAGTCCATGGGGATCTGACTCATCAACTCATCATACAGCATGTTGCTTGACTAAGCACAAGACAAGTGCAGTTAATAAATATTGAAAACTCCTTAACTCTACTCAACAAACTCAAAGCTTTGTGAATCATTCCCAGATTTACAGAGTGTACAGTCTTAACCCTCTAGCCAAGGATGGAAATCAGAGTAGAACATATGAAACACTTAGCAATATCTTAGTCATATTGAAAATGCATGTTATTAAATATCAGCAAGATGGTACAGAATTCATCAATGAGCCCACGTTGGCTTCACTAAACTATAATGTATGATCTGAATTAGGGGCATATGGAAGCTTCATACTGAATTCTGGATTAAAATTTTGCAGAGCTGCAGATTTGGACAGCCTTACAGAAATGAAGTACACTTGACTGCCATTGGCCACTTACACAATGTAATTATTTATCACTTTTTACTGATCAAGGTTGAACCAGTGACATTCAATGCCAAGAACATTATTGCAATACTGGAGCCTGGATTTAGAAAATACAAATACTGTCAAATCTGTCACGTATCTGTTTAAAAATAAACCCCAAACCCCAGCATCATGGAAAATATCAAAACACAATGACAATAAGCCTTGCAGTGTCTACAAACAGTAAGGATACATACCTTCTAACTACAGCAATAACGACAACATTTTCTGAGGGTTTGGTAGCTCTGATGGACCTTAAAATATGAGATCAGAAAAAGAGATAGGTTAGATTAAAATGAAGTCAGTTCAATGTAAACCGATACATAGCTTATCAACACATTTCTACATAAAACATGGTTAGTCTACCTATATAATGTAGATGAGATCATAAATGCTAGCCTCGAGTTACACAAAATGCAAAATATCAGTTATCGTTGAAATGTCTCAGTTACAGTTCTTTTGAAATGCAAAGGATAGTTTATATGTAAGTCCCTCTATCACATTTAATGCATGTATCCATATTTGATATTTGAGGAGGAGTTCCAACACAGTGTTTCATTTTTTTTAGGATGCGGTTTGTGTTTTATTATCCTAAAGCCATTTTCTTGGAAACAGCTGAAGGGGATACAATGTTGCACTGTTACAGAAGGTTTCATGGCCAATCTGCACCTGCATAAAGCAATATTGTCTAACTTTCAAATAACCGCTTCTGAGCAAAGCATTTGTGTTGCTGCAAATTCTCAGCTCTTTCTTACCGTTTTAAATGGGAGTGCTGAAAATAGTTTTTTTTCTGAATTTTCCTTACATCACAAATTGGAAGTTACAGATGGTTAAGTGTATTGATAATGCCAATAGGTGATGCCAATGCCAATGCATCTAATGCCAATACATGTCTATGAGGGGGTGCTGATTGGCCAAAACTGTGTTGGCCCCGCCCATTGCCGATTTTAGCCAATCCAATGTTTTCCCCTTGGGGATTGGCAAAAGAAAAATCAGCAATTCTGATGGTGTCACCAAGGGGGCAGGGCCAGCACCGGGGGACCCGTGGAGAGCTGAAAATAAGGTGAGTTTTATACCATTCTGAGGGCTACGGTGGGGCAAGCTACCTAAATAGTGGCTTTTAACTATAGGATCAGGAATACATGTTTGTGTTCCTGACCCTATAATGTTTTTTTAAGTTATATATTTCCTGAAAATTTTTTATAGTGTGGGAGGCTACTGCCAAAAGGGAACACCATTGCCATTAAGGGATATACATGGTCTGCAAAAATACTCTATACTCCAGGTATGTGGTAACATAGCAAGACCCAAGGTTTCCTAGCAGAAAATTACCCAGAGCATAACATTGCCTCTGCGGCCCTGCCTTCTTCTCATAGTGCGTCCTGCTGTCATCTATTCCACAGGTAAATGATGCGCTTATGGTCTAGTTCAGATGCTCCAATGAAGGCGCTTTCGGTGGTGTACAGGGATCATCATTTGCACTCTGACAAGTCTGTGGCTACGCAACCTTCCCATCCCACAGGCATCAATAAGTGCTGAGCGTCTATGACTGTGACATCGGTTCACAGGATGTCATTCCTTGTACCACTTTTGGTAGGTACTAACCACTGCATACTGGGTACACCCCACAAGACTTGCTGTTTTGGAGGTTCTCTGATCCAGTTGTCTAGACATCACTATTTGGTCGTAGACAGTCACTCAGATCTTTTTGCTTGCCCATTTTTCCTGCTTTCAACACATGCAATTCAAGAACTGACTGTTCACGTGCTGCCTAATACACCCAACCCCTATTGTTACTACTGTAACAATATAATCAACCCGAATTACTTCACCTGTCAGTAGTTTTAATGCTGTGGCTGATCAGTGTATTTGTCCATTTATGGTTTAATTAACAAGGAATCAGTTAATATTTCTTGCACATGTCATCAAGTAAGGGGAGGTATCTGTGTATTCTGGTCATGCGCTAACACTTACATTTTTAGATATTTTTTAGTTGTTAGAAAAAGTGCTCTTGGGTCCTTTTCAAGTGTTTCTAGGTCCTTAGTGTTTTGATTGCATCATGACAGCAATATGGTGAAATTGTGACTACTTCAACATTGTTAAAGCGGCTCTGTCATCTTCTGGGGTCTTTGCTTGGTGTGCAGTGGCCCAGGGTGAAGGGGAAGGTGAGTTTTACTTACCTGACTCTGTCCCTCATGGCGGCAGCCATGGTCTTCGTTCTGGTACTCCGTGCACATCATGTGCCAAGAGCCCACATCAATGTTGTACTCTCCCGCATGCGCATGAATTCAGCACTGAGGTCTATAGAGGATCCCTTAAGACCACATGAGCCGACATACATATTGTCTCACGATGAGCGACGGCTGGTGGAAGTGACAAAACTTGACTAAGGTAGCTTCACCTTTTGTCCATTTTTGTCATTTAGAGGGTAAATACAAAAAGCAAAGCAGTGCCTACTTTGTCTTCTGTATTTAGGAAAAATATATTGACAAAAGAAAAAGAAAAGAAGAACATATTTGTAAATGTATATTTGTATGATATATGTATTTGTATGATATATGTATTTAATAAGGTTTAAAAAAATATAAAATAAAGATTAAATATTCACACAAAAAAAGAACATATTAGTAGAAAAGGAACTTATAGCAGTAAGATAAGTAAAGGGTGACAGAGGCACTTTTATAATTCATAGTCACCCAGCTGATTTCACACATGAGATTGTAATTTCTCTCACTGTGTCCAGGGATACGGAGAGGGGGACCTCCTTGTACCATAATCAATGCAAGGACTTTATGGAGTTATAGAGCTTGGAGGACCAATTTAAGAAATAAAAACACAGGTACTGTGTATCCAATATGTATTAATGTATTTATAGAATATAACACAGTAATGTGTTTGCACCTGTAACTATTTTAAAGTCTTCACTCAGTCTCTGAATTTAGCTAATAATTATTAAATTATGATATATTGATGTTTCCAACGCCATGGGAAAATAAAAAGAAATAAAAAAGCATAGCAGTTTGCTGGTTAAGAGAGAAATACTCAGCTTATTAGTCATTTCTCAATTGAGAGCTGACGTCTTATGTGTACACAATGCATTGCTAGAATATTTGTGTTTCAGAAATTGAAGGATTTGTGACTTTCGAAAAGAAATAAAAAAAAACAGTATGAACACTGGTAATTCCTAAAAGGGTTTTTGTGTTTTGTTTTTACAGACAAAGTATCACTGAAAGTTAGAAATATTTATTGGAGTCAATCTAGAATACAAAGTATTTTAGTCAACACAACTAGAATCCAATGGGTTTTGTTAAGGCCTCTGTCTCTTTTGCCCCTTTCCCAGCCCCATTTGTGGGTCTCTTCCCCCAAGCACATAGTCTGTTTCTTCCTCAGCCCCTCTATGTCACATTGTGTGTTCCCCCAGTCCCTTCATGCATATCGTCCCCCCTCCCCCTCCTCTCATTCCCCCGAGCCCCTCTAGGTGTCTCATTCTCCCAGCCCCTCATGTGTCTCATTCCCTCAGCCCTCCCATGTGTCTCAAATCCCCAGTCCCCCATGTGTTTCAATTCCTCAGCCCCCCATGTGTCTCTTTCCCTCAGCGCCCCATGTGTCTTACATGCCAGTTAATTTTGGCAGCAAATTTCAATTTACTTTTAGCCGTAGTCTTTTGACTAAAAAGCCAGTTTAGTTTTAGTCGTATTTTAATCATCTGAATCGACTAAAATTGTTAGTCAACAAAATTAATGCTGCTTTGGACCCACAGATGTAATCACACAACTATAAAACAGTGTGACCAAGGACTGGCAGACGGCCTCTACAGTTCAAGGAGACCATAACCACAAAATCGTCATGTAGTGGTTATAGTGCCTGAACTGCAGCTTTAAAATTGACTTGATTTCCCCTTGTACACTTCAACACTTACCTTTGGTTAAAATAAAATGTGCAGGTGTTTTATCATTGCATTAAAGTACAAGTTCCAAACTGCACAGGAATAAAATGTAACTATGCCTTTGATACATTTTGGAGAGTACAAGGTAGAGATAAAACTGAACAAACTATGTACAAAGTGGCACCATTATGGTTTCTCACTAAAATCTGAATTGTTGTGAATTCAACGTGCATTGTACGTGCAAGGCAAAATAACTTAACTGGTAAAATTCTCCAAACCAGCTACATTTTCGGTTTGGCTTTTTTGGCCTACAATTTTAAATACAATTTAATTCAAATTCATAATAATTCACACTGTAGTAAATGCCCTCCCATGTGGATACAGGATATTAAACTTCAGAATGAGTGATTAGATCATTTACTGGATTACCCAAGGCAGCACTGATGTTTGTAACTTGAAACAATGAACAAAAGAAGTGACTTTAACTGAGTGAGAAGACGAGGCAATATGTATTTAAGCTTATTCTTTGCTGGGAGAGGCACTTCGTTATCCTCTTATTTCCCCATCAAAGGCAGCACTTCCTATTGGCTACGTGACTTGACAGCAACTAACGGGAAGTGTCTAACATAAGTGGGGTGGCGGCAAGTTACTGAGGAAAGCAAGAACACAAACTAATAACTTTACTGTGTGTCAATTGAAACCCCAAAGGAAAGAACCTTAATATGCTTTCATATAAGTGACACTTCACTTCCATGATAAAACCACGCTAGGAAACTACACTTCAGGTGCACAAGTTTCCTGCAAGGAAAATGTCAGGATGCAAAAGGCTAGAGAAAATGGAGATAATGTATAAATAAACAAAATATTTCCAGCTCTAAACATATTCCAGCAGTTTTATTTTTGGCAGTATGAAAGGCTTATTCTAAGCACCATACGCTTTTCCTTTTACTGAAGTGGTTTTGGTGCGAAGAACTTGTCCCTACAAACTTTCTTTGTTTTAAAACCAAATGTTTTATTCTGCAGATAAATAGCTGTTTTTTCTGTCTATGGCCTTCTCTTTTTGCTATTAAACAGCCAGCTGGAATATCTGTTTTCAGCAACACTTGCATTGTGTCTGCGCACACCACATACGATCCTCGGAGGGGTATATGTTTAAAAAGTGTTGCATTGACTTTTTTGGTGCTTTCCCAATTTGCACTCATTTACTCTCTCAAATGTTGTTGATTCCAATGTATCAAAAACAGATTTGCAAAGGTGCGCCTATTTGTCTTAAAAGTGGTGGATTTTCTAAATCAGGGACGCAGCTTTCTTTTTTGTTTAATAAATAAATATAATCCTTCAAACCGTAAATGTCTTTTTTCCTTCGTGATATTATTTATTTTGTAAATGGAATCAATGGTAAAATCACCAGGAATAACAAAGAGCAAAAAATCTAGAGAGGATTAAACAAACGTGCATCACATAAAATGAGGAACAAAGTCTCTTGTTGATTGTAAGCTTAAGCTCGGTGCAGCAGGGTCCTCATCAAGTTATCGTTCCTGTAACATTTTGTAATTGTCTCATTAATTGATCAATTTCCCCCTTTTTATAATATTGTAAAATGCTGCGGAATAAATTGGCGTTATAAAACTTCTAATAATACTAATAATAGTGGAGTAACACGTCTAACACTTCTACACATAAGAAAATGGTGCATTCAGACAAAACTGAGAGCAAACATGAAAGTGAATGTATCAATTTTTTAACTGCCGCCTGACTCTGAGGCAATGTAACTAAATCGTTAATAAGGAAAGAAAAATAACGTGATGTTTTTTACCTCTTTCCTTCCTAGATGCAGAGCTCAGAGGAAAAAAATTACTTACTTAAAGGACCACTCTAGGCACCCAGACCACTTCAGCTTAATGAAGTGGTCTGGGTGCCAGGTCCTTCTAGAGTTAACCCATTTTTTCATAAACATAGCAGTTTCAGAGAAACTGCTATGTTTATCAATGGGTTAAGCCTTCCCCTATTTCCTCTAGTGGCTGTCTCATTGACAGCCACTAGAGGCGCTTGCATGCTTCTCACTATGATTTTCACAGTGAGAGCACGCCAGCGTCCATAGGAAAGCATTATGAATGCTTTCCTATGTGACCGGCTGAATGCGCGCGCGCAGCTCTTGCCGCGCGTGCGCATTCAGTCGACGGGGCGCATCGGAGGAGGAGAGGAGGCAGAGAGCTCTCTGCCCAGCGCTGGAAAAAGGTAAGTTTAACCCCTTTTCCTCTCCCCAGAGCCGGGCGGGAGGGGGACCCTGAGGGTGGGGGCACCCTCAGGGCACTATAGTGCCAGGAAAACGAGTATGTTTTCCTGGCACTATAGTGGTCTTTTAAGCCAAAGTATGAATCCCTAAATCTCAATAAAACACTCCCTTCTATGTGAAGAGTCGGACTGGAGATTTGTCCACAATGCTTTTCTCTGAGAAGCATTTGATTGGACAATGCTCAGCACTAATAAGGACGTTTGTACTGGGAGAGGATATTCACTAGTAAGAGGGCAGTTCTGGAGCAAAATAAAGGTGTTTCTAGGAGTTAGGAAATATTTGTGCAAGTGTTAGTAAGTGCATATTTTGCAACAATTAATTATATGCACTTCAGAAACATTAGCACTTTTAGATGTAAAAAGTACCTTTATTGAAGTACCTTTATTTGTTAATTGAAAAGTACCTTTATTTATTGAATACATTGAATGAGAATGTACTTGCACAGGCATATCAACATATGGCTTTACAAACTAACAATAGGGCTACAATAAGTGATTATAAAATCCAATGGGTTTACTCACTCAATTGGGAATTGTGGAAAATGATAAGGGAATAGCAAATTTAAGGCCAACATAACAGAAATTAAAAACAACATTTTGCAACTCGTTTTTAAAGCTCACCTACCTTGTCCTAAAATGTGCCGTTTATGTTTCAGTCCCCTCCCGTTTCATGGTTTAGTGAAGAAAGCAATATCTATTTAATCTATAAACCAGTCAACAACAAAAGTTGTTGTAGAACTAAAACTTCTATAATTCTCTGACAAATACACATGGCTGCCAGATCCAGTGTGGTGCTTTTTTAAACATATTGCATAAATATACTTATGAGAAGCACATAAAATGTGCAATATGTAGAATTCAAATGCTGCGTGACTCAAGTCATTAACCATTGA
This sequence comes from Pelobates cultripes, assembly GCA_933207985.1. Taxonomy (NCBI): domain Eukaryota; kingdom Metazoa; phylum Chordata; class Amphibia; order Anura; family Pelobatidae; genus Pelobates; species Pelobates cultripes. Next base: position 78,631,317 of record OW240914.1, on the reverse strand, counting down.
GAAATCCTCCAGCATATAAAATCTACATACTGCATTTGTACATATTGGAGTCAGCTTTTTTTGTGCTTTTGTGTCAGTTGTGGTGTATTTCTTGGAGTTCTGGAATGGAAACCTTCTGTGTTTAGTACGCGCCTTACTGTGCTCACTGAAACCCCAGTGCCTGCTCCCACCAAGTGTGGCTGCAGGTCTTTTGCAGTCACTCGAGGGTTTTTCATATGCTGCCTTCTCAGCAATCTGTTTGCAGCCATTGATAGCTTCCTTTTACTGCCTGTCTAGGTAGTGTAGCCACTGTTCCTTCAACTTGGAACTTGCAAACTATGCTTCCAATAGTGTCTCTAGGAGCATTCAGTGCCTTCGCTATCTTTTTGTATCCTGTTCCTTGTTTGTGAAGGGCGATGATCTCTTCTAAGTCCTCTTAACTTTGTGGACCATTCTTTTGATTTGGCCATATTTCTAACATGCAACTAATGAAGCCCTTGATTAGTTGCATCAGGTGTGCTTGAGACAACACCTGTTTTGCATATGTGTGCTGTTGTGAGGGATTCTATTCAGGGGGTTGAATAATTTTGAGACTTAAGAAGTCCTTATAAGTTGCATTTTCAGTAGAATTTTTGGAAACCACTTAAAGCATTTGTTGTGTTGAGCTATTTCAATTGACTGTGTTTGATTTGTTCATTGCAAACAGCTGAAAGTGTGTACATATTGGCAATAAATCTGATTTTCAATGGGGGTTGAATAATTTTGATTACAACTGTATGTATACAATTTTCCTGTATATGTACAGTGTAAGCACATTTGTATATTGGTGTTCCTGTGTGTGTATGTTGGTGTTTCTGTGTGCGCATTGTCAGTATGTGTGTTTAAACTTTAAGCACTGCATGTTCGTTAATTGCAGCCAAGCTTATGGGGTGCCTGAACATGAGCATCATGTGGAATGAAGTTCATAAATTGCTCTAATGTCCCACCAAAAATCAAAAAGTGCACAAAAGTGCTACATGCATTTATTGAAGGACATATATTGGATACAAAAGTTTTTGTTCCTGGACCCTTTATCAATGCGTTATGCATTGAGGACAATCTCATCATCGTGGAACATCATGTGAAGTTATATATTCCCTGCATAGGTGCACTTCAAACAAGGCTGTTTATCTCTTCCCGTACACCTCTTAGGTTGCCCTCTCTGGCCTCCCAATTCTCATTGTATTTGTTTCCCCAAGACCCACTGTATTCCTTCCTCTCCGCATGCGCCCTAAGCAGTCGCACAGGTTTCACATCTGAAAGGCTGACTATAGTCCTAGGATGCATTGCACAATGAGCCGGTGACCTTCTCCTGTCTGCTGCTCATACCCCTACTGCTAACTCGCGCTTCCATTGGAACAGCTTGGCTCCCCCCTAGTCTTCAATCATTTAAGAAGTCCTTCAAAACCCATCTCTTTAGAAACATTTATGGCCTCCCAGAGTGACTTCTATTTCACAAACTTGTCTCTTGCTCTCTCATTAATCCACTATCACCTTCGTGTTGTGCTACTTTTCCCCCTTGTTGCTATCTCCCTTGACACCTTTCCTATTTTGTTTTTATACCCCACCTCCTATGTACGCTCGTTTGAGCAGGTTCCTCGTCAAACTATTGTTCCTGTAATATTTTGTAATTGTCTCGTTTACTATTAAATTTCCAGCTTTATTATATTGTAAAGCACTGCAGAATATGTTGGCACTACATAAATGACAATAATAATAAATATGTAATTAAAATGTTACACTAATTATTTGGTAAACTGTAATGCATGAATGAATGGAATTGATTGTATAAGAGTATAAACAGTACATTATGTGTAAAGTTTTCTACTCAGAAAAGCAAACTGAATTAACTAAACAGCTGATTGTGGGAATTGAAAAGTACATTTGGAATTTTCACAATTAAGGCAAGCCTGGCCACTTGGAAAACATTTGTCACTTTATTATCAACTGGGATATATTGGTATATGTGCAATCTAGGCTTTTACATTGTCATAATTCACTTTTTAGTGTTGGTTAGTTGAATCAATTATTCATTTCTATTCTTTATACTTCACAATTTACTATACTGAGTGATCGTCAAAAGATTTCATCTCTAATTCTAGGCCAAAATAGCCAAAACAAAACCAGCTAAACTGATCCTAAACTTCAAAATTCACTTTGAATTCATGACAATACACCCTTTGGTGAATAACCCTGCATGTTTATAGAACTTTTTATTTTTGCTTGATTTAAGTTTTGGATATAATTCACATGGAAGTTGTTGTATTGTATTGTTTGCCTGTTATTTGCAGATTAATATATCTCAGTAATTACTATGCAAAATGTTGGATTGATTACGTTAATTGAATATTTCTTACCTGCATAGAGCTTCTGCATCAAAATTTCGTGAATTTCTATGATCGATAATGATAATTTGATGATGTTTATCTAAAAAGCTTTCCAAAGCCGTTTCTGGCGTTCTGGCAATGTTATACTTAAAGCCTGCTTTCTCACACGCCCAACAGAATCCATTGCTCTGGCTATCTTCTTTGGCAAATACTAAAAGTACCTAAAAAACAAAACAAAAATATAAAGGAGGGGGTTATGTTTTTGTTTAAATATATATATATTTTTTACACTTTGCATGTCTCAGTAAAATTTCCTTATATGCGTATCTGGCACTCATACATGGCTATATACTAAAGTGAGAACGGTGAGGAATTCAACGTAAATTTCAAATTTAAGGCTAAAACAGCTGAATTGAATTCTTTTTTTGAGCTTACAGTTCAACTATTTTGACAGAGAAAAAATGAGATTCACAACAATTTCCATAATTCTCACTTTAGTAAATAAACCTGAACAGGTTAAACAAATTAATCACAGCTATTCTTTTTAAAAGAGTGCAAGATACAAAAACAAAATAAAATCAACATCATTCTGGCTACTATTTTGAGCTGGTATGGATTTATCAGTAATTAATGTATTGCAATACCTACAAGACAAATAGGTTGTGTATAAATAGTTATCTTAAATGGCACACTCCAAGGGGCACTATAAACAAGCAGGTTCACATCGGTTGTGTTGCAAATAGTCTTCCTGCAATTATCAACCCATATTTTGTTTCTCATTTTCAACTCTTAAACATCAGCGGCCTGCAAGAGACATTGCTCCCTGTGCACAGACAAAGGCACTGTTATTATTTATTTATTTATAAAATATTTTACCAGTATGGGTAAATTGAGATTCATCTTGTTTTCAATTATGTCCTGGGCCCATAAACATTGCATTGTTACAATAGGGTACAATATAGTATTGAAAATACAAAATCAGATTAAAATACACGTATACACAGAACAGGTAAGAAATTAACCATGATTACAGGTGCATTTTATACTGAGATATTTTGCCAGTAATCTCTTAAAGGATTGTAGAGGTTATTCCATAATGGCACTGCTCTGTAGGAAAAAGAAGACCAAGCCACTTTCTTTTTGCATTGCGGTATGCTAAATATCGTGTTAGTACTGGATCGGAGGTTATAGGAGGCAGCAACAGCTGGGGAGAGCATTCTACTCACGTAAGGTGGGAGATTCCCAGAAAACCACAAGGCTGGAAAGATGACGGGTGCGTCTGGATACCAGCAATAGACTGTTTAACTCTTTTAACATGTCACAATGGTGGGTCATGCCTATTCACTACAGGATGAATTGTATGGTATTCAAAGTGAATCAAAAGTGAATTTCAAATTATAGGCCAATATAGCTGATTTGAAAACATTTTTCCAAGTTAGCTCTTCAGTTTGACTATTTCAGACTATATGTTAAATTCACTTTGAATTTCTGACAATTTATGCTTAAGCAAATAAAGCTGTATCTGTTTTATGTGCATTGATGCTGTTATGGGGTGGCTTTAGGGCATACAAATCTGGTTGTGGGACTCTCCAGCCTTGGATCCCCCACTTCAGTTGGCAAGATACAAAGAAGGGTAAGGGAAATGGAGATAAAAATACAAGGACTGAGGAAATGACAGGGGGAAAGAGAGAAAGGGTTGGTGTGGATAGATGGGGGGATAAAGAGATAGTGAAATGAGGTGGAATTGGAATACAGGGGTTAAAGCATGGCATTGGGCATCAGGTGCTGCCAAGGCAAATTTGGAAACTAATTTGTGTTTGTTTCCTGGTGTCTGGCATCTGTAGAAACCAGGGAATGTTTGCAATGAGCACAACATTAATTTCTGTGTAAATTCAGGGAACTCAGCCCCTGCCTACCGCATCCTAGCTGTACTGTAAGCATGGCCTGTCCTAGGAAGGTGCCAGGCATACAGTTACTTTATCACAGCCCCTTTTCGGTGCACCCTTCTGGCCTGCCGTTTCTGAATCCCAAAGCTTCCGTGTTGAAAGTATGAATTAACATATGTATGGAGATCTGTTTGTGTATATATAATATATACACATGCAGATAGTATACACACTCATACATACATGTATATTTTTGTATGAAAGTTACTCTTATAAGTTCCTTTTGACAGTTATTATACGTCTAGTGAATTTATTGTACCAGCTGTTGTCTAATAAATATATGGCTGCTGTAAGTATTAAACCTACTCGATTCTAATATGTGCATGTCTAATGCACATCCTGAAGTTTAGAATGCAATGTCGAAATACTTATTATAATGTTAATATATATCCATGTAAACTGTCTTAAACCAATCATTTCTTGAGTTGATCATAAACTAATTATCATACTTCAAAACATATTATGTATATCAAAAATGAGTTGGAACTTTATATGGTGATGTAATTTATATCTCAGAAAATCCATTTTATTTTATACAAATACATATATTCATTAATATGTACCTGAAGTTGATCTTGGTGTAGTCTCATTGGACCAAACTGCACTTCTGTTACAGCTGCCTAAGAAAGAAAGAAAAATAGTATTACCTTTTTTTTTAAAGCCAAACCAGCAATTTGATATTTTAGTAAGATTTATGGCCATATAAGAGTGGTGTGGTGTTACCAATCCATATGACAAGGAAACATGGAATTTGAGGTTTTACTTTTGAATTCCCAGTTTTTTTGAGGGAACTATTTTCTTACTATTTTCTACACTTAGTTTTTTACCATAGCATGTACAGTTTATTGAAGTGGCTATGCTACAATCAGTCTTTGAGTGTCATTACGTAGTTTTTATTCTCCAAACTATGCCACCATCAGCACAGAACTGAGTGTATGGCTATAGATAATAATGAGAGGAACATCCATATTATAATTTTGGCAGCTGATGGGCTGGAAGTTGTGTGCCGGGAGACCCTGTTTTTGTGAACCACTCAAAAACTGAAGAATGGAAGTGGAGGTGAAATAGGCACCTAAATGCTAGTTCATCATAACAATCACAATAAGCAGTAGTGGCTATGGTGTTTAAAGTGTCCCTTTAAGAAAACTTTCCAACCTTGACACAATTTTAATCACATTATATATTTCTCCAAACCATTATAAGTTATATTTTATTTATACAGTCTAGCCTTTAAATTTTAGAAGTTAAATGATTTGACGTTATGCTGTTTATGAGACCTTGGCAGTTAATAACAGATAACAAAACAATATTTTTTAAGGTTTTTTTTTTGTACAAATATAAACATTTCACACATATATTGGTAATGGAAGTTCAGTGGATTATCTCACATGATGTCCTTTTTATAACATTGGTCAGCCTAGGTCATTTCCAGATTTTACCTAATTTAGGCAATTGTTGCAAAAAGCATTATGTTCTAAGCAAAGAAGTAATTGCACTTATATTATGTCACATTTCAACCTCAAAGCTGCACCCTCAGTCTCTCACTGCCATCCACGACTGGATGGATTCGCACTTGATAATGTGAAAGTGTAGTTTCTCCATTATTCATCTGCAGAGCAGCGGTCTGTGGTTGCCAGGCAGAGCCCTATGTTTTGCTCTACATTGGTTAGACAAAAAACAAGTGGATGATGTCCAATGACTCATAGCACCATAACTACTACAATGTGCTATACGAGTTATGGTGGTTTGAGTGCTCCATTAAATAATATAATAATGCTTTGCATCATTAAATTATGTGGAGCAGTGGTGTAGCCCATGCTGTAACTTTTCATCCAAAGAGCCGAAGTATACAGCTGAGGTGTCACCTGGCTGGACATGATGGGATTTACAGTCTGCACAAGAGCTTCTTGAATGCAGTTATCCTTATAACTTTGGGGTGACAGTTAAAATACTACCATTATATATAAACTTTAGGACAACTACTTAATAATACCCACGATGCCATAACAAACAGCACTGGAATGACCCAGAACTCTTACTCAAAAATATGAATAAAACATTTTAAATCTACACGTTTTTTAACAACAAGCAAGGTCATTAACTAAAATTATAATTCAAAGTGACTTGTAAATTAATTTCAAGTTTAAGGTCAGAGTAGCTGAACTAAAAGCATAGCTGACTTAGAGAATTTTTCCCGTTCGGCTATTTTGACCTTAAATTTAAAATTCACCTTGAATTCACCTTGAATGGTAATTTTAGTGAATAACCTTGTATGAGGTAACATGAATCACTTTAAAGTAAAAAGATGAATAAAAGCAGAGTGACATTCGTAGTCATTTCTGCATAATTATTGGTTTATTTACATGAACAGAAGGTGTGCTAAGACATACAGGTTGCTGAGGGTTGTCACCTATCTCAGTGAGGAACGTAACATTAACAGATAGATGCTGGTGTAGCAAGGTTTGTTAATGCCATCAGCAACAAAGTATTTAAAAATTTGTCTCAGTAAAGAGAATTATGTTTATTCTTCTGTGTTAGTTATTACAGAATCCAGAATGCTGGGGAGATTACATGATTGAGAAACACAGGTTCACAGACTATCCAGATAGGAAAATACCTTTAGAAAACTGGGATACTCTGAATGTAGCATAATTAATTCAAAACCATTTGGGGTAATTCAGGCTGGGATTATTCCCTAAACTAGGAATTGTGGAAGGTTGACATGATAATTGCACATTTAGGCAAAAAATCTAGAGTTGGAGAATATTTCCAGTTTGATTATATTGGTCTAAACCTTCCCCCAGTCAATGGTTTACAATTCACTCGGTTATCAAATAACCCCAAGGGTCTTTAATTGTGATGGAATTCACAAAATTTACTCTTAAATGAAGTGACCAAACTCCAAACAGACCCAAATTCGTTATAGTTTAAATTGACTAGAATTATCCCTGTTTCTATAGCCTCTTTAAGGGATTCTTAGAAAATATGATGGCATCTAGGTAAGACTGCTGTGTTTACCAGCAAAAGCACGTATGTGGCTGGGAAGGGAGCAATGGGAGACAGGATGAGCTATCACATTACTGAGTTTCTTTGCGTCATCTTTCCACATTTCCCGGCCTGCCGTTATTATGGACACCGGACACTGCTCTTCCATGGCATTATATGCTACCTCTGATGCTTGTGTCCCATGTCATACTTGAGACACAGTACTCTGTACTTTGATGACACAGTTATGATACTGACCAATAGCATATTTCATTGTTCTATTTAAACCCTTTCCAGAAAGTACCTTGTCTTGTCATTGTTTACTTCAGGTATCTAATAGCACGCTTTATTCCTATAGTGTTTTGTGGTATTCTGACCACGGCTTGTCTTGACCAAGTTTACCTCTGTTATCCCGGACCATGGCTAGTTATATTGATCTTGTGTACCTTTATGCTGTCTTATTTGCATTCAGCATGACCAATCCAATGACCAGTAACATGAATCTGTCTTTTCTGCGTGTTAGGTTTTAGCTTATCCTAGCATGGGATTAATCCAGTGATGTGGCGTTATGCCAATTAGTATGTATGCCAGGTTGACAGGATGCCAAACAAAGTGGCCAGCCAAGGCAGGAATGCCCTGGAATCACCAAGTGTTAATGCTGCTCTTTGTGGGCACTTTTCTCTGGAATTCTCAGAACAGAAAAAAAAAAAGAAGATGATGGGGAAAGACCTAAAATTGTGACTGTGCTTCATAGTTTGGAACTGTTGCTTCATGGCACTTTGACATTCATCAAATGCACACCTACAGAGATATCTTTCTAATAGAATGTGTATACATTTTCAGAATTTACATCTGCTTCACTTTCATAACGTTTAATTATAAAAAGGGCCACTGCCACTTCAAGGGAAGTGTATTCACACAATGCATGTGTTGCCAGAGAGCCATCAACTTATTTCCTGTACACCCAAGCTGCTGACAGACCACAGCTCTGACACAATGGTGTCTGCATATCAAGGCAATGAACTGGGTTATATGAACTCGTTTGGCCCTTTAGTGGATATTATCGCTCAATGACCTCATGGAAATTTCTCTGGACGATGCCCAAAATATGGTTTGAAGGTTCTAAAGCCAATTCCTAATTGGAAGTGTTCAACTACAACCTAATTACATCTTTTGCTGATAACCTTTCGTTGTTCTACTTCACACTGTTTCTATAAGCCATAAACTTACTCTTTTTTTCTTTCAAATAACCCAAGCTGACATTCCTAAGGAGACATCTCTAAATGAATGTTTTTATTAAAAAAAATGTTGTTGTTTTTTTTCACATAGATTTACTTGAAGACAGATTATTTAAATGACAATGTACCATAAAAAAGCCATAAAAAATAATAAATAACAGAGGGTAATACAGACAGAACTGTCATATAAACCAGGGGAAAATGTAATTATCCATCTTATATGCATTGCTATGTCTACACAAGTCTTTAGCAAACTAATATGATTGGCACAAAAAAGGACCAAATTCCTTAAAGGGACACTCCAGATCCCTAAAGCACCCCCACCCCCTCCATGGGGCTGTGAAGCAGATAACCAGTCCTTTTCCTGGTTTCTATAGCTCAGTAAAGCTAAGCTCAAGCAATTCCCAAGAGCACCTGCCTTGCAAAGACTTCTTATTGAGCTGCATTGAAATGTCTGTGATTGGACAGCCCACTAAAGTCTGGGCTGGGGAAGAATGGGAGGACTTGCAAAGGCAGCAGAATAAATAGATCTGCAGATTTTGAAAGCTAGTTTTAGATATACCCCATTGACAAATGCATAATTAAATGCATGTATGTTTTCATTGGGGGTATATATACTAAACACTGATTATTTTTATTTTTTTCGTCCCTATTAGAAGCCAGCCAGTATCACAGGCTGTTCTGCTCAGCATAGCGCATAGCCATGTGTATCAATGGTACCGGATGAAGCAGTGAAACAGTAGTGGAGAGCACATCCAGTGTGTCAACTCCCAACTTAATATAAATCATTACCCATCGATATATAGTTCTCATACATCTGCAACTGGAATTATTATGTAATCCATCTACCGCTATATATTTTCTGTGAAATCTCAAATAATGGATAAGAACCAGAGACCATGTACTTTATTTCAACTTTCCCCCTCTCAGAACCTGTGTCTTGCATTCCCACTCCGGTATTACAGGGTAGATATTCTGTTAATTCATCACCCAGGTCTGTGCAAGAGTTCTCGATACTGTACAGACTAACAACCAACGTGCTGCGCAGAGACAGCTGCAAACATGAATGGCAACATGCAAACCAAGACAGTACAATAGTGCTGCGACAGTTTGAACAATTGAAGAACATGATGTAGCTGCATCAATGATACAATACGATCCAATGATTACACAGAATAGTTAATGACATAACAATGTTATAATGTTTCAGCCCACACAACATTTGCATTAGAGAGCACTCTATTAATATAGATACTTAATAGAGGTGCAATCCTTACAAAGTACTCCTACAATTACCAAATCACAGTAAAGTTCTAATATTAAAGGATGCATACCACTGCAACGCATTACAACAATATCATTTGTCCAAGCATAAAAATATGTACACCAATAGCACAAAAAGGACAAAAAGTGATTAGGCTAAATACAATAGCAACAGCACTTACATTTCAAAGAATAGCCTACCAGAGCGAAATGTGTCACACAAACCCCCAACATTTCGCCACGCACAAGTGTCTTTCTCAATAGACATACAGACAGAACTGGACTCCTCTCTCCTAGCATTATATGAGAGAGCTGTATATAAATCACCCAAATGTGTGACACACTCACCACGAGTGACAGAAGTCTTTATATTTATATTTCCATGGTCACATATTGTCAAGCATTTACTTTTTTCAGGGATGAAACTACATGACTGATCTGCTGGGAGCTACACAATTTTCATTACAAAGCTTACAATAAATATAAATACTCTAACAATAAATGGAATTTGTATTGGTTGAGAGAACATAGCTATGCATTGATTTCACTTCCACTGCCAAAGCAGTCGATCCAGACTGCTCCACATATGGAATATTCGCAGGCATGTATAATTTGTATAGTTATATATACACAAGAGGAAACTGTGACATATCTTGCCCAATACTGAAATGCTCTCTCTGTTTTAATTCAATATTTAAACATTCTCAGCCTATAATCCAGCTACTTAGTATTTTTGATTGGTTCACATGCAGTCTTTTGTGACTCAGGGTACCCAGGAAGTAAATATGGCCCTTTCAGCATTTTGTTGTGTTTTATGTTTTCAAGAATACCCAACCTGCTGCTTGAGCTATGTGGAGTAAGATTCTAATGACAGGATCTCACTCCTGACTGTCTTACTGGTGCAAAAATAAAATAATTTTTCTTTTTGTACCTCTCTGGCCTTTGTAGGACAGTAATACCCACCCTGCAAGCCCCAATACACTACTGAGCAGGTCCCTTGGACTGCAAAGGATTTCAAAACATCCTCTTATGACAGTTGTATTAATTTGGGGCCATTTAAATACCCAAAAGTTTAATGTGTTGACACCATTATGTCAGAGCTTTAATGTGCATATCATAATGTGTTGTTGCTAAACCTCCCTCATGGGAAGAATCTGCAAGAGTGGCATGTTCCTGTTATCAACAAGCGACACATTGTATGATGGTACGTAGTAAACAATGAGTCTCCTCTACTGATATGGCTTTCTCATTCTGTTACAGGAGAAGCAGTATCTATGGAAACGTAACTCCCTGTAGATTCTAGTCTCCCTGTAGACCTCTCCTTCTTAATAAACAAGGCCATGGTAATGACGCTCTTAATACAGGATATATAGTAAGCTATTTGATAAACAACTTCTTCAATTAAGGATGAATGATTATGTCTGGCTTAGGCCTCTTTTCCAGGGTTTATAAAGGAAATAAGTGCTGTTATTTTTCTCATTTTTTGACAAGGCACAGCTGTTTGTCACTTGCTAATTCACATTTATTACAAATGTTGAAGATATATTTGGATGATCAGTCATTTCATCCATTTACGTAAAAGGCAAAAATGTCTCTGGGTCATACATCCGCATGGTAATGATTACTAACCTGTATGACCTCACATGGGACTGTAGGCTAGGACATCTAATTCTACGTACACATTACGCAGTTTATTATGTATGTGTGTCTTCTTGAACAATCCATCAATTGCAAGATGATGGGAGAATATGATGAGAGATTGTGGCACACATTGAATTGCTTTTGTCATTATTAACTCAATTCCTGTTCATATATACATATGTGATTCCCCCCCTACCTCCTCCCCTACCTCGGACTGACCCTTTTCCTCTTACTCCCCCCACCTCACATTACAATGTGAAACAAAACCTCATAGATAAGGGGTGCCACCCTTATAAAGTAGGTCACCGACACCAGGTGACACCCACGGCCTGAAAACAGATAGGGGATGGCTGCACACCAAATGACTGAAATATGCCACTCACCGCTACCATGAACCACCCCAAATAGGGGGAATTTGTTCCAGGATGGGAGACATGTCTCAGATGACAAGGCAGGGAGACAAACGGTAAAGGCACAAGGAAAAAGCAACACGACTCATATTTTTACCGTGACCCTTGAATACAGAACTCAAATGTATGCCACCCAGGCCACCCATGATCAAAGATCAGCCCCACGTGTCAATAATCTATTTAAAGGACCACTATAGGCACCCAGACCACTTCAGCTAGGATTAACCCTTTCTTCTATAAACATAGCAGTTTCAGATTTTCACAGTGAGAAGACGCCAATGTCCATAGGAAAGCATTGAGAATGCTTTCCTATGGACTGGCTGAATGCGCGTGCGGCTCATGCCGCGCATGCGCATTAAGCTGATGACGACAACAAGGAGGAGGAGAGTCCACCGCCCGGCACTGGAAAAGAGGTAAATTTAACCCCTTCCACTCCCTAGAGCCTGGCGGGAAGGGGACAGGAGGGGGGCCTTGAGGGTGGGGGCACCCTCAGGGCACTATAGTGCCAGGAAAACGAGTATGTTTACCTGGCACTATAGTGCTCCTTTAATGCTACGCTTGAAACACCATAGGCTGGACTAGGCGAAAACTGGGAAAGCACATAGCACCGGCAGTCAGATGAGTCAAGGTGCGAGCTATACTCAATATGTAACAGAATAAGGAGTCACACAGATATGTACATGTATATTTTGTATTTAATCTATACTGAGACCTGCATGTCTCATTACCTATTGCTCAACAGAAGATCTGCGAATCTCGATGTATCAATCATTCTTTACAATGTCTGAAATCTGCATGTTTCCTTGTACTCTCCACTGACGCTTACGAAGTCAAAAAATACTAATTACTATTGAATGATGTAATTATAATATGATTTCCATACTTTGCTGACATCAAAGCAAGGGGCAGGACAGTTGATAATAGCCAATTTCATTTAAAAAATTTAAAGGATTTACCTATCAATTCGTGCGTTTGTTGCACTCTACACACTCTTTAGTCCAGTTTACCTGTTTTAGTCATTAAAAGTCTTTATCACATGATTAGAACCACTGGGACAAGTATGTGATATAAGATGCCTAACTTGTTACCTCCCAATCAGTTTACCAATTGCCTCCTAATATATTTAGCAGTTGACAGACAGGTTGGAAGCTGGCAAGCTGGATCTGTTCCTGTACACCGTCATACAGAAGACCTCCATCAGCATTTTATACATAGTATAATGCAAAAATCATCTGATGTTGCCATACTTTATCATTTTAATAACTTTCTCAGAGTGTACACTGAAATGGAAACTTATCTTGCATTGGCAAAATATAAATGGCAGCTACACATATAGTTTGTGGACTTTATGCTATCTATTAAAGGGATACTTTGGGTACCATAAACACTTCATCTAATTGAAGTGGTTATGGTCCCATCCACCCATATAGTGTTAAACAGTTTAACACTGAATGAAAAGTTGTTAAAAAGTTGCTTTTAAAGTTGTTAAAGTTTTATTAAGAAATGTTTCTGGATGCTCATTCCATATTACCCCCTTCAGAAACAATTTATAAATGGAAAGTATAAGTATGCACGGATGAATTACGGCAGATATTTGAAACGTTATTTTTAACACAGTGAAGATGCATTTTATAAAGGTTAGTACAAGGCATGTTTAACACGTTATGTTTGCACAATATTTCTTTCACTGTATACGATTGCTAGATACTTATCTAAAAGAAGAACAATTTGCATCCCAAAAAACAAAGAGCATGATCTCACATTTAGAACTGTTTACAGCATCTGTCAGAGCCGAGACACAAAAACATTGGTCGTTGCCAATAATTACTTATGCTGATTCGTTCTGTCTGCCCTAGTGCCCTCCAACCAACGACACCAAACCACAAGGGATGGAAAAGACACTCTGATTGACTATTATATTTCTACAGGAAAACACATAATGGGTTATGGAACAAGACTTGGAAAACATAACATACTCGGGCTGATGGCTCTGGTTGATGTGAAATATAGTCCAGAAAGAGCAGGAGATATGAAAACTACAGCATACCTGTTTAAAAGGTTTATGTGGGAGATGGTAGAGAAATGAAACGTTCTTGCACAGAGCCCCATTTCCAGTCTAGTAAACCTAGCAGCTTTATTCACACTTTACTGAATATATAAGTTAAAAAAGGAATTCCCACTTGAAGCAACATTTCTTATCAAATGTATAGCTAAATTTCTTTAGGTTGTTTTAGCCATTTGGCATAGAGGAAGGAAACTACCAATATAGCAGCCGAAACAGATATACACATAGCAAAAGATCCCACATATTAAAGGGACCCTCCAGCCCCCTAAAGCACTTTAGCTTCCTGAATAGCTTTATGTGTGAAGAGTGTGTCCTCTTTTTTTTCATTTTGCGATTTCAATAGAAATTGGCCTTTTTTATAAATTAACCTAGTAACACCCCCTGGCTCTCAAGCAGACCACAGGTAATGTAACTTCCTGGTTTGGTTAGCTCAGTGGAAGTAAACTCAAGGGGTAGCAATTGCCCAGAGCACCTGCCTTGCAAATACTCTTTATTGAGCTGCATTGGGAAGTCATTGATTTGACAGCCAAGTAGTATGGGGGGTTAGAAGGGGAGGGTTTGCAAAGGCAGCAGATAAGAAACTGCAGCTTTTCCAACTTATTTTTAGATTTAGCCCCCAAAAATGCATTCTTAAAGCATGGAATTTTTTATTTGGGATATATCTATTAAACAGTATTTTTTGTTAATTTTGTATTTAGGCAGTGGAGTGTCCCTTTACACTCTGGGCTTCAAAATAACTTCATTGGAATTAAGTTGTTATGGTGTGAGGAGGTCCCCGCATGCTGACTTACTTCAAGGGGTTAAACAGTTAATGGACTGTTTAACTCCAAAGTCTTGAATCCACCGCCCAACTACTTCTGTTGCGTTGGAAGCCACTGACAGCATCAAGTGACAGTGTTTAGCATATCAGTAGCTGCCTACCCACAAAACAGGGGTGAGAAAAATATGTATGTTTGTGAATGGAGAGTTACTAATAGGCTGATAAGACTGATTCATGACTTTTAAAGATCGGTTTAGCTCCTTAGGTAATCTAAGGCTACCAGGTTGTTATGGTGCCTGGAGTGTCCCTTTATTGGCAACATCCCATATTGCCTAGCTTGTTACTACTTCAGTGCCCAGCATTTAGGAAGATGCAACAGCTTCTATGTAAAAAAAATAAATAAAATGTAATCCATATCTTGCTGATGTTTTAACGGTTTAGCAAACCCACTTGAATTAATATTGCAATTGGAATGTTCTGAGAATATGTAGATCATTTTAGATTTACACTAAAGCTCACTTTGGCTTCTGATTAAATACATTATTACAATAGGGGCGCCATTCGTGGTCATGCATTCGTGGAGTGCCAAATCCAGTTCACGAATGCATGACCACTGGCCCACAGCCACCAGAGTACAAAATTACGTGAATCGACAACAGAGAATGCTTGCCTACTCTCAAAGGAAATTGCATCACCACAGTCAGCCAATGGAAACGTCATCAGATCCCATTATGTGAGACCTGGCAACAGGTCTCTTCCTCAACTTTACAACTCAGCAGTGTGTGTTAAAGGACCACTCTAGGCACCCAGACCACTTCAGCTTAATGAAGTGGTCTGGGTGCCAGGTCCTTCTAGGGTTAACCCATTTTGTCATAATTATAGCAGTTTCAGAGAAACTGCTATAATTATGAATGGGTTAAGCCTTCCCCCAAAGCCTCTAGTGGCTGTCTCATTGACAGCCACTAGAGGCGCTTGCGTGCTTCTCACTGTGATTTTCACAGTGAGAGCACGCCAGCGTCCATAGGAAAGCATTGTAAATGCTTTCCTATGCGACGGGCTGAATGCGCGCGCAGCTCTTGCCGCCGTGCGCATTCAGCCGGGCGGGCTTAACGGAGGAGGAGAGAGGAGGAGAGCTCTCCGCCCAGCGCTTGAAAAAGGTAAGTTTTTAACCCTTTCCCCCTTCCAGAGCCGGGCGGGAGGGGGTCCCTGAGGGTGGGGGCACCCTCAGGGCACTATAGTGCCAGGAAAACGAGTATGTTTTCCTGGCACTATAGTGGTCCTTTAAGGATGGAAGGTGGGGACTAGATATGACCTCACATCCCCAAACACAGAGACGCGTGTATTAATGGTGGGGAGGTGAGCAGCAGAAAGCAGATTACTTCAACGTTTGCTGTTTGAGGAGGACTGCCACTGCAAAATGGAGAGCTGTGGAGAGATATATTGGTAGTGTAAAAAGATAGGCACAGGCAATACGAGTAAATGAGTAATTGGGTGATAAGGAGAGATGCAAGGGAAAGTTGTAATGGAGAATGAAGGGGTGGGATGATTTTGAAGAGGATGCTTGGGAAAGATGTGATGGGGAGACAAGGGATGGGGTGGTTGTAAATAGGTTGGGGAAGGACATCTTGGAAGTGAAGCAGAGGTAACATTGGGGAGGATGAGAGGAAATTAAAATATTCAAAGAATTCTACAGGTTTCACCCAGCAGTCTTCAGCCAGACATTAGAAAGATCACTTCCAAGATTCAAACAAAACCATCTCATTGAATTTCAATCAGTCATCTGGCCCTCTCTAAACAGGTTATGCAATCCTAAATTTTTCCCAGAAAACAAAAATAGTTTTCCCTTTTCCCCCCAGAAAATGTCATTGTGTGATTTGAAAAAAATTACATTGAGCATTGTCTTGTTAAAAAAAATCTGATTTTGACTTTGCTAAAAAATAGACAGCCATATTACATCAGAGAACACCAACCATATTTACTTAAGTATGCTGCATTAACCTTACATCCTGCCTGTTCTGTGTATCCAGCTTTATGTATCTCTATTCAGCGGCAAATAGGAGCATGGCTATCCGAAGGCCAAAAAACAGGAAATTTGATGACATTGTTCAGTGAGCAGACGTCAGCAAAGAGTGATACACAGAGTAAATAACTTCCTAGCAGCAGGGGACAAGTGGTCCGGAACTACTGGAATCCTGGGAGGCCTACTAGATTTTTAAGAGAGGCCTCAGAGACATTGTTTACGTGATATCCTTCATAAAACAACCCCCACCGCGTTCAGTTAGGAGACCCATCCGTGTTCCCACATTAAGCTGAGGTCGAGGATGTGTCTTTCCCAAAGTGGCCTAGATGCTCTCTTCAAGAGTAAGCTAACTAATGTTTGAAAGTATTGCTAGAATGTGGAAGAAATGTTTATGGTGATACTGAACTGCAATGATTTAACACTGGAAGATGCAAACGGTGTTCCAGCAAATAATTTAGGTAAGAGGATACATGCTTTCCATGTTAACTCATCTAATGCATGGTGCATATAGAAAATGACGTTTCATTGATATACTCTGAGACATAGGGGTTTGGGAAAGGAATATATAAATTGCAAAGTATCATAGGACCTTTAATAACCTGCCTAAATATTGTGGACCAAAATAATAAAATAATAAACAGGTGAGCTGTCATCTGATCCACAAGGTTGATAATCTACTGGTACATCGTCAGCCCTATATGTGTAAAATGATAAAGGACTGGAAACCTCTAAAATATTTATTAGGGAGGAAAGTGATTTTTACACTTTACATTTTTATTTTTAAATTGCATTTTAGTTGGTAACCAAAGGTTAATGCTGTGAGATTACTTCGCGATGATGTGAATATTTCAGGTAGGTTTATATATGTGACATGAGTGTTAGAGTAGGAAAAGGAGCACCACTTGGTCCATGATACATTGCAGAGGGCCAGGGAACCATGCTCTATTATGTTAATAGAGGAAGCCATAAAACATTATTAAAAAGATATTACCTCATTATCCCTAAAAATGTATATTTATATGACGCTTACACTTAAGGAAATAAGAAAAAAGACTGGTTTGTGCTGTATATTTCACATCACTACAGAGAGGGTAGGGATAGAAGGAAGATCATTGACTACTGTCCCCTGGTTTATCTGAACGCTGTTGACCCCCTGGGTGGGCAAGTACAAAACTTTTTTCTCACACAAAACTCATAGAACTCAGTGTTAATCCTACATTTGCAGAGCATATGATATATGCATTTGAGAGATGGAGGCTGCTGAAGTTGAGAGCTGTTACATCACTTCCTTCTTCAGTTTTACCTGTACAGAATGATGGGGCATTCACACCAATGGCAACTGGAGTGTATTACAAATGTCACAATCTCTGTCCTATCTGACCCTGCTGCATACTAAAAAATATTTAATACTTAAAGGATCACTATAGGGTCAGGAATACATAGTGCTAAACCAACCATTTAGGTGTCTCCCCCCCTCCCCAGACCCCTTATAAAAGTTTAAAACTCATTTTATTTGGCCAATCAGGAACTCCTCATAGAGATGGATTGAATCAATGCATCTCTATGAGGAAGATTCCGTGTCTCCATGCAGAGCGTGGGGACGCTGAACAGCAGGGCTGTTTACTGTGCAGCCCTGAGTCAGGAAGCCCCTCCAGTGACCATCTAAGGAGTGGCCACTTGGAGGTGTCCCTAGGGGCAATGTAAACACTGCCTTTTCTCTGAAAAGGCAGTGTCTAGATAAAAATGTCTGAAGGGAGCTATTATAGTCACCAGAACAACTACAGTAAGCTATAGTTGTTCTGGTGACTATATTGTCCCCTTAACAAATTAAGTAGATATTTACTTTTCATTTTATTAAAAGTGTATGAACTATCTCCCCATCAGGCTTGCTCTGTATTTAAAGGGGAACTGCCCCTTTTCTGGAAATTATAGTACTGAATAAGCATTGACAAGCACCTAAACCTTTTTATGATATTCTCCATTTTCTTTTAAATGTATATAAAAGATTTAGCACTATGCATCTTAATCCAGTTCGGTCCAGGTAAAGCAAAGGGCAAACATGACAAATTAGCAAGAAAAATAGAAGAAATGCGTGATATTTATCACAGTTTTCTGGAAATTGACAGTTAAAATCCATTATATTTATTAAAGGATAGTAAATTGGAGCAAATTCCATCAGTTTTCGCAGACATTGCCATTTCAGAAAACGAGCAAAACCAAGGATGCAAAATCCACAAATCTGATGATGAAATAAATGGCATATATTTCACAAAATTATGGAAAAAATTCAAAAGATTAAAAAAAAAAAAAATCTGACAGATTTAATTAATTTGTCCAAACATTGGCTAAAAATGAAGCATTTAAAAAACTAGGTTGGTTATATGTTTTAAAATTTTTACATTTTATTAATAAAAAAAAAAAGAAATTTACAAATAAAAAACAAACGATCTGTGATATAAATGCCTCATTGTTTGAATTCTACTCTGTTTGCAGACCGCCAGGTGCAAATAAAAGAGCTTATAACAATGACTAACAGGGAGCTATGATAGAAGTGATCGGTTGCAGGATAAAGATGTGTGGATTTCTGCATTAAATTTTTGTTTTCACTCCTCGCAAATACTTATTTGTTAACTATAGGGATACATAAACATATTATTAAAATATTGAAAAGTGACAGTTACTGTTCACAGTCAAATCAAACACAAAACATATAATACCTAGCACGTAGTCAGTTATTAAAACAAGTTTTCAGTTGTTATAATAAATACTAGTAGAGTTAAAAGCGGTTTTAAACTCCTAATTTACTAGTATACCCCAGCTCAACAGTGAATCCCCTCTCCCACCACAGCAGACCAGTTCTTTCATCTGAGAAATAATTTTGTGTGTGTTTGTGTCTGTGTATGCGTAAGAATAGTGTGTTCAGTGGGAGGAAGCATAGTTCTTGCCCGATGATGTCATTTCCATTTTTCTCTACTGTGTTAATTGATTGCTAACCTGAATCCATCAAGAAAGGTCATGTATCATTATCATAATGCTTTTAAATTCAAAATAATAGGATACAGTGGCATCTACACACATAGACCGGGTTTTTCAGCATGGAATTACTACACACACAAAGGAATACTAATATAAAGTATCAGAAATTCAAAAATATGATTTAGAGTTGGAAAACAGATTTACCAGATAATGAATGCAGGTATGCATTCACAACAAATGGAATACCTAAATATTTGAAGAAAAAAAGTGTTCTAGTTATCTGAGCAACAGTAAAATGATATATTGCATTTTCCAAAGAACTGCACTACATTACTAATATACCAGCGTCAGCTAGTGATATTTAAAGATCCCCCTCCTCACGAGTTGCTATATACTATATACCATATACTTAACCCCTGACCCAATGAGATGTGACGCCCTGCCAAAAACCATAAACGAAAGGTATATATAGCGTTTCCAGCAATCAATAAAAGGGAAAGGGTGTGGACATTGCAGAGTTTTTTTTGTTTTTTTTTAAAACACATTTATCATCAGTCACAAGAAAAATACATTTGATTTTTTTAGTGGTAACAAAAACTGGCCTCACCTGCTTGCAGTGACAGATACAATGGTCAGTAGAAGCTAGTTTAGATACCAATTCTAATTCAAGAACTGCTAAAAAACATTTCACCACATGGTGGATCAGGGATGACAGTGAACATATCCAGTGTCTGATGAGATCTATGAAAGCAGAACCCAATAATCCAAGTATGAATGTGTGACTCCCCGGGACCAAATAGAGTGTTACCTTGTATGCATTTGTAAGTTCTATATTTTTCCCCCATGGCAAAGTACTTCAGAGTGCATATTGACATCATGAAGAATCACTACTAATTTATACCATTGACACTGTTGTCCTATTGTAAATATGGGCATCCTTCGTCATAAAAACAGTGTTTTTCTTAGAGTTAACCTGCTGTCTACCTTGTAGAAAGTAATGGGCCTGGTTCATCTCTGTGATATTCTGTAAGCAGTGCAATCAGATTCTCATTATTACGTAGGTAAAACCAAGTGTGTTTACTGAACACAGGATATTCCAGTGTTTTGAGAATCAACATACAGCAATGGATGTATCAATTGCAAATATTACTTAGTAGGTATAACCCTGCTGTGTATATTTTCATTACAAAGAAGGGTGGTAAAGGCAATATTCCTGGAAACCAGCAGGATTTTCCATGCCCTAAAGCAGAGGTAAGGATCTTGACACGGCTTTTCTTACTGCAGTACGGACAGATACTTAGGGACTCATTAAGAGTATCCACCAGTACAGGTATTAGTTTAGTATTAGCTGAGTAGATCTACCAGAAAGATAGCTTTCTGACACCATTATATATCCAAACGTGTTCAGTAGGGATTTTAGGTTGTTACAGTCAGCAAGTGCTAACTGAGATCAGACAATTACACAATTAACCTGCATAGCAGTAAGGGCTTGCATATATGATATATTGAATCACTGGACATGAATAGCCAGAAGCATTAAAGGAACCCTCAAAACACCAAAAGCACAACAGCATGGTGTAGTAGTTATAGTGCCCTGGCACCCCCCAGTACATGTAGTCAAACTACTCTGAGGTGATCGCTCTCAGCCTGTGAGTAAAGCTTGCAAAGTCAGGCTCAGCTCATTGAAGAGAGCTTCTGGCTACAGAAAGACAAAGCATGGCGGCCAGCGGACTCCATTTACAACATCAAATCATTTTCAAATGGTTTGACTTTTACTTTGGTGGGGAATCAGGGAACTCCAGGCACCATAATCACTACAGGATACGGTAGTGGTTATGGTGCTTGGAATGTTCATTTAGGGTTCAAGTGGTTCACCAGTACCAAATATTCACATCAAACTCTAGTGACCCCTCTGCATTACATGCCATGAGTCAACAGTAATACGGTGAAATAGATATACCGTATATACTCGAGTATAAGTCGACCCGAATATAAGCCGAGGCCCCTAATTTTACCACAAAAAACTGGGAAAACTTATTGACTTATTGAGTATAAGTCTAGGGTGGGAAATGCAGCAGCTACTGGTAAATTTCTAAATAAAATTAGATCCCAATAAAATTACATTAATTTAATATTTATTGACAGTTGTGTAAATAATGAATGCAGTGTGTGTGTTTGTGTGTATATAATGCAGTGTTTGTTTGTGTGAATGCAGTGTGTGTGTATATAATGCAGTGTGTGTTTGTGTGAATGCAGTGTGTGTGTGTGTTTGTGTAGTGTGTGTAAACTGCCTGGCCAGGGAGGGGGGCTGTGTTAATCCCTGGTGGTCCAGTGGCATTGGCTGTTCAGTGGGGGGGCTGGCAGCGAGCTGTTACTTAACTTTACAGCAGCTCCTGTCAGCTCCCCTGTCAGCTCTGTTCTGCTTACAGTGTAAGTCTTGTGGTCTGTCTGCCGCGTGGAGCGTTGCCACGGTAACCCCCAGGCATAAAAGGGGTTAAAAGCCGTTTAGGAGATCTTCCCCTTCCAGAGATACAGGCACAGCGACTGCAGAAAACCAAACTCTCGAACCGTAAATAAGGGAATGCTCCAAACTCCCAAACTGCATACAAAAAAGCACTCCAAACTCCCGAACTGGAACGAATAGGAAAAGCACCCAAGCGGCTTACACTCCTAGCAATCAGTCTCTATCAGCATACAGTAAATCCCCCCAAGGACGAGACAAGGCTCCGTGTTGAGGGTCAAGCAGTGGTCTGTTTTAATGAGGGCTACCTGCCCGGTATTTATGCAGGTCTCCCACCTGGTGGACACTCCCCTAGGGGACCAGATGGGAAACTGGGACACAAATGGTACAATGACCAATCACAGGCAGACAGGGTTAAAACACTCCCCCAAAACATTACAATCCCTCCCCTCTACCCTGGAGATAATTGTGAAGTAATCCAATTATCTCCAAGGACAGAGGCAAAACTCCATTACCCACATGGTTACAATAAAACACTAAAATACAATAAAATGCACAATATTACATTTGTCACACAAAATATATACATGTAACCCATCCCCAGATAGCTGGGATCTGAGTGCACAAAAGTACCGAATAGCGCTCAGATCCCATGCACACAGTCTAATCGCCGTGGAGTCAAAGTGTTCACAAAGTCTGTTCTCCATACGAATAGACTCCACGGCATGGCTATCTGGGGTAATGCTGTTCATACGGTTTAAACTACCGAATGAACAGGCATCCGGTTAAATGACTGAATGCAGAAGCAAGGAGGCTGACGGCTCAGCGGTGTTCGCGCAAATAAGTATCCGTTTACAGTTCCATAGTTTGGGCACTGAACACCGCTGGCCGTTCGGGACTTTAAAATGGCCGCCGCCACGTGTTCGGCAACCGAACAAAGGCCACCCAGCATTCGTCAATTAAGCTGCGGTTAACCGCAGCTACTGGGAGGTAAATTGCCGACACACTCCAGCTCCCAGGTGGTCCAGTCATTCGTGCGTTAGTTAGGTAGCTTGAATCTACCGACCGCCGGGCAGAAAGGCACGAATAAGCCTTTTCTGCTAGGGAAATGAAGGCTTTTAACATGGGGCCATAGTCCAAAGGCAACAGGCAAGCAACCAGGCTTCTCCAATGCAATGTGGCGAGATTGGTCTTGTCACAGTAGTTATCACAAAACACTATTTAAAGGGACACTATAGGCACCCAGACACTTCACCTCAATGAAGTGGTCTGGCTGCAGTGCCCCTGCCCCCCTTAGTCCTGCAATGTAAATCATTGCAGTTTTTGAGAAATTGCAATGATTACCTTGCAGGACTAAGACTGCCTCTAGTGGCTTTTTATCAGACAGCCACTAGAGGCACTTCCTGGATCCTAACGGACCTTTGGTCGCCTGACGCTGGACGTCCTCATGCTCTGAAGCAATGCTTTCCTATGGGGAGGGCCTAGTGTGCTTGCGGGACACATGTGCATTAGGCTCTCCCCTTTGGATGACGTCGGAGGAGGCAGAGCACAGATCCAGCGCTTGGGGACATCGCTGGTGGAATTGGGTAAATGACTAGTGTTTTGTTTTTTTTAACCTTTACATGCTGGGGAGGGAGGGAGGGGGAGGTGACCAGAGGACTATAATGTAAGGAATACAATTTTGTATTGTTTGTCTATGACAAACAAAAAATGTCATCATGCATAGTTATTGCAAAGAAGGAAAAAATTAATACACAATGGAACATCGCATTGTTTGTCTTGGCAGACTCCCTATAAACGATGCCCTCTGATGAATGTTCACATTAAATAAAACTGCATTATGCCCAGATAGTTTTTTTTACTTTGAATTAGGACTTACTAGATGAGTGTATGAGAGTGGCTTATAAGGTGTGGGCAAAAGCATGGTTGTATGTGCACCTCAAAAATGCCTGGTTCCCAAATTTTAGTTCTGTTTTCTCTGGTTTCTGATTAATTTTGTGAAATCCCAGATTTACAGCATACTTTGTTACATTTATTAAATTGCAAGGTACATAAAATAAGTGTTTGTGACTGAGTTCACACCAATTTCATGCGTTTTATGTTAACGCTGTCTTTCTTGGGCATGAGCAGTAAGGAACTGCAGTGGTTCTGCCATTATGTCTTGTTCAGTCAACGTCAAACTGCAAGCTGTCATCAAATTGCCATAATTGCTAACATAGAGCAGAAATCGCTTGCCAAATCCAACCCACTAGATTTCCGCTCTATTTAAAACACTAAAACTGTCTCAGGCAAGTCTGCCCCAAAGAAGTGTTGCTATATTTTTCTTTGTAGGCAGATGCTGCTGATGGTCATGAGGCAAGAAGTAGGTTTCATATCCACAGCTAGAGAGAGAGAATGAAAACCCACTATTTCTGCACTTTATCACTGCATGTTTTGTGTTTGCCAGTCAAATTTGTCATCACTGGGCTCGAGGGGAAATAAAATCAGACATGAAAGAGTTCTACATGTTTTCAACGAAAGCAGCTTTAAAAAAAATTTTTTATTTTTTTTAATGCATTTTCCCCCAACCATACCAATGAAGCACCGCATGATGGTTAGAATGTAAGATTCCCAGTGAGTTGAGACGTAGAATAATGAGAGGAGTAAGTAAACAGCACAAAAACAATGAGAACACAAAAAAGATGTTAAAGGGAAACTATATAAGCCAGGAATACAAAATTGCATTCCTAGACAATAGTGCCCCCCTCGATTGCGTGCCTTCTCCCCCCTCCCTGAAGTGTAGAAAGGGTAAAAAAAAAAAACAACAACTTTTGTCACTTACCTGAATCCAGCGCTGAAATCCCTCGGCACTGGGTCGGGCTCCACATTTGCTCCTTCACTGAAAATGGGGACCTAATGCACATGCGTGGCGAGCATTAGAACAACCCCATAGGAAAGCATTGAATCAATGCTTTCCTACGTTTTTTTTAGCTGACGCTGGATGTCCTCATGCATAGCGTGAGGACATCCAGCGTCAGGCGACCAAAAGTTGCCTAACTACCCAGAAGCGCCTCTAGTGGCTGTCTGGTAGACAGAGGTGGAGTTAACCCTGCAGTATAATTATTGCAGTTTCCCAATAACTGGAATAACTACCATTGCAGGGTTAAACTGACAGAGGCACTGCACCCAGACCACTTCAATGAGCTGAAGTTGTCTGGGTGCCTATAGTGTTCCTTTCGCATCCATCTTTTGGAGACAAGGAAAATCAGGTGCGATTCAGGACAAAGTGTTGAACATATAGCAATTACCATAGTAACCAACAGAATGTTTCTCAATATTTAGCACTTTACTCCTGAATAGCATCTGCTTTACTTTCACACATCTCCACCTAAGTGAGCTCGGATATGATTAGAACTAGGCATCCTCCTCCCCAGTCTGTAACGAAGTATAACAGAGGGACCACGGAAAATCAATGTTTCCCAGCTGGACACTAATGTTTTGCCCCATTCCTTAATATCCACAAAATCAGCAGAAAAATATGAGGCTATAGATTTTGACTCTCCGGGCCTTTGATTCCTGATCACAACTGCACATCATGCGATTCCTATAGTTTCAAAGCTGCAAGCAATGTTTTTCATATCTATATGTTGCTAGAGGACCTGGTACACAAATATTAAAAGAGGAATTATCTCAAACATTAATAAAGCATTCCCTTTGTAAAATATGTGTAATATAAGAGTATCAAGTAAACAAAGACCTTTCCATGTGTGCAGCTATCACATTATCATACCTCTACATTTCAAATGGACAAAGAGTAATGTGAGGTGTGGGCAGAGCCTGAGCTGTTCTGAAATAATTAAAGGGACACTATAGTCACCAGTGCAACTACATGTATTCCTGACCCTATAGTGTTAACACGACCATTTAGCCCCCCTGGGCCCGTCATGCCTCCATAAATATAGTAAAACTCTTACTATATTCAAGACTGAAGCTGTAACTCTGCATGCTGTTTGCCTAAAAAAATTTTTAAAAAATCTGCTGACATCATCGGACATAGTAGCCTGATCCAATCACAATGCTTCCCATTAGGATTGGCTGAGACTAACAAAGAGGCAGATCAGGGGCAGAACCAGCATGATTCAAACACAGCCCTGGCCAATCAGCATCTCCTCATAGAGATGAATTGAATCAATGAATCTCTATGAGGAAAGTTCAGTGTCCGCATGCAGTGGGAGTGTCTGCTTGCTGCCCTGTGCTCTGCTGACAGCAGATCTGAGTGGATTGAGGAGTAGAGATGTCGTAAACCGTTCGCGAACTTCCCGCGAACGGCTCGCCGCGGTTCGCCACGAACCGTTCGCGGCGAGCTCCGGTCAGCTGACCTCCAGCAGACCCTCCCACCTCCTGGACAGCATCCATGTTGAAGCTGCCTTCAACATGGAAGTTCGCGAACAGTTCGCGACATCTCTATTGAGGAGTTGTATGCCTCAATCAACTCGAAAGTCCCTCTGGTGGCATTCTGAGTGACTGCAACTGGAGGTGTTCCTAGCTTTCAATGTAAACACTGTATTTTCTCAGAAAATACAGTGTTTACATGAGAAAGGCTGCAGGGAGCTATAGTTCTCACCTGAACAACCTCATTAAAGTGAAGTTGTTCAGGTGACACTTCTGGAATAAAAGGGAATCATGACATGTCACACATGTCATGTGTCCTTAAGGGGTTAAGGTGACTTACTAATAATTCATGTAACTAAAATGTAATTTATAACAATGTATCTTATTCACACAGACTGATTTCAAAACACATTTATTGTAGTTTAAAGACACATTACTGGGATTATTATTATTGAGTATTATTTGGGGTTTTTTAAAGGATGTATAATATTAAAAATAAATTTATTTATTTTTTCACATTTTTGCCTATAATAATTTTAACACAACCAGTGCAACTCAATAAAAAATGCTCAAAATAGATTCAAGTATCGATAAGGATTGTTAAATGCCTCATTTGTCTAAATAATGATTTTATTGTTAACACCAAACCTATCTCAGTCCCCCCTCCAATGCTATACCATTCCTATCACTAAGATTATACTAACTCTAACTGTATACCTGCCCTAACCTTAACCCTACACTATCACTCATCCTACACCTACCCAAACTAACCCTATCACAACCCTAAGCCTAATTTTAACCCTAAGGAAACTCTCTGCTAATATCAGTACTGCAATCATCATATGGGTTTCAGAGTTAAAACAGTAGATCTAATGGCTAATGGATTACGCTGTGATCAGTGGTGGGCCGCCGGCAAAGCACAGCACCAATCACAGTCATCGTGGGGCCATGCTGAAAGACCCATCAGGGGTCCTGGCATGTTTCCCTTGAGCACCTGCCAGCCCAGAATCCCCACGGCAGAGTGAGATCTGCTCAGCTGCTGTGATCTAAATTGATACAAAGGGCTATATGTGCTGCATACAGCTTATTGGTCAGCCTGGGGCCACTAAATGCGGGCCCAGCTGATAGAAGGGAAACCCAAGTATAGATTAATACCTGGGACTTCCTGGTGTGAGCATGAATTTAACCCTGCTAACACCACAAAGCCCTATTTAATATCTGAATACAGTGCATCGGTCAGTCTGAGGCCACAAATAATGCCCCAGGTATTAATTGATACCTGGGACTCCATGGTGAAAGCAAGGATTTAGACCCGCTTTCACCAAAACATTAGGATGTGTCAAAACATCTCAAAGGAGAAAAAGCCCACTATGGTTAAGATGTAATGCACGTCCTAACGTCATTAAGTGGTTAAAGATAACGTGTTTTGCGTAGAAATGAAAGGTTCTTGTTTTTATATTTGAGTGCAAATGTTTCATTTTGAGTAAATCTGTGAAACATATAAACCAGTTAACCACATTTTTATCAGGAAGAAAAACTCAAGCAATGTATAGAGGAGTATTAGCAGGAATGCATAAAGAAGACTTGTAAATCAGGGCCAGGGGCTGTGGTTTAGCAAGGCATAGTTGGCAATGCATATTGGGAAACTAAAGCTTAATTTCAGAGGAGATGATGGGATTGCAGCATTTCACAAGGTTGTCTTGTGCCTATAAAAACAGCTAGACACAAAATGAGTGCATAGTACACAAATATGGCTCAGTGTACACAGAAAATGTCTGAGCAATATTCAATCTTTCAAGGCTATTTAAAATCACCAGTTTTATACAATATGGGGGATTTTTATTCCTAACAAATGAGTGCAAACAGTAGAAACAAAAGCAGACAAGTAAATGAATAATGGATCATGGTGAGCTATACAGCATTTGGACAAGTGGTCAGAGAAAAATGGACACATGAAGCAATAATGAAATCATTTTGGTAAATACCAACTTCAAAGGCTGTTGAGATGTCTTAATTGTATCACTAGCTGAATTCACATGAAAGGTACGATAGGGATTTCCCCATTAGGCAAAATAGACATGGCAAATGAGTAATAAAGCATTTGTTCATATATTATAGAAAATCATTTTTAAAATTTAAATATTGTCTGTGATAATTCTTCCTTTATGGGTTTGTACTGATAGAATGCATTACATGCTGGTGTTTAATCAGATAACTTTATTATTTCTGATAAATGCATAAAAAGTTGATCTGATACCTGCAAATCTTGTATATATTAGGATACAGCCATATTGCTCCTGCCCAGAACCATGTGTTTATAGACTTACTCAGATGCAAATTGTTTTGTAACCTATTTATATGAAGCAATTTTACATAAATGGGGACAAATCAAGGTATCTCAAAGTGTAACATTATACTGCCATATTTTATTTTATTTATTTTTAGAAGACATTGGGACCAAATTTATAGCTACACTTTCTCTAAAGAGCACTTCCTGAAACACAGGATGTTGCAAGAAATAGCAGGAAATTAAAAGTTCAAAGAAAAATAGTTTTCACTATTCTGTGAAAATTATACCTTTTGAACATCAAGACTGAGCATTGCAGCTTTAAATTTGTTTCTCTAAATATATCACACTTTTCAAGCATCGTAACAATGAAAGGCTTATTTTGATTGTATTTGTTTTATTCATTCCTCATTCTATAGTATTGGTTAGTTAATACAATTTATATATGGTAAACACTTTTTTCATATTACATGAATGATATATTTCATTTTTTTTAATGTTACATTTAATGTCACGTCGTAGAACAACTATGTGTTTTGTTTTGCTGTGCACATAAGTTTTGCAAGAATGGTGATTGTTTTCTATGTTTCTATGGTAACTATGCTGATAAAGTAAATATGTCACATCCTTTAATATATATATGCACATTTTGGTATTTAAACTTGCTAACATCTGTGGGCTGGATTCTCTTAGCTGATCATGTGTTTACTTTACTTACTGTACAGCAATACCTCACTTGAAATGTTGCTATTGGGAATGTTGCTATTACACTGCTAAGAGAATTCATGACTTTGGATAGTAATCGGTTTGCTTGGTCACTTTCAACATTTGTGTTAATTCTCTGCACATGCACCATTTTCTTAAGTATAAAATTGTTATTCCATTCTTTATACATTGGTACCTTTTTCCACCTTTTTCAGAAGGGCACCAAAAATCCACCTTCCTGACATTTTTTTTTACTTTTTTCAAACGTTTTGCTCTTTTTTTCCTTATGATTTTACCATTGATTACATTCACAACATAAGATAAATGACTAATGACGCCAGTAAAAAATAATAATTTTTAAACCCCAAAATCAAACAAATGGCTCACCGCTCTAACCTGAAGCACCACACACAGGGGGGTGGGAGAGAAGGGCTAGAACGAAGACCCACATGGGAATTAGCCAGGCAGCAACTCACAGAAGCCATCTGGTGTACTATCGCACAAGGCACCAGAGGACGTGCCTACGGTAGTGGGAATGGGAACGGGAGCCACACCGCTACAATAAGTTAAAATGAACCCCAATAACAGCACACTAACACAAGACTCCACAGGACACACATAGATACTACCCACATTATTGTCATGATGTTTATGGTTTACGTTAACAATTATCTTTCTCAACTACCTTCTTGAATATTGCAGCCCTGAGTGGCTAGAAAACTGCATATCTTTACATGCACTGGACCTGTGAGTCCTACCTCTTTACTACAAACTAAAAAGATATGAAAAGATATGAAACATTCACTGAAAAATTACAATAAAACTTTAATTTACAAAACAACAAGGTTACTGTTGTAAAATAAGGTTTCACGCACATAAAAAACTAAAAATATACCACCTTAAATGTTAATGGTGGATGAGCCAAGTGTACAGAACTATATCTTCATCTGTGTGTTTTAAAGGTTTAAAGGTATAAGACCACATGAAAAGTCCTTTGCAACAACTCATCTGCTCATATAACTATTCAGTTCCTTGAAAACAGGGCAAATTAGCTAAAAATTAAGTAAACAAAAACAGGAATCCCTCATATCACCTCACACCATGCACGGCAGTGTGAGAGTTAATAAGAAAGTGGGTATGCAGTTACTGTTCCCCATTTGCCCCTTTTCTCGTGCGATAAGGAGTTCGATTTGCAGATCTTGCTTAAAGAGACACTCCGTTGACCAAATACACACACAACTAAAGATCACTGTTTAGCAGATATACCTCTAATGAAAATGTGCATGCATTTAATTACATTTTTTTTCATTAAGTTTATATCTAAAACAGCTTGCAAAAGGCTGAAGATCTTTTATCTGAAGCCTTTGCAAACCCTCCCCTTTTATCCCAGCCATCTGTGTCCTATCACAGACTTCCCAATGCAGCTCAATGAGAAGTCTTTGCAAGTCAGATGCTCTGGGCAATTGCTGTTTCTTGAATTTAGCTCCATTAAACTAAAATATCAAGAAGTAACAGGACCTGTTGTCTGATTGACAGCCAGAGGGTGTAACAAGGTTGATTTCTAAAAGTGACAATTTCTATTGAAAGTTGTCCTTTTTGTAAAATGAAACAAGAGGACACAGTCGTCACACATAAAACACCCAGTAAGCTAAAGTGCTTTTGGGGTCTAGAGTGTCCCTTTAATGGTGTTTGTCTTTCTTTCAATCATTGTGGCAGGGAAGGAGTTAAGTACTGTCTGATGTTACACCAATCATTAGAATGCAGGTTTCATCAAAGCATATCAATACTTATACAGATTCTAAATAAAGATGTAAACAGTTGACTTAGAGTTTAAATGAATAGATATGATGGAACGAACTGCATTAACCTGTAGTGACTGAAATGTGACAAATAAGTGAGGATGTGCTGTACAGAAAAGGACAAAATTAGCAAAATACTTTTAAACATCACCTATTAACCCTATTGAAAATGCATTCACTGAGTATATCTTAATAAGAAAATACACTGGCAACGCAAACAATTCAGCATTTTATTGAATATTTTACGACTAGTTCTTCCAGCTAACACTGATCAACCCGCAACATTTTATCATCTTATTGGCTGAGGTAACAGTGATATTGTCAATGAATCTTCAACCTTATTAGCTGCAGTGTCAGCAAATGTAAATTTAATATGATTATTTATAGCAGAGAGTTAATGAGGGAATTGCAAGATTAATCACATTGAGAAGACGCTTGACGTCCATAGGAAAGCATTGAGTAATGCTTTCCTATGGGCTCTTGCTGCGCATGCGCATTGACGTCGGCAGGGGGAGGAGAGTTCCCAGTGCTGAGGGAACCCGGCGCTGGAGAAAGGTAAGTGGCTGAAAGGGTTTTAACCCCTTCAGCCCAGCACAAGGGGGGCACTGAGGGTGGGGGGGACCTTATCACCCTATAATGCCAGGAAAACTAGTTTGTTTTCCTGACACTATAGTGGTCCTTTAAGAGGTCAGGGACAATGCACCCAGACTACTTCATTCAGATGTAGTGGTATGAGGTACTATAGTGTTTCTTTAAGGCCAATAAAGCTCATTTGAAAAAAAAACAACATTTTTCTAGTTCTACTATTTTGTCCTATAATTTCCAATTAATTTGTCAGTTTGACATTTTATTTGCATAGATATGTATCAGTTAGAAATTGTTTGGCTGATGAATAAAATCATTTGCTTCTTTTTTCAAAGCAAAATGTTTTCCTACGAAATAACTGAACTTTAAAGAAAAAACAACTAGTACTTATTACAGACGATACTGGTTTATAAAATATTTATCAAGAATTGTCACAGATATAAACAGGGTGGGTGCCCATGGGAATGCTCCTATAAAGCCCTGTTCAGATAACAGTTTGTGAGTGAAACCAAAAACATTTAGGCTACTATGCAACATATATTTGTACATAGCCTATTTTCTTTAGAGGTTTCCTATGAATTAGAGGTGGTGTTTATGCCCAGACTGTATATTATGCTGCATTATCCTAGTATGGCTCATATGTTTACATTTTGAGGTCTCCTCTGTTGTGGGATAAAATGTTGAATGCAAGCTTAAAATATGGCACAACAGAGCAGTTCTTTAGAGAATAGTATTGAGCTGTGGAAGAATCCCACACAACTCAACATTATAACCTTGGAAAGGAAAAAAACATAGTTTAAGTTGACTGGAAATAAAATACTGAGATTTAAAAAGTGTTGCTGCCTTCATTGCAGCAATAAAGGAGACACCATCATTTTTACCACTATTAATTTAAGGGTCTCCCATTTGTTCTTGTGGTCCTGGGCCTCAATATCAGGATGTAATCTAATCCATTTTATGACACAAGATAACATGGTATCCCTGCGGTGTTGTCAGGGCATCAGGTCACTTGCCGGGGGCTTTGATGATAACCAGGTGTGAATTACATGCCAATCTGTTGCCTGAATCAGCAGTCCAATACATAGAATGACACCACTACTTGCTATTCGGACATCCCGGGAGAGTGATATGGTCCCTCCTTTCGGGTTTGCAGGAGATGTGCTCAACCCATACTCTTCCAGATTATTCAGGTACTCACTATATAAATAGTGGTTAGGGTCAGACTAACCTATCTCTTACAACAATTGTTGGGATGTTACATCAACATTCTCATCTACACTAAACAGACTGCTTATTATCTGCAACCTAGTGGGACTGGATGTTTACGTTGTATTTTTTATTTTATTCTTTTGTTTCATTATACCAACTTTATTCCAAGTCGCAAAAATGAATACACACTTTTATCATTTCCACTATCTGTGTTACTGTTGTGCTACACCTACTCTGACATTTCAGTTGAGTCCGTGTTATGGACCACATGTACAGTCTGGAATCTTGTCAGGACTCTCTTGAGCGTAGGGGCTTGTTGGATTTACGATATACATGTATTAATTGATCCTCAATGTTAGACAGTTTTTGGAGAAAATACCTAAGCATTCTCCCTCTGGTGGCGGAGGAACAACTCATTATCTGGTGGTTGTTCTTCCCCTACCATGGGGCCCTCCCACCCTCCTTTCCCACCATCCCTTCTACCTTTTCTCTAATTTTTTTGTTTGTTTTCCTATAATCAGAAATTAAAAATGAGTGTTTGCCTGTTATTACTTTATACTACCATTTTCAATAATTTGATTTGTATCTTTGATGACACTTTAATATGTCTGTGTACAATTTCTGCAAACATTCTCAATAAAAACGGTTTGAGAAAATCAAATTGCAAAATGTAGACAAAAATAATCAAGTTGGAACTATAGCGGGTTTGGCAAATATTTCCAAATTAACATTATTTTTTGCCTAAATGTAGCATTTCGATTCTCTATTTACTACAAATCTTGTTTACTAGATAAATCACTTCATATTTTTTTAAAGCCTAATTTATGATAAAATGCTACAGTGTAAAAAAAATCATTATCTTTATTCAATGTTTTCTTTGGGCTTCTTAAAATCTAAAGCCAGTCATCCACTGCTCCTGGCATTATTAAGCTGGTTGTCAGGGGGATGGAGTTGGTCAAATAGGCTCTAACGTCGGAAGGTACCAGTTGGCACATTAAACAATATCAGAGTCCATAGCCACAAATGACCAGCAGATTGATGAAATGCATTTACGGAACAAGGCAAATGTAACTGAAACAATTGCTCCTAACATTTGGCATAAAAACAACTAATAAAGAAATGTATAAAGCAATGCTCCATTACTTGATACATACCTGAATACTTAGTGAAACGCCACCTTACTACAGTGGCATATATCCAAATGGCACCATTTCAAGATCTACTGAACAGAGATATTCTTTTTAACTTATATTGTAAAGCGTTACGGAATCTGTTGGTGCTACATAAATGGCGATAATAATAATAATAATAATAACTGCTTTTTTTTGTTCTATTAGTTTGTTATATTAATAATGTTGGTTATTTTGTACATTGAAAACCCACACCTTGCTTAAAATATACAGTCTGGGTTATTCACTAAGGTGAGAATTGCCAGGAATTTGAGAATTTTAAAATGTATGCAAAAATAGACACATTAGAAAAATTCTCCAAATCAGTTCTGTTTTCAGTTTGGCTTTTTTAGCCTTTGAAAGTCACTTTGAATTAGTGGTAGTTCTCAATTTAGCAACTATTCTGGGAGTGCTAAGTCCTAGGTTATGTCAAGCCATAGTATTCTATTGAAGGAAACACCAGTTATAACCACGCTGAAATTATTTTTCATTTGAAACGTAAACAGTCCTTCTCCACTGCTTGTTATCTGTGGCTGAGCAGATTAGAGGAATAAAGCCTTGAGTGACCAATAAACATCATTCAATGTTTAACAGTTGAGTATTTGATCTCACTGATGGAAAAGCCATCAAAAATGAAAGACAAAAAAAAAACGATTGATGGATGTACTTTGCCGAGAGCTTAAGTTGAATCTGACATCTTTTTGTTTAATTATTATAAAACTCTTTATCAAAACATAGCTTTATTTTTTTTAAATATATTCTATGTTTAAGTTATTGCTGAAGCAAATAGGTCAATTTGACCTTATGACTCATTTTTGAATATGATCTAAGGTTCTATTCAAATGTTAACCACCATTCCTCTAGTTTTGCCAACACTTGGGAAAAATAGCTTGACTTTTTGATGACTTCAGGATTCAATTAAGCTGCACAATATAGCAAGTCAAATAAAATGCTCATATATGCAATAATGCATATTAAAGTATAGTCCGTAATTTTCAATATTCCCTAAATTAGCACAATCCTGATGAAAAACATATTACCAGATTTTAATATGAAATTTTACGGTGCTAAAGCCTAAATTCTAACAGATCACCTATGACTTCAGAGAGGTAACACGCACATGATGACTCCGAGGTTTATGTTACAATGTACGCTCAAAGCAAGTAAGAAAGCAAAATAAAAAGAAAGACTTTCACACTGAAATGTGAACAGGTAAATAAGGGTGAATTACATGGAATTAAAAAGTGAATTTGCCAAATTTAGGCCAAAATAACTGTGTAAAAAAATCCTCAAAACCACGGTGATTTTCACCTACAGTTAGAAAATGTAATTAATTTCGAACACAATTCACAGTTAATTTGTTTTTAACCCCTTAAGACCGCAGCCAAATGTACAAGTTGTGATCAAAACAAAACGTAAACAAAACCTGGCATTTGCGCTACATGTCTGTCCAACCGTAATTCACCTCTTTCATATAAAGTGCACCCACACTTATTATATATCATTATATATAATTTTATTCAGGGGAAACAAGGCTTTAATTTAATATCAAATATTTAGGTATGGAACATAATTTAATATGAATAAAATATTTTAAAAAATGGGAGAAAATAAGATTTTTAAAAATTGTATTCGTTCTACGTGACATTTTAACTGTGAATGTCAAAATACTGTTTGCTTTTACTGCAATAAAATACACATATTTGTATTCAGCGATGTCTCACGTGTAAAACAGTACCCCCTATGTACAGGTTTTATGGTGTTTTGGGAAGTTACAGGATCAAATATGGCGTGTTACCTTTTTTTAGTTTTTTCACATTGAAATTTGCCAGATTGGTTATGTTGCCTTTGAGACCATATGGCAGCCCAGGAATAAGAATTACCCCCATGATGGCATACCATTTGCAAAAGTAGAGAACCCAAGGTATTGCAAATGGGGTATGTCTTTTTTTAGTAGCCACTTGGTTACAAACACTGGCCAAAGTTAGTGTTAATATTTGAAAATGCAAAAAACTAATTTGAATGCAAATTTTGGCCAGTGTTTGTGACTAAGTGGCTACAAAAAAAACTGAACATACCCTATTTGCAATACCCTGTGTTGTCTACTATTGCAAATGGTATGCCATCATGGGGGTAATTTTTATTCCTGGGCTACCGTACGGTCTCAAAGGCAACATAACCAACCTGGCGAATTTCAATGTGAAAAAGCTGAAACGCAAGCCTTATATTTGACTCTGTAACTTTTGAAAACACCATAAAACCTGTGCTTGAGGGGTACCGTTATTCTCGGGAGACTTTGCTGAACACAAATAATAGTGTTTCAAAACAGTAAAATGTATCACAACAATTATATCGTCAGTGTAAGTGCCATTTGTGTGTGAAAAATGCAAAAAATGTCACCTTCACTGACAATATCGTCGTAATACATTTTCTTGTTTTGAAACATTAATATTTGGGTTCAGCAAAGTCTTCCAAGTAAAACAGTACCCCCTATGTACAGGTTTTATGGTGTTTTCAAAAGTTATTTACCAACTCACATTTGGTCTATAATTTGCCACTTCATTGTCAATTCCATAAAAATACCCAGTTTATTAAACAAACCTCTAAGTGCCGCAGGTTTCTTTTTCTTTTTACACCAATGTTTAATTCCTTTCACACCCCTTATCAAACAACGTGCTAAACGCATCTATGGCGATTTAGTACACTGTTAGTAAATTGTGACATTAAATTGTATGGTGCTTTTATTACAAAATTCCTATTCAATGGAAATAAAAAAAGATCATAGAAAATTGTTAATAATTTAGAAAAAAAATGGCAACATTTATTCAAACAAGACCACATGCCCAATAACAATTAAACACACAAGTAGCATACACAATGTCAAAACAAAATAGCCAGTGCACTTAAATGAAAACCAAAATCTTAAGTGATATTTCTCTAAAACTATATGTAGTTTTCAGATGATCCACTAAAAAATCAGTCAAAGGAGCACATCATTCCAGGTATAGCAATGCATCTCAGCTTGAATTTCTGTCTGATGCCAGATGCATTTATGTGTAAACAAGAAAAAAAACACTTGCACCATGGCATCAATTTTTATATTTTCTCTTCTACAATCTATCCCAAAATCCTGGACAATGTAAATGTAGTGAAAGCAGCATGTTTGTAATACAGCCACTATGACTTCTCTCGACTTAAACTAATAATCAGATTGGTGTTTATTCAAGTGAATATAAGCTGACACCAGTTTCCATTCTAGTATGTATAATATACAAAAATATGCATTGAAATCATTTGAATGTCTCTTTTTACAGGCTCCCATTGAAGTGTAAACTATCAATCTCAGCCAGCCAATCACTGGTCCCAGATTCAGAATGACTGTGTATAAGTGTATTTATGGCATTACATGCATACATATGCAGAATATGTCCCCAGAAACAGAGCTGGGATATGTGCACTGCAGTCACTCGCCGCATCCCATTATCTTGCAAAATGAATCGTGGCGTCTTCCCTATGCGTTTTCCAAGTAAATATAATTCCATGTGTGTCACTCGTGAATTCCTATGGTTAAAATGCAACACATTTTTCAGCAATCATGAATTTGGGCTGATGTAAAACAAGAATCATGATTACTATCTGTGTGATGCATAACTGCTGATCAGTTGCCTGGAATTGACTTCATTCTCCTATCACATGGTGAAACAGACATGAAAAATGGATATGGGATGTCCTTAGCACATGCTACAGAGACACAGCCCCCTCACAAAGTGCTGTACTGCCATGGCAACATGCACCTGCATAAAGCAACACTGCATCACATTGAGCTACCTCTGTGTAAAATTGCTGCATTGCCATGACAACATTCTCATTCATGATGCAACCGTTCATATTGTACTGCTTAAGAGTTAATGAGAAACTACTGGAGATAACGTTTGTCACCTAGTAGCATTGTGGAAATCTGAAATAAACTTTACCGTCTGCAATTACATAAAAATAATGTTTTCATCCTCTTACAGAGATAAAGAACCGCTGCAATAAATGCTGCATATCTTCACTTATGACTGTAGAAGACTATGTACAGATTATCAGCACTCATCATTACTCGATAAAATGAAGCTATAAGCAATTCCACCCGGGCCACGGTTCAGTCAACACCATAGATCATGTTCTTTGATTTTTCCATCCTCTGATCATAGCTGTTACTCTCTTCAACTCAAAAAACGTCCTACCACTTATAACTCCTACTCCATCATTCTACATTTCTTTACCTTTTGCCCCTATTGGTAGTCCTTCATTTCATCTTTAACTCTCTCCCTTTTTCTGCCTTATTCTTCATATACCATATTCCATTCATATACCATTAAATCCAGAAAGCAAATGATTTTGTGTTTCCCTTTTTTTGCTTCTTGAGCTCATATTATTCTTCTGCGTTATTGATGCCATGCAGAATTGTATAGTATTTTTTTTCGACTACTATTAATGTTTGTTTTTAATATTACAATTTCAACATTTACTGCCTCTTGACATGGTCCTTGGGCATTATTGGTTTGCTATCTTAGTATTTTTTTAATTCAAAATAAAGTTATTTCACCTTCAAGGTCCATCGATGTATTCTATTGAACAAAGCCAAAACTGGAGGACGCAGTGAGGTTTCGGTACTGTAGTACCTTTAAAAGCCATTTTATTTTGAATTTTATGCTGGGTCTCTGGGGCAGGAGCCTGTACCTACTGTATTTCAGTAGTCAAGTAAGTGCCTTCTCTAGAATTACAGTGACGGCTAGTATTTTTTACGGTCAGTCTGCTGAGTGATAGTATATATTTGCAATGGGAAGGTTTTTTTGTATCTGAAGTTCTGCTCAAGGCTCATCTCCCTTCAGAGCAATAGGTGCCAGCTCTCTCCGGAGAGGAACTATGGGTACAGATGGAACTTACCATGAGACAGTCAATAAAAAACGAAAATTGATAATTCAAAGAAAGGCCTCTATAATGGAGCATGTTCTGTTTAACCCCATTGAGGACCAAACTTCTGGAATAAAAGGGAATCATGACATGTCACACATGTCATGTGTCCTTAAGGGGTTAAAAAGAGTATATAACTAAAGCTTATTTTATTTTATATGAAACATACTTATTTAATAAATAAAAAAAATACTTACAAGTTGTATCTTGATACATTGTTTAGGATATAGCAGATATACAATAAGTACAACTGGAGACTAATTCAATAAATGTAGAAAATCCTTTCAGGTAACTCATTACATAGGATGGGCCAGTGAAAGTGTAGTGCAGCTACTGTTAGGCTTTCAGCTGAAGGAGGTGCAGTTTCGCATTCACATTCCTCACTGTCAAAATATATAGACTGTCGGATATTTAAATTCTAAGCTGAACTAGTGCACTATAGGCTGTCCATCAACTTAAAACTATTGCTATCTTGTAATCTTTTCAAAGAGCAGTTATTATTGATCAAAACAAGAAAAATATTCTTTAAAGTAAAACGAGGCAACAGCAGACTCCAACTATTCATAACCTAATTTGCATCATCTCCAACTTGATGAGGATGATAGGAATTGTAACCCCACAACAGCTAGTGAAGAAATGTTGCTTGCACAGTTTCACAGTTTTTACATTTATATATTATATACCAACACACACAAGTAAAAAGGGCACAGATTCTGTGCTTCCTTGCTCTGAGCATACCAGTGCGGCCCACTGAGAGTTTCCCTGGCATGATTGCAGGACTGGCCAAACCAACAAATTAGCATATTTAAGCAATGCTGCAAAAACGAGGCAAATATATCTGCTAACATTAAGTTTTCAGTATGTTTGTGCTATGCCTTGCTCAAAATAGGAAATAATTACATTAAAATTGTTACCGCTGATTACAATATTACATGTGATCATTCACCAATTGTGATTAAGTTTATTGAATATTATTTTTATTACAGTAAAATGGTTTGCAAAGTCTGTATGTGCCAGAGGAGAAAGATGTATCTTACTGAGCTACACTATAGACGGTGTTGGCAGCCAAGCATTGGAGTGCTTCTATTAACCCTTTGAGGTCAGAGTGGGGCACAAATAGTCAGTCTGGTAATCAAAATAAAAATATTAAGTAATAATCATATAAATTTATCACACAAGTAGGGGTTTAAGTTTTAGATTAAAAGACATATAAGATATTCTACAAATTAATGCATTGATTATTCCATAAGTATATTTGTACTTGCTGGCATTATTGAAGATATTTGGCAGATGAGCTATAACATGATGCCACCCATGCAAGATTACACATCACATATGTAGTGCCCTCCACTAAAATTAGCACCCTTGTTAAAATATGAGAAAAGAAGGCTGTGAAAATGTGTCTTTATTGTTTAACCTTTACATCTTTAGTTAAAAAATACGAAAAAATACTTGCCCTCGTGGATATCAAAAAATTTGCAAACACAAAAGAGGTTTATAAAAATATATATATTTTTTTAATCTTTCTAAAATATGTGTGTCACAATCATTGGCACCCCTATGAATTAATATGAGACAAATATATTCCCATTGATATTTTACATTTTTTAGTACAGGAACAGGAAATTGCTCAACTATTACTTCCTGTTTCACATTGGTTTAAATATGAGGTAACACATGGGCCAAATTCCCTTAGTCATGCATCACAATGGGTAAGACCAAGGAATATAATCTGTGATGTGCACCAAAAGGTTGTTGAGCTTCATGAAATGGGAAGTGGCTATAAGAAAATAGCAAAGCATTGAAAATGCCAATTTTCGCCATCAATAATTCAAAAGTTCCAATCAATTTTTAATTTTATGAATCAACCTGTAAGAGGATGTGTGTCTATACGG
This sequence comes from Pelobates cultripes, assembly GCA_933207985.1. Taxonomy (NCBI): domain Eukaryota; kingdom Metazoa; phylum Chordata; class Amphibia; order Anura; family Pelobatidae; genus Pelobates; species Pelobates cultripes. The sequence continues at coordinate 78,590,228 of OW240914.1, read as the reverse complement.
TCTCAGCACACTGTGAAGAGGATGTTTCGAGTGGCCAAAAATTTGCCAAGGATCACAGCTGGGGCATTGCAGAAGTTACTAAAACTTACCATGGGGTATGGGAGAAAATGTAAACTACGGGAATTATCGATTAAATATTGCTTTAAAAACTGATGTAAAAAGGCCACCAAAAACCTCTCAAAACAATAAATAATATAGTTACAAGATAAAAATCACGTGTGGTACCAGGAGGAAAAAAAGGGGGGCAAGATAAGAGTGTGGGCAATGCAAATAAAACAAGTCTAATATGGCTAAAAGGCTAACAAAAAAACAGTGTACATTTATTGAAAAGTCTTAAAAACAAACAAGCATAAAATTAGCAGCAACAAATAATGTGAATATATAAAATCCTAGTCACAATAAATAAGTATCTAAATCAGAAGCAAATAGTAGCTTCACAATATCCCACAGAGGGAGTAATATCAATGATGAGTCCAGAGGTGAAACCTTCCTGGTAACAGTCTCTGTCACATTACTGTTGCAAATAAAAGTTCACTGTGCTCTAAACTGTGACAATGAAATTGATACAGTTCACAACAAGGTATCCAAAGAAAGTGAATCAATAGGGGAATAATGTCCCCAGCTAGACCAGTTACTCACTGTCCTAACCATCACGGCACTCTGGCTGTTAATTGGAGGGTTTCCACTTCCCGTTCTCAATTAAGTCAAGGGAAACCTCTGCTGTTTTCCTGCCTTGCTGCCATTTGTAAAATCCACCGATATTCGACCCGGCGTGTGCACGTGTCTGATCACCTGCTCCTCAGACCTTGTTGGAAGGTCCTGCTTTGCAGAAGTTAGTTGTGTCTTGGGGTCAGAAAGGCTCCAAAACTACAATCTGATGTCATCTAGATGACCACAAGTTGCTTGCTTAGTTTGAAGAATAAAGCTTCTACGCTCATCCAAAAACAAACTCAAGTATCTTCAGTTTGCCAGACATTACTGGAACTTCAAATGGGAAAATAAACTGCCAGTGGGTTTGGAGCATAGAGAGGTTCTATGGTGAAATGAAACCAAAACAGAGCTTTTTGGCAATAAACGCCTGTGGGTTTGGAGCATAAAGAGAGATAGCCATTTGGAAAAATAACCATGTTAAATATGGTTGTGGCTTTTTAATGTTTTGGGTATGTTTTTCTACCAGAGGATATGGCATCATTGACTATATCAAATATCAATATGTATTAAATGAACATATATATGCCTCTGCAAGAAAGCTTAAAATGAGCCATGGTTGGATCTTCATAAATAAAAATACACCAAAACATACATCAAAATCAACACAAAATTGGTTTATTGAACTCAAAATCAAGGCCCTGCAATGGCCACCCCAGTCCCCCGACTTGAACCCCATAGAAAACATGTGGGGTGAACTGAAGAGGTTAGCCCACCAGTGTCGACCTCAAAGTTTGAAGTATCTGGAGAAATCATTTATGGAAGAAATAGTCTCAGGTCCTTGTTACGTATTCTCCAACCTCATCTGACACTATAAAAGATGATGATGAATCGAGATCCACTGATTTAGCAGCATTTTCAAATGTGCCTGACTGGGTAATAGATATATACTGACTAAGGTTATTACTGGAGAGACTGTTTACCTGCAGGTTTTATCATTTTAGGAGTTTTTTTTAAAGGAGTTGATTTATTAAAGCCTATTTTATTCACATCACTCTGGCATCTGCTGTGGCTTTTATTCTGAAAAGGAGTTCTGCTTTCACCACAGGTATCCTGGCCATTGGAATGTTCACCATTACCACTGCCAAGGCTGAATACCACCTGAAAGATTGTTCAAAGTACAACACATGAGCCTAACCACAACTAAGGCTCCAACATTGGTGAGTGACTCCATTTACTTTTATACAGCTCTTGGGAGACCATTAGAATTTTTATGGAGGATCTATTACACTAGTGAATTTCAGAAATTATAGAAGTGTCTTAATATAAGTATTTTATATATCTTTTGTTTTGGCACTTTGCACGCAGATGGAATTTCAGAATATTAATGAGCTGCATCAGAGTTTCTAGAGATTAATATGCCTTTCAGTCTTTTCCCTTCATAAAATGATCTTGTTTTGCATTTGTGTGGGGGGATTGTATGCACCTTTGCTCCCATAACAAGCTGTATGTTAATGTTTGGCATGTTCTTTTCAGCACATAAGCTTTTTTAGTGATTTTGGTTTTTGATAAGTTAGTTATTACAGCACGGTATAAAACTTTCCTGGCACTATTAACGCTGGTATCACACTATTTACATTTTTTTATTGCATAAAATTATAGGAGAAGAAACAGAGCTGTTATCTCGGCAAAGGGACGTAGCAAAAGGTATTGACTAAAAGGGTGCCAATAATTGTGTCACACATTATATTTAATTATTATTTATATCTAACAAATATTTTTTTTAATGACCTGTGTTGCATTTGCAATTATTTTATATCCAGGAGAGCAAAGTAATTTTGTGTTTTGTTTTTTTTTAAACAAAAGATCAAAAGATTATACACTAGAAACAATTTGTCACAGCCTTCTTTGCTCATATTTACCAAGGGTACCAATATTAGTGGAGGGCACTGTATAGTAGTCTTACTAATAAGACTTTGTGTATTTTAATGATACTTTAAGTTAAAATACAGCCTTAGAGGTGCAAACATTACCTGAATCATGGTAGACCCATGCTGTTACACATTTTATGTTTTAGCTAGTTAATGACAGTTTGCAAGACAAGTTTTTCTGGCTGCCAACACAGTTACGGATGATAGTTTTTAAAGGGGCACTCTAAGCAACACTACATCTATTTGTTTTTAAAATAAACAAAGGCTCTTCTCTGTTCCTAGAGACCACCCTCATATCCATAGCATTGAATAAACACTTTCACAATATATGTCTCAAATTTTCTCAACATTGATTGGCTGAGAGTTCTGTAGACAATTTTTCCAAGCCCCGTCAGGCAATAAAATGTATTAAGATAATGCGAAAGTGTTATTTACGCATTTTCAATGCAATCAAGAACGTGTTAATCCTGCGGTGTTAGGAAGAGCAGCAGCGGTTTATGTAAAACTGTTCCAAGGGATGTCACCAGGGCACTCTCAGCCCATGGGATAAACTTACATATAAAATTCTAAGTAACGTGTATGACTCTTATATAAATTTATTAGACAGATCATCAGCCGTAGCCATATGCATGACAGCCCTTGCATTATTTCAAGAGCAGTTTATTTCATGATTTTTAGCAAATTAAAGCCCTTGTGAAACTTGAGCTACACATCCTACAAACCTCTGCCAGGTTCATGGGAAGATATAGTTCTTCCATTTAAATCAGTGAAAGCCTCAAGACTGGCCAAGAGAACTCACTCGCTTCTTGGAACATACCATTGTATCAACAAAATAAATGCTATATATATTTTTCCTTTTTTTTAGAAGCCAATGGTAAACAAATTCACAAAATGAATTTGTAATTAGCTTGTTCAAATGACCTAAATATTTGTTTCAGCAGCACCCTATTATAATTTAAATTAACAAACATAGGTGTAAGGACAGTAGATTACCGGGCAATCTACTGTTGGTCTTCATGCTATAATAACAAGCTGCCAATCTGACCAGCGGTAATGTATTATTTGCTTTTTCAACAGAAGATCAATCCACTTTTTAAGATGGATGATCACATTTCTAAAAATAGATGATCTGCCTATGCAGATTGACTATATGGCTTTTTGCCACAATTCTGAAAGTTCTATTTTTGTTTGTTCTCGCAGGATATCATTGATCATTCACTATTTCAGATATAGCAATCAATAATCCTGTCCATCCTTCCCCATGACAATCTATAATCTACTGTACCTTCTAAAGCTAACAGTGTATCTACTAGCACACCAATATGAAGCCTCTATTGGACCACTGACACAGTTATTCCCTAAAGTGTGAGGAATGCCATGCATATTTTATATTTTAGGCCAAAAGAGCTGAATTGAAAAAAATTTTCAAAATAAATTTCCAGTTGAGCTATTTTGACATAAAAATTAAATTCATTCTGAAATTACTTTTCATTTCTGACAACTCAAACTTCAGGGGATAACTCAGTTCTAAATTTAAAAAAAACAAACCACAGGATACCTAGTGTATGGGGTAATTTATTTGTATTCATAGCTTACTGCCACATGCTTATATGTTCCGCCGGCTTGTGAAACAGAAACACCATAACCACTACAGCCTGCCCTCCCAGGTGTAGTACGTAAAAAGAGCAAAAAGACCAGCTTCCAAATCACTCTAGAGTGGCTCAATGTCCCACATGCCAATTCTAGGTATATGCTAGTGGGTTCTGACAAATTGTTTTCAGAACCTATGATAAAATCTATTAGTTAAAAAAATGACATAATGTCATTCCTACAAAGCTAAAAATCATGGTTGCACTCTTAGGGCTTTGGCTACAGTGCAGGAAGAGTTAAAGTTTAAAGGAATCCCTAAAGAAGTGCGGTTTATCTTCAAACTGTTATTTTCTCTTTTTTTGTAACTGAATCTTCACCATGTTCTGCACAGAGCACGGTGGCAAGAGGAAAGAGAAAATGACAGGGCAAAGACAATCCTTAAAGGATTTTGGGAAAAAAAATGGCCTTCATCTAAATTTACCCAAATTATTTCTGATGTCCCTGACTCCTGTACCAGTACAAAATTTCAAGACCATGTAAAAAAAAATGTTGAAAGAGATGAGGATGCCTAAAGTTCAAAATTTCAAGTTAGTTATATAATGCCTTAAAGGGGCACAGTCATTGTAATAACAGTGAATCAATTAACAGTGGGAAAAACACATTTACAAAGTTCCTATCTTACACGACGTAGACAATGCACAAATCATGAGTCTCTCACTGGGGATGTTCCTGATGAAACCTTTAGCCCCTCTCTATTACAACATTAGGACAGGAAACAAAATGCTGATAAATATAAATAGGAATCTTTCAGCAGCTTTAGACTCTTTTATGAAGAACATTGGATTGGACCATCATGGAGAATGGACCATCTGTGACATTGCGGGAAGCATAGAGGTAAGCAGCACTGAGGGAGCCTCAGCTCTGGAAAAAGGTGAGTAAAATATATATATATATTTTATTTAATTCAATGCACCTCGGTCTGGGTAGACACCTAAATAAGAGTAGAGACAGGGACACTATAGCAGTAGGAATACAGATTTGCATCCCTAATGCTATAATGTTCCTTTAATATTGTGGCATTAAATAAAGTAGGCAACCTACAGGTTAAAGCTCTGTAGTCATTTTAGAAATCTCCCTGTCAACCACCAACCAATGAATGTAAGCGTATAATGTCCACACTTTGTGTTACAAAACTGTATCAATTTATAGAAGAACAAATGCAAGGGGTGGCAGGGATCTGCTTGAAACACTGCATATTTAGAGATATCTGCAGTTTGTGCCAGGGCTCGGTACACCTCATGCACACATGCACACACAGTTTGCTTTGGTTTGTTTTTTAATCCTTTCCCTTATCTATCCTCATTCGCTATGAGCCAAGAAGTATAGTTTGAACTAATGATTCTCTTTGACAAGCATTTGATTGGACCTCACCAGGGCAGCAGTGATGTCAGAAGGTGCATGTAAACTACTGAGGGAAGCTTCAACCAGCGCAGGATTCCAAGTAAGTTATTGTTTTATTTTGCTAGTTGATACAAAAGATCCTTTCCTGGTATTTTGAACTCTGGGTCTCAAAGAGGGGACTGCCCCCTATATTTGAAATAACATTTCCAAACTTACAGTCTTTTATGGGCTCCAGGTAAAGGGGAGCATAAAATCATAAGTTTTATTATACACATTTGTACTCTATTTGATATACTGCATCTTATTACTCTCCTTTTCTCTCTAATTTTGTATACTCGCTTCAGCTTCAGAAGAAGTATTGTTGCCGCCAAAAAGCCTTCACGTACAGGGCCTAACCATCCAAAAGGCTCTTTTAAATGTGAGTGCAATTACACTCATTGTTTGCACTATTTATTGAAAATATACAGTATTACACTATTATTTCCCCTTGTATATGCATTTGCTGCACCAGTGTGTACCTAGTGGTAAGTTGTTTAAAAATATATCACGATGCACTCCCACCTTATTGTTTTGTATGGTGGGGTCCATCATCTAAACACAGAGTATAACTTTGTTCTAGTAATGCTATTGAGTTATTTTACTGGCACAGACAGTAAGCTCATCGGACCAGGGCCTTCTTCACCTCTTGTGAACTAACAACTAGTGATAAATTAAACCCCATTTTATGATTGTAAAGAGCTGCAGAATATATTGGTGTTATATAAATAATAATAATGTAATGGCAGTAAGTGAAAACCATATCTACGCTGCATTTCCATGTTCAGGGTGACTTCTCTGCCCCATGATCATCTGATTGTACTCATGGATGCTGTGTGAGCAATGTGCCAGGACAGTCAAACATGTGGAGTAAACAAAGAAAAAAACTGTTGAAAATGTTACATTTGAAAAGAGTATAAACCAACTTTTGACTAACCATTGGATTGTGCATAAATTTCACAAATGACAGTTCTGCTTTAACAAATGTCAGCAAACCAACAGCAGGGATTTAAAACGTTATGGGTCTTGCCTACAGTTATGAAAAGGTCTTACATTGCCCCCCCCCCCCCTTTTTACATAGAGGGATAACTTTGGCAACGTAGATCTAAAAAGTTCCCATGCATATATATGACTTACAGGTATTTTTAGGCTATTATGAGCTCTGACATTTTTTTCATGCACTCTAATACTATATACAAATAGAGGTATATTAATATAACAAACAGATAACCATCTCTTACCCTGAAATGGTCACATTTTAACAGGGATGCAATGTCTAATAGAATTTGGCTGGTGTACATATTTATACCAAGGTTACTTAAAGCAAGAGGCCAAATTACTTCTGAGCTTTTAAGCTGATGCTTAATACCTACCTTCAATATTATAAATGGCCTTACATAACTGGGACATGGGGGTAGGGGCCACATAGAATTAGGGAAAAGAAAGGACGTCACAATCAGACCGAGGCCTGACAAAAAGAGCATTTCATTGCCCTGTCTTTCTACAACATGATTAACAACACCTGCATTGATTCATAACATTTTACTGTGTCAGTTTAATCAGAAAAAAAAGGCTAGTAAAGGATAGTCAGTCACTAAATAAAAGTGAAAACATTATAGGACATCTGCTAAAAGACATTCTGCAGGGGATTTAAAGGTAATTAACAGGATATGACAAATTAAATATTTTGTGCTGGCTTTTAAAGCTGAGCTTTAAACTATGACTGCAAATATATATGTCCCTGTGGAACAATTTTGCATAAAGTGTAGAGTAATGATTGAATTTAACTCAACTTTGAAAGCGTGAGCCCATCATACTCTGCTCATTTTACGGCAAAGTAAGGTTACCCCACATATGGGTATTAAAGTCACTCCCCCCACCATTGCTGTTGCAGACCACAATATCAGTAATTCTCTGTTAACCACATTCTGGGAACTGTGCCTATTGCAGCTGGCCGACCAAGAGTGGTCAACACTGTTGTCACATTTTACTGCTAAATAATTGCATTCTTCCCATCACATGATATTCTTCACTTTACTCTATTGTGATGAAATGTCGCTGCCCCTATTGCTTTCCACCACTTATGAGGAGAACTGCATTGTTTAGGTAGGATGGGGCCACCATATGTCCCTCAACTTCTGCTATGCTAAAATTTCCATTACCCTCATCTTTAATTAACTGGATAGATGACCAAATAAGTGCTAGAGATCTTTATTGTTTAAAAGATTGTCTGCACTCAGGAAAAAATTTAAAGAAGAAAGCTATCACACACATTAACTGGAATTAACTGGATATATGACCAAATAAGTGCTAAAGATCTTTATTGTTTAGAAGATTGTCTACACTCAGGACATCATTTAAAGAAGAAAGCCATCACACACATTAAAAAGGAACCATGGCTGCTGTGGCCTGGAACTCAAAGCATACTCAACATAAGTTAGTGTTCACAACTACTAGGCTGTCAAATACATTTATTCCTTGCCAGGTAATGAATTATTGAAATGCTTACTAAATTAGCAAAATTACAGTAAATACAAGGGACCATCAGAGATTTATTTGTGAAGTGAACTGTGGGAAGTTGAATGCCTAATCTGAAAAATGTAAGTCAACAAAAACCAAGCTGGGAATATAGCTGCAGGTTGATCAGGACCTACAATTTTATCACACACAGTTCTCTTGATTACTCAAGAGAGCAGCTCCATCACGTCCTGGCATAGATGTGAGCGAGATGACATGCGCCCTTGACATTTTGCCAGTGGCATTGCTTGAATCACAGGCACCCCACCCCCTGGCTTTGCCCCTCACCCTCTTCCGATTTTATAACTGCGAGACTTAGCAGGTTTGTAGCAGAGTTGAAGTATTTCATTCATTTAATTTGTTTTAGTCTATTTTTTTTTTTTTTAAACGTGTTTTTTTTAGATTACCACAGTTCACAGAACAAAACATATATTGCATTACAAATATTTCCAGTCAGGACAATGCAAAACATTTTTTGTTCACGGAAAAAAAAAAATTGTGGTGGGATTTGAGTTTGATCTCATCCACAACAAGAGTTCAGAGTTAAGACAAAAAGCTTATCCTGAGCCTTTGTGAATTTTCAGACATTGTCTTCTAAACAATTTTTGGCACATTTACTATACATGCGTAGAATGATTCAACAATGTGTAAATTGTCTGGAATCTGAAGTGAATTCAAAGTGAGAAGTACCCAGATTGGAAAAAGTCTCCAAGTCAACTACATTTTCAGTTTAGCAATCTTTTCTCTCTTTTCTAGATGAACTATTTATCCATTAATTGCCAACATTTACCAATTTAAGGAATATGCTTCAAATTGCTTATTTTTTCGTGTTTGGTTGCTTTGGGTGGATCCAGAATCTGAAATTGTGACATATCGAGGCAGTTTTTGAATAGTACACATATACATCCACACAAATATACTTACACACATTTATACAATGACAAATACCCACACTCAGATACATACATACATGCACAGACAGACATACATAGAAATATACAAAAAAACAGATTCATACATACAACATGACTTTGGGCATTTATTGATTCAGTGATGGTGGTCACTTGCTCAGTCTCCATTGCCATTCAGGCATAAATGGGAGCAATTGCCCTGGGCTCCCCCCTGGATCCGCCACGGTTTTTCACCATGGGTATCCTTTTTGCAATGACCTGTGCTGACTTGACAACCAAACTGCAAAATTAAGTTAATTAACCTAAAATATATGTGTTTCATAATTATTGTTTTATCCTTTTAAATTCGCTATTAATTTGGAAATGCGCTCATTACGATATCATGCTGCTGAATGAACAAGCCATTTTGTGATCAGATGGAAGAAATGATATGGAGGTTACGCACTAAACGTCAAATTGTGCCTACTTGAAAACAGAGTTGCAAACTTAAACCAAAAATAGACAAGTTCTGGTTATAGCTAAACTGGAGTATTTTCACAAGCAAGTTAGACATTTTGCAATCGGGTTTTGATTGAACTACCGTTTAATGTTTAGTGATTAACCCCCTAGAAAGCCATTGCTGGCATGTCATGTCAAAGTAACAGTAAAGTAAACAGGGGCTTGGACCATACAAATGCATGTGTCGGTTTGGATTTTGAACAAACTCTTTTGATAGATGTTAAACTGTGTGTGGGTTAGAAGCTGTCTGCTCCATACGGGTAAGCTTAATAAAAGAAAAATAGGATTCAGTACTGTAGGCTACTGTGCTGAAAAAGACATACATGCATATCAGACCTTTTTTAGTAAAGATTTCGATAGATGTTTATGGCAAATAATGTAAACACAGGTGGGATGTTAGGAGGAATTGTATTCCCATTTTTGGAATGGAGGAATATCTTCCTGCTCCCTATAGCACTGATGGTTAACCACAGCACTGTATAACTGGTTTTCCCATGATGCCCTACTTAATTCCCACTGGGCTGCACAACCAAGTTTACAAAAACAATAGTTGTTTTGCCACTGTTTGTTTTAAGTAGGAGTCTCAACAAAGACAATTTTAATGGAATCAATGGTGACAAACAAAATAAAATCCTGTAGTGTAGTTAATTTTATTTACACAAGTATTTTGTACAGTTAGTAGATATTTTATCCAGTGCAAAATTCCTCAGCAAAGAGGAAAGTGCAAAAAAGTATATAAATCACTTCACATGCATCCATCACTGAATGGCACAAGCCCTGTGCATTGTGGGTAGTTGTAAGCTTTGGGGATAGCCACTCAAATTCACTTTAGAATTTTTAAAGGAAGCAGATGAGATCATAAGATAAGTATATAAGTATACATAACTAGAAAACGTAACATACTGAATTCTTGCATCTTATAAAAAATATGTATACATATGAGTTGTTAAAGACATGTATAAAGCTAACTATCCGTCAAACACAGTTACTGTATCTATACTATATGCAGCTGGAACAATTTATTACCAGGGTGTGGATGCATATACAGAAATAATTTAACATAATAACTGGTTATAGGATTGGAATTACAATAAGGCTATAACTCTAAAGCTCAGATAAATGTATCCTGTGAATTGATCAGATACAATCCAAATTGGCTGTAGTTAGTTCTAAAAATATGTCTGCACACATACATATTATTATGCTGTACCATACATATATGCAAATGTAAACGTTTAATATGACATCAATTCATCTTTTCACCTTTGCCTCAAATAAGGAGAGACAGAGAGACGGTCATTCACTTAACTTGATGGTAAGAATTATAAAACATTATCATATCTCTCTCAAAGTATAACCTACAGTGCCAACTATACTAAAATGTAATACTGTATATGAAAAGGTTTAAGATACTTAAGGAAAAGTTAAATAAAACTCTGCCAAACTCCCATTGTGCCACACAGTGATATGCAATAACCACTGAAAGAAAGTCACTTTTTAGACCAAACTTATTTATTTTTAATTCATTCAGCAATGACCAGCTGCTATAAAAATACATCCACGCGCAACTATGTGAATATTATCAACAATCAAACTATATGACCCTTGATCAATCAGGCTTTTGTCCAAATCACTCAACTTTGACTGCCCTCTTAAAAGTTTGCAATGACATCCAAATTAGCCTGGAAAGAGGAGACTTAACTGGAGCTATTTTCCTTAATTTTGCCAAGGCTTTAACACAGTAGATCAGGCATAGGCAATCTTCGGCACTCCAGATGTTTTGGACTACACCTACCATAATGCTTTGCTTTGTGGGAGCATTATGGGGGATGTAGTCCACAACATCTGCCGAAGGTTGCTTATCCCTGCAGTAGACCATTGCATTCGTTTGCAAAAACTTAAAAACCCAGGTATTGGTGATCATCTGCTAACCTGGTTTCGATCATATGTATCAGACCGATTGCAATATGTGACCATTTCTGATAGCGCCTCCCTCCCTCTTCCAGTCACGTGTGGTGTTCCACAAGGCTCCATACTCAGCCCCCTGCTATGCATATTATTTATAAATGATCTGCCTAACATCTGCAAATCCTCAACTGTACACATGTACGCAGACGACACAGTAATCTATGCTAGTAAACCCAATCTACCGCAGATTGAGGCTGTGCTCCAAAACCAATTCACAGAGGTAGAAAAGTGGATAGCGGTTAACACAGCAGTTCCCAAACTGTGTGCCGCTGCACCCTGGGGCGCCGCGAAATATTTAGCTGGTGCTTTGATCATATGATCATAGCACCAAGAACTTTGCCTCTCTCTCCCCTGCCGACTCTGCAGGACCAGAGGGAAGATCATAGATCTCCCTCTCCGGCCTGCTAGCACTGTAATGCTGACAGCCGGCAGGGGAGGGAGAGAGAGAGAACCCGGGGGAGCTCTAACCCTGCCGCTCAACTGGGTTCTCCTCTCGTGAGCTCGGAGCATTGCCGTGGCTACCATGGAAATGCTCTGAATCTCGCAAGAGTGAACTCTAGCAGATTCTGAGGTTCACTGAGTTCACTCTCACCACTTGGCCCACCAGTGCTTCCCCACGGACCTCCAGAGATTAGTACGGTCTCCCTTCCCAGGCAAAGGTAAGCAGGGAGGGGATATATCAAAATTATTATTATTTTTTAAATTACATTTTGTGTAATATTTATTAATCTACCCTCCAACCCCACAGACCCACAATAATTCTCACCATACACACACTGCCCCCATACACACACACTGCCCCCCATAAACACACACAGTCCCCCTTACACACACACTGCCTCAATACACACACACACACTGCCCCCCATGATATGCACACACTGTACCCCTCACTCACACACTGCACCCTTTACGCGCAAACTGCACCCTTCAAACACACAGACACAATACACCCCTTACACACACACACATACATTGTGCCACACACACCACTGCCCCTATCCTGGCCTTCTTAAACAGTTTGTCTAGTTACCTTGGGAGGGCACCACGGCACTCCTGGCACCATAACCACTACAGCGTGCTGTAGTGGTTATTCTGCCTGGATTGTTTCTTTAAATAAACTACCAGTGCCCCTCCCAAAGTTTAGGTTCTGGATCCGTCCCTGACAGGGAAACATTTCTGCTGACAGGGGCCTAGTATATGCTGCAGTGCTGTACATATATACAACCTAGAATATTTTTTGACTTGGGGCGCCTTGGAAAAATATTGAAATATTAAGGGCGCCTTAAACCTAAAAAGTTTGGAAACCACTGGGTTAACAAACTCTTCCTAAACACTGACAAAACTGTTACAATGATTTTTTGAACTCAAAATCAACAACTATGTATCAGAACAAATTCAAATATCACACTGTCAGCAGTCTGTTCTTTCAAATATGTTGCTAGACCCCAATCTATCATTTGGCCTTCACTTTGAAAAATCTCTTCAAAACTTTATCCAAAACTAGGTGCCCTGTACAGAAACAAATCCTGCCTAAGCCCTACAGTCAGTGGTGTATCCTGGTTTTGTGCTGCCCTAGGCAGGACAAAACTCAGGCGCCCCCCAACCCCCCCTGCGCGCGCGCCCCCACCCATCCCTTCCCCCCGCGCGCGTGACCCCTCCCATCCCTTCCCCCGCCTTCTAAATACACACACAGACACACACACTCACAGACACACTCACTCACACTAACAGACACACACACTCACACACTAACAGACACACACACTAACACACACTCACTAACAGACACACACACACACACACACTAACACACACTCACTAACAGACACACACACACTAACACACACTCACTAACAGACACACACACTCTAACAGACACACACTCTAACAGACACATACACTCACATTAACACATGTACTTTTTAAACCTCCCCCCCCCTCCAGCCTCCTTACCTTTGGGAGTGCTGGGGAGGGAAGGGGTTCTCTATCTCCCAGTGGCTGCTGGGTGAGCGGCATTGGTGAGCGGGCGGGCAGCTGGCGAGGGAGCTCTTCCTGTGAGCTGACTGCTCAGCTCCCTCACGCGCTGCAGAGTGAGGCTGGGAGCCGGGATATGACGTCATCAACCCGGCTCCCAGCCTCACTCTGCGGCGCGCGAGGGAACTGAGCAGTCAGCTCACAGGAAGAGCTCCCTCGCCAGCTGCCCGCCCGCTCGCCAATGCCGCCCGGCGCCCAGCATGTCTGTTAGCCGCGAGGCTAACATGACATTTGCCCTGGGCATTTGGGGGGCGGCTTTTTTGGCCGCCCCCTGAAAAATACCGCCCAAGGCAAATGCCTTGTTTGCCTCGCGGCTAAAACGCCCCTGCCTACAGTAAGGAAACAGATTATGGTGATGTCATTTATGCACCTGCATTGCAAACCCACCATTATAAACTTAATACATTGTATAATTTGTTCTGCTGCTTTGTACTAAAATGTAATTACTTAACCCACCATTGTGACATGTTAAAAGAGCTAAACTGGCTAACTCCATGCCCATGAGGGTTTAGGCAGACTCAGAAACAAATGGTGGCCACACAAAATATTGACACTTTGGGCCCAAATTGGACATTTCCACTTAAGGGTGTACTTACTTTTGTAGCCAATGGTTTAGACATTAATGGCTGTGTGTTGAGTTATTTTGAGGGGACAGCAAATTTACACTGTTATACAGGCTGTACACTTACTACTTTACATTGTAGCAGAGTGTCATTTCTTCAGCGTTGTCACATGAAAAGAAGTGTCATTTCTTCAGCGTTGTCACATTATAAGATATAATAAAATATTTACAGAAATGTGAGGGGTATACTCACTTTTGTGAGATACCTTATATATTGTTTGTATATTATATTTTTTTGTAATATTGTACCCTATTGTAACAATGCAATGTTTTGTGAACCCAGGGCATACTTGAAAACGAGAGAAATCTCAATGTATCCTTCCAGGTATTTTATAAATAAATAAATATGCTGATTACAGTAAAAAGCACATAACATTAACAATCAATGAGCCCTAACTGAAGCATGTATTGTAGGTACCAGGATGCTAGGCCTTTAAAGGTGCTTTAGTAAATCTGAACAACATGCAGATGTGAGGGATAAGGACTATAAGCCCACCAATAGAGATGTTGCGAACCGTCCGCGAACTTCTTGCGAACGGTTCGCCGCGGTTCGCCACGAGCTGTTCGCGGTGAACTCCGGTCAGCTGACACGTCCCGGCCAATCTCCAGCAGACCCTCCCTCCCAGACCCTCCTACTTCCTGGACAGCATCCATATTGATGCTGGATGCTGTCCAGGAAGTAGGAGGGTCTGGGAGGGAGGGTCTGCTGGAGATTGGCCGGGACGTGTCAGCTGACCGGAGTTCGCCACGAACAGCTCGTGGCGAACCGCGGCGAACCATTCGCGAGAAGTTCGCGGACGGTTCGCGACATCTCTACCCACCAATTGAAATAAAAAGCTGGCTGATGCTTTGAAGCTAAATAAACCTATATTGAACCAGTAAGAATGTCTGAATGAAAAAAAAACAAACAAACTGACCTTTAGGCTAAAAAACCTAGATCCTGATAGAACATTTTTGGGGAGATATGGGAGGTTGAGAGACAATGAACAGAAAATCTGCAGTGTGTATGGGAATCTGCAAACAAAAAGAGGTGGTGGGGTAGAGGACATCCCAGTTTAGCACCAATGGTGATAGAGAAAGAGGTCAAAACAGAGTAATTCAAAGTAATTCTATTTCATGGGTACATAAATCAGGTAATACATAATATCAGCTTAAAGGACAACTATTTTTTTTTACATAATCATTTCACCAAGTTTTGAAAGGAAATAGATTTGTTTTTTTAAATGAGGAATATGTAAAAATATGTAAAAAAAGAAAATTAGAATAACTTTAGTATATGACAGGATCCGTCAGCCATATATACATGCACCTTGGGTCAAACAGTGTTTGGAAACAGACAGTTAGTCTCTATGGTCTTCCCTGTTTCTGAGCAGGGGAAACCATAGAGTCTGTCTGTTTTGTTTGGCTAAGAAATGCTGACAAATCCTGTGATATACTGAAGGTGGTGATGAGTTTATCAATTTTTTTTTACATATTCTTCATTTAAAAAAAAAAAAAAAAAAATATATAGCAATACTTGCTGAAAAGAATATTATATTAAAAATAGTTCTGAGGTAACAGTAGTCCATTAAGGCCAAACGTGTTTCCAGGTGACAAGAGAAGTCCAGCCTTTATAAAAAGCATCTGAAGCATTTGTTAGGACTATTATTGGATATTGTCAGTTCCAGGAGTGATATATGACATTTATAATTCTGGTAGTGTTGTTCCTAGTCACCTTGTTTGGGTACAAATGACACCTGTTTAGGGTGTATAATTAGTGAGATGAAGGGGCTGAGTCTGTGTCATGATCACAAAATGAATATATCATCTGATCTGAGTACTAGTATGCCTGAGTATTCCAGTACATACAGGAATATTCTAGCACTTTCTGGAAGCCTCCAATTGGGTTGTGCATAGGAAGAAAATGTATCCAAGGCTTAATTCCTACGTCCGATATTCTACAGCTGCTCTGGTTCTAACTTTTAGACTTCCAGTCTATATGTCAGCCTTAAAAACACTGGTATTTTGCTCAGTTATGAAGACTGTTAATGTGAAAGTGTAAATTTCATGTTTTCAAGGCAGCTACCAAAGAGTGGTTTCAGAATGGTGAGAAACTCATTGCACCATAACCACTACAAGGAGCTATAGTGGTTATGGTATGCCGCCCAACCTACTTCTGAGTCTCAATTTACAGGTCCTGTCCAAGCCATCCCAACTTTTTTCCCAGTGCCCCAACCTTTGGGGCTACCAGAGAACTGTCCCTTGAAAATGTAGCGTGAGTGCGTCATTTGACACACTTGTGCTGCACTCAGTGCACTAGGACCTTGTAGATAGCACTGAAATAGTGCTCACTGCACACCCTACACTCGGTAGGCTGGCCTGCTGAACTGGAATGCAGGCCAGGCTGACTTGCCAGTAATTTTGGCAGGTCCTGCCCCCTTTATGACCCTTTTGGGGTGTATGGGTTATGGTTTTCAGAGCACCCATTTAACACTAAATATAATTTTTTTGAGCACATAGAACCAAGGATTAGAAGTCTCGATCAGGGAAATAAATCAACAATTAACATTAAAATTACTGAGAGGAATGCACTCTGGGACTTGGTAATACAAACATAACAGATTTAAAACAAAGATATTTTCCCTACATTTTGGTGTAATTTTGCAAATCTTTTGTCTAATCCCCACAAACCAAGAAAGCCGTTCAATATTTGAATAAATCAGGTATATTCTTTCTCCTTTAGTAGTTTCTATTTGAATGTCTGTGTGGAACAGCAATGTGTACATGGGAAATGATATTTAATAACTGTTCTGTACAACACTTCTAAGCTGTACCGTTTCCTGTATAATTTTTTTTATACCACAAAGTTGTGCAGTATTAGGAATACAGATAGAAAGTTATGGCAAAAATGTAACTTCAGAAATACACTGTCTTCCCAAGACAAGTTAAACAGGGCCTCATAGTTTCCACTACATCCCCAATGAGAGTCAAAAGGTCACTGTGAGCTCTGACTTAAAAAACAAAGGGATGTAGAGGAAATTATTCTCTTAAATTTGCCCAAAGAATCTGCCTTTTTTTTTTTTTTTAGATTCTGAGTGAGGAAACAGAGTGCTGCGGAAACCAACCTTACTCCTGTTATTCTTCAAAATAATAAGTGACATAAATAACACTATGTGACTGCCGTTTAAATTAATCTTTGGTCCCCTCATTCTATTACGCTGCAGGCTTTTTTTTACTCTTACATTTGCTGCACATCTGCTGTTTCTGCAGAGAAGTGATTGAGATTTCTGACTCAATTGTGGTAGTCTCATTGTTTTCACTGTGAATGCTGTGCATATCTGCAATAATTGGTTTACACAGCTCAGTTGTGAGTTATTTCATTCATGATAAAAAATGAAAGAAACTGCAGTTCAGGTTAAGATCTTGAAGGGGTCATGGGACTTACACATATAGTGAATAGAATGCAAGGAAAGAAAAATCTGAAGAACAGCTTTGTAAGAAGTGGGTTTTAAGATAGAGTGTTAAAGTGATTGCATCTAATTCTAACCTATTTAACTTACACATGTATTTGCAGCTTGACATCTTAGAATAAAACTAAAAGCACAGATGATATTAAACACGTAGGCATGGGTGTTACCAAAATAGCCTGGCAAGGTAGAAAGTAGACTATTCCTTTATCAAAATCAATATGTATATCAATACTGATACAATTCTCATGGTTGGTGATGTTTTTAATAAATATGGTCTTGCACATTAAGATGTTTTTGAAGTTGTTTTCTTTGAATGGGCATACTTTGAGAGTAATGATGCTAACATTATCAAAGTTCTCAATTCAGTTTCCCCTGGCAAAATATGTAAAACAAACAGAAAATGATGCAAATGTTACATACCAGCAACTAAATAATAAATAAGTCCAAATTATATTTTAAAATTCTGTTAATCAAAACTTCATCAAGATAGTAAATATGTATGTGGATTTATTGTTGGATTCTCTGGCTTCACAGAAAACTTGGTACAGATGTGAGCACGATGCAAAACATATCAAAAAAATAAAATGAAAAGCCTGTTTAACCTGCAGAATCCCCTGAACAGTGTTTCAATCACTTTTCCCGCAAAAGTAAACACCATTGTTCTGATCCTACACAGGTAAAACAGACGTGCTGGTGAAATATTACCAAGCAGGACAGTCATTAAAATTCAGTCATTTCCAAATACAATTGCTGCAGCCAACTGGCACCACTCAGTTTGGACGGACTTGTTTCAGGTTAAAGGCCTACAGCTTACTGTTTCGTTTTTTGTTAATAGTATTTTTTTTTTTAATTTTGAAACAGATGTACAGAAAGCGAGCACACAATAGTGTTTAGCATGTATGAGAGCAAATCTTATACACACTGCAGTATCTTTTAGAAATAAAAAATCAATAAATATGAACCCGTTAAAAACAAAGACATATTTTCAGGGTCAAACATCATAAGTGCATTAGAGTACAAAACCACGAGGTTCTAATGGAACCACTATCAACCCAGTGATTCTAATATTGCAGATGTAATGGCTTGATGTAATCTGCAGACTCAATGAACATCAAACAATGTGTTCAAAAGGTTTTTGCACTGTAAGGCAGAATGCAAGATCTTCCATAGAGAACTGTTCTTCCATCCACTGAAACCATAGACCAAATGGGGGTTGTTTGTTTCTAAAATAGAGGTATGAGCCATTGAACTATATTTATAATCCATACTATCGTGGATTACTTATAGGTAGAGGATGGAGTGGTGGTATGGTGTAACAACATAGGGGTCGGTACAAAAGGGAAAGATCATCTTAGAATTTCTTATTGAGATTAAAAAGTTGTGGCATATTGTAAATGGCATATTAAGGGACAGCCCCAGCATATATGGAGCAGAGTCCTAACTGGGTGCCAACATGGATACATTGCCAACAGCAGTAGTCAGCCGATGTGTCTATAGTATGTAGGAGGTGAGGAGTCTTATACCAGTGGGAGAGGAGTTTGTATTTTGATTTTTGGACTTTAGTAGAGATTGCACAGTAGTGAGTGAGATGACATAACTTGTGATACAATGTAACCCTGAATACCTCCTCCCGTCTCCTGAAGACATATAATCTAGTGTTCTTGACTGACATTGAAGAGTGGCATAAAACACTGATATCCCATAGTATGGGGGTCAGGATTAACACATAAGGATTCAAATGACATTAAAGGGATTCTATAGTGTGAGGAATACAAAGTTCTATTGGACTGAACTGGGACACTGCAGCCAGACCACTTCAATGAGCTGAAATGGTCTGGGTGCCTGTAGTGTTTATTTAAGCCCCGCTCTAATATGGGGTGCTGTGGGATGGAATTAAGAAACGCATTGAGTTGAGTATATCTAGATTCAACCATAAGAGCCCAGTTGGAGTCTCCCAGAAGATCCAGCAACTGCAAAACTATTAATTTAACCAGGAGATGTATAGTTTGTAAAATGGGGTAGCCAAATGGGCATGTATAGGTAGAAACCTCTAAGTCTAGCATGAAGGTCGGCTTACATACTAAAGGGAATTGCAGGAATGGGTTTAAGGATAAGTCCAGCTTGGCTGCAATGGCAGACCAGACCTAAATTGTGGTCAACAATAAGAGATGGGAGAGTGACAGTCTCATGCTCAGGTGCAGGTCCATCCAAAGTAGTGCCATCAGTGGTCTGCCCAGCTGGGTAGTCTCTGCCTCTTTCCACAATTTGTAACCCCGTCCACAGACCACGCCACCACCCTCAGGAGATGTGTAGCTATATAATACTGCTTAAAGTCTAGCAGTGCTAAGATCTTCCCTGATCTAGCTTAACATATGCAAGACACCTAACAACAATAATTTTTTGTGGACCCAGGAAATACTTGAAAATTAGAGAAATCTCAATTAGTGATGTCCCGAACAGTTCGCCGAACGGTTCACCGAGGACGGCGAACATAAACATAAACTTTGACCCTGTACCTCACAGTCAGCAGACACATTCCAGCCAATCAACAGCAGACCCTCCCTCCCAGACCCTCCCACCTCCTGGACAGCATCCATTTTACATTCATTGTGAAGCTGCATTCTTAGTGTCTGCTGACTGTGAGGTACAGGGTCAAAGTTTAGGTTTATGTTCGCCATCCGCGTATTTTTTGTGTTTTGCAATGAAAGCATGTTTTAAATTGAAAATGTTAACCAAGGGGTACCTGGAGAATACTTAAAGAGGCTGTCTAAGCAGCAGATCAACAGCAAAAAACAAATGTGAGGAAGGCTGAACTCGATGGATGCAAGTCTCTTTTCAGCTATGTAACTATGTAACCTTTGTAGCCTGCTATAAGAGTATGGTGATGAGTTTTCTGGTGGCATGCCACAGTAAGTCATAAAACTGTTTTATATTTGTTTATCAATTACTTTGGTCTTCTGGGTGCCCATGGTCCGTCCCTCGTGGGAGGTAAGAAGTCAAAGGGGATGTCTAGCATAACTACTCAGCACAATGTAGTGGTTATGATACATGGAAAAGGGACTCTCTGAGGATAATATCCACTACAGCTTTGTGTTGTGGTTTAGTTAAAATGACTATCTGGATGCAGTCCAGGAAAATTGGAATTCGAGTAGTTTGAGAAAGAATGGGCTTAAAAAGAATGAAAAAAATTGAGTTCTTTGTTTTATAATACTTTTTTATAGTTCTTTTTATATTTTATAAGAACTAGATGAAAAATGTTAAACAATATACAAAAGAAAAACAGTTCAATTTTTTGTCGTTCTTTATAAATCTGTTAGAGTTATTTACTAAAGTGAGAATTGAAAACGAATTCCAAGTGAATTTCAAAATAGCTGAACTGGAAAAATTAACTATGCTTTCAAATCTGCTGCTCTGGCATTAGATTTGAAATTCACATGTATTCACTTTGAATTCTCACTTTAGTAATAATAATAATAATAATATAATCATGTTACTGAGTTACTGAGAGGGTAGTGGATGCATGGAATAGCTTTCCAGCTGAAGTGGTAGAGGTTAACACAGTAAAGGAGTTTAAGCATGCGTGGGGCGGGCATTAGGCTATCCTAACTATAAGATAAGGCCAGGGACTAATGAAAGTATTTAGTTGGGCAGACTAGATGGGCCGAATGGTTCTTATCTGTCGTCACGTCACATTCTATGTTTGTCTGTATTTGTGGTTTTGTCGGACATGTGGGTTTGTAGGACATGTGCGATGTAATATTTGGATGATAAAAATGGGTTTTTCCTGGTACCCAAAACTCAGCACATCTACTGCCACCAAGATCATGTTCAAGTTTCACTTTCTATTTATCTGTATAAATCCATCCAAATGTTGATGGTAATTATGTTTTAAATGACAGTTAGAAATGGTTATTTCTCCATAGTCTCACCCAGTTGTCTCAGTGGGCCTTAATCATTCTGCATACCAGGTTACAAACTCCTCTGTCTTGCTTCAACTAGCACAGGAGAGAACAATCTGAGCCGGCTTTAAAATGTAAAATCATAAAGTCATTCATTCACTGTATGAGATGCGACGACTTGCCTGGCATTTTAACAATTATCTTTCTTGAACCTTTTCAACCCATGAGGCATACCAGTCACAGGGTTGCTTAAAAAAACAACAACAGTGCAGCCACAAAAACAACCTTTAAAAGGAAGGATAAGAGCTACATTTTTGGGTGTCTGATCATACATAATCCATATGACATTTAGGGAAAGGTAAAAGATTTAAAAAATGGTTCATGACAAAAGCAAAATATTAGAACAAAACCACTTAGGATATGGGAAACTATTTTTACAGATAAGTCTGAATATAACAGCCTTTCTGCTATAGCTTTTAAGAAAACAATTATGTTGCAACTTCCGTATAAAGCCACTCAACTAGAATGACACGTTTTTCACGTGTTCCTATTTTTTTTCCTAATTTCACCAGTCAACACTGAAATACGAAGTCCTTGTGAGAAGCAGTATGAGTCACTGATGTTGTGTAAATGAAAGACACTGTTTGAACCACTTTCAATACTAACTCTCCAGTTAGGTTTACTTCAAGGGGACATCCGTGGCCTCTGATTTCTTAAAATGGCCATTAACTTCCATTTGGTTTGGGAACAGTGATATTGGAAAACCATACTGCGTAGATTAATGTAGTGTATAGGACAGGTTAAGCTGTGGGTAGTGATCAAGACAGAAGTGCTCTATTTCAGCTGTTTTAGCAGATGTTTGAAATAAAATGACCACTACAGGTTGGGGACAACCATAATTGCTTAAAGGGACACTATAGTCACCAGAACAACTACAGCTTATTGCATTTATTCTGGTGAGTAGAATCATTACCTTCAGGCTTTTTGCTGTAAACACAGTCTTCTCAGAGAAAATGCAGTGTTTACATTACAGCCTAGTGATAACTTCACTGGCTACTCCTCAGATGGCTGTTAGAGATACTTCCTGGGTCATGGCTGCCTAAAATGCATCCAAACATTCAGTGTCTCTTCCCTCTGCATGCAGACAGTGAACTTTCCCCATAGAGATTCATTGATTCAATTCATCTCTATGGGGATATGCTGATTGGCCAGGGCTGTGTTTGAATTGTGCTAGTTCTGCCCCTCGTCTGCCTCCTTGTCAGTCTCAGCCAATCCTATGGAGAAGTACTGTGATTGAATCAGGCCACCACTTCTGATGACGTCAGCAGACAGCTTGCTATTCTGAGGCAAACAGCATGCAGAGCTACAGCTTCAGGCTTGAATACAAGTAAGATGTTGCTATATTTAAGGAGGCATAAGGGGCCCAGAGGGGCAAGATGGTGGTTTTAACACTATAGGGTCAGGAATATGTTTGTGTTCCTGATCCTATAGTGTTCCTTTAATTCACTATGGACAATGAATTAAAATGTACGCAACAAATGAAAAAGAAAAGAAGAAAAGAAAAGCTTGTCTTTGAAGTTCCCACATTTGCAGCTAATCTCCAGCCTTTGTAGCTGTTGCAGTCAGCTCAGCCTAAACCAGGAAGTGTCTCAGGAAACAAGATGCTCCCATTATATTCAATGGATGCTGAGGATATGTACTTGGAGAGGCTGAGCAGGAAGCATAACTTCCTCCTGTGGTGTGTCTAAGTGAGAGATGACTTTTGCAATATGCCGCACTTAGAAGCAAGTTTGTACATGGATACATGCAACCTCTTAATGCCATCACATACAAAATGAGTATAAGTTGTAATGGTGCCTGTATTGCTCCTTTAGAAAACAACCAGTGGTTGGGTATATAGAAGAACTACTTTGGGATGTAATCTTTTTTTGACTTGTAATTTTTCAATTTGTATTTTACTTTGGTTTGTACACACAGTACAGTACTTTATCATAGCATGGAAACAGAACAGAACATACAACTAAAATATTTAATATAGGTACACGTCATCAAGCAAAAAGAAGAACTGGAGAAGTTCCTAGGAACGTAAAGATACATAGAGCCATTTAGAGCTAGGCTGCCATGCCACTGTGTAGCTAAAACTGGTCTTCCAAAAGCATCTAATGATGTGCTCGTGACATCACAGAACAGAAACAAGGCCCTAAAATGGGGACTTTCCCAAACCGGGACTGTTTGGCCTGCTATCTTGCCTCTCTCCCCTTATCTCCTCCATAGTGCACACATCAAAAAGATGAAGCATTTCCTAGAAATTTTTGTGAAGCCAAGGACCATTTTAGAGAGCCTTCTAATTGTGCTTTTCAAGTCAAAGTCTGCTCAAGTAGACTGGTTATTCCATGTTATTATTATTATTGCCATTTATATAGCGCCAACAGATTCCGTAGCGCTTTACAATATTTTGAGGGGATGTAACAATAAATAGGACAATTACACATGTGAAGTATTACCAATGATATTTAATAAAGTATAGGTAAACGTAGATAGGATCTGGGGCAATTATGAGGATCTCCATCTTCTGATACAGGACTGTGAAACACTAATCTGGGAGAATAAATAATTTAATTCCAGATTTATTTGAAAGCTTACATTTATCTTATGTGCAGGATCCAAGGTCTTCTACACATTGATGTGCTAAATATTTAACAATGCCCCTTTTAGCATGTATTAAAGGTAGATAATGTATTATGCTGATCTAATCCTGCTGTCCTAAAAGCTCTAGGGAGTATACAAAAATAGCACTAGCAATAGAAATGGACTTTGTTGATATGGAGCAGATCTTTCAGGATAATGTAATTAATAGCTAGACACCAGCATTTATAAACTAGATTTCAATATAAGAACAGTTGTATCAAAATGGGCCCTCATATTCCTGAGCCAAAAGAGAGTTCACGGATAACATTAGACATCATTAGAATTAAAGGGTTAAAGGCACACTGCAAAAATCTAAATCATGTATTCTCCTTTGTCCTATTTTGTTCTAAAAGTTATTCATGTATCCTTTTTTCAAATTATTCATTATATTGAGAATAATAAAACTTAATGAATATTTTTTACCTATATGCACATCTCGTCTGACCTTTCCTATCAATCCTGAGCATTAGTTTTTCTTTCATTTCTACTGTACACCATGCCTAAACATAGCAATGCTACCCAAAGTAGCTGAAAAGGCTCTCTCACAGCTGGTTTCATGCTCCATTCATAAAAATATATATATTTAGCTACAGAGAAAGCTAAGAGAAGCAATGCTTTATCTTTACATTTAAATTAAAAGTTTCTGCAACTTCCTGTTACAAATGCTGGGAATTTGAACCAAAGACTGGATGAGTATTTAAATGACACAGACCAATATATCATGAACGCGATTTGCCTTGCACAAAATTCTGGTCATGTTCACATTTTATATATATTTTTTAATATTATAGAACACAAGTGATATACACATATACATGTGTGAGCAGAAAGCAGGAATTGGATGATAATTTGCAGCCAATCCTGGTCGTCCTATTGTTTTCAATGCAATGCAGTGGAGTTTAGAGAGGACAACACTGCACAGTGTAGTTTAGAGGTTGCATGCAACATATGTCGGTGTCTGCTGTACAACATAAAAAGCTACGAGTAAGCCCCTACAATTCACTTACGCACAGTATGTACACTCCAGGCCATTCAAAATGTTGTACAGTTATGGTGCAGCGATGCTTTCCCTGTGACATTACAGAGTGAAGGGGTGGCTACATAACCACAGTTATCTTAGCACAGGGGTGCTCACAAGGTAGATCCCCAGATGTTGTAGAACTACAACTCCCATGATGCTTTGCATACCTTTAGAATACCTTTAGAATGACAAAGCGTCATGGAAGCTGTAGTTTTAAAACATCTGTGGATCTACCTTTTGGGCAACCTTGTCTTAGAATATTACTGAATTTATAAGGAATAGAAGAAAAATGGAGGTAGGAACATAGTGCTAATTTATTTGTGATCTATGCAAAAACCAAAAGCGGTTATTCTGCTTTGAATGCAGCTTTAACCCCTTAAGACCGGAGGGCGTACTATTACGCCCTATTTTAGGCGGCTCTAAACGCCGCCGGGCATAATAGTACGCCCTCGGGTCTTTCTATACTTACCCGGTCGCCGGCGATCCCACGCCGGCGATCACAGTTGGGGGGACTCCTAGGGAGCCCCCCGCGGCACGTCCGACCCCCTGGAAGCCCCTGCAGCCATGTGAGAGTGAGGTCCTTGCGAGGACCTCACAATCACATGGCCGGGATAGCTGGCTGCTGTATAGCCAGCAGGGGGGCGGCCTGTAATGACAGGTGGTCCCCCTGCTGGCTGGAAATAAAATTTAAAAAGTTAAATAAGTGTAAAAAAATATATATATATACTTTTATTATTATATATATATGATCTAAGTATATATATATATATACACACACACACATATACTGTCTAGGTGTATTTTACTATTAATATATATATATATAATTATATATATATATATATATATATATATATATATATATATTAATATCAAATTACATGTAGACTGATACTGATTAAATATATATATATATATATATAATTATTGTTATATATATATTTATATATAATATAAAAAAATTAAATATGTAAATACGTTAAAAAATTTAATTAAAAAAATAATTTAAAAAAATAAATAAAAAATATATAGATGTGTGTTATTTTGTTCTAACTGTATTGTGATATTAATATATATATATTTATATCAAAATACACGTAGAACGAAATAATATATATCTATATACATAAATATATACGTATATATATCACTATATATACCTATATATAAATAAAAATATTTTTAAAAAATTATATATATATATATATATATATACACATATATATATATTCACATACGTATATATATACACATATATTAATTCTACATATATATTTATATAATATTTTTACATAATTAGGTATCTTAATTAATTACAATTAGCGGGACCTGCCTGACAACCCATGCCGAAAGTAAAGGGAATTTAATTTGCTAACACTATATTTAACCCTATAACTTTCCAAAACACCATAAAACCTGTACATGGGGGGTACTGTTCTACTCGGGGGACTTCGTTGAACACAAATATTAGTGTTTCAAAACAGTAAAATGTATTACAACGATGATATCGCCGGTAAAAGTTAAGTTTTTTGCATTTTTCACGCACAAACAGCACTTACACGGACTGCAATACTTTTTACTGTTTTGAAACACAAATATTTGTGTTCAGCAAAGTCTCCCGAGTACAGCAGTACCCCTCATGTACAGGTTTTATGGTGTTTTCAAAAGTTACAGCGTCAAATATAAGGCTTGTGTTTCATTTTTTTCACATTAAAATTCTCCAGAATGGTTACGTTGCCTTTGAGACCCTAAGGTAGCCCAAGAATGAAAATTACCCCTATGATGGCATACCATTTGCAATAGTAGACAACCCAAGGTATTGCAAACGGGGTATGTCCAGTCTTTTTTAGTAGCCACTTAGTCACAAACACTGGCCAAAATTGGCGTTTTTTGCATTTTTCACACACAAACAAATACTAACACTAACTTTGGCCATTGTTTGTGACCAAATGGCTACTAAAAAAGACTGGACATACCCCATTTGCAATACCTTGGGTTGTCTACTATTGCAAATGATATGCCATTATGGGTGTAAATTTCTTTCCTGGGCTACTATAAAGTCCCAAAGGCAACGTAACCAATCTGGCGAATTTCAATTTCAAATGTAACGTGCTATATTTGACCCTGTAACTTCCCAAAACGCCATAAAACCTGTACATAGGGGGTACTGTTTTACACGTGAGACTTTGCTGAATACAAATATGTGTATTTTATTGCAGTAAAAGCAAACAGTATTATGACATTGACCGTTAAAATGTCATGTAGAACTAAAAAAAATTTAAAAAATCTTATTTTCTCCCATTTTTTTCATATTAAATTTCATAGCTAAATATTTCATATTAAATGAAAGCCCTGTTTCCCCTGAATAAAATGACATATAATAAGGGTGGGTGTATTTAATATGAAAGAGGTGAATTACGGTTGGACAGACATGTAGCGCAAATGCCAGGTTTTGTTTACATTTTGTTTCGTTCACAACGTGTACATTTGGCTCCGTCCTTAAGGGGTTAAAAACGCCAAAACTAGGGAACGTTGGAATCTAAAATTTTCATACTTACAGCTGTGTATGGAGTTTCCTACTTACAGCTGTGTGGCTCTGCATCTGTTTTGACTAATAGAAGAATCAGGATGGCTAATAATTTAACTGTGTGGCTCCTAAACTCAACAAATGTTTGTCAAATAGATTTAAACACTCTAAACATATACTGCTTAGGACTAAAAACGACATCACTAAAGACAACAGACAAGGTTGCTTCAGGATAATAACTGTATTGCTTGCAGTTTAACCCCATAGTGACCAAGGACGTATCAGGTACGTCCGACAAATGGTCGTTATCGACCGTGGACATACATGATACGTCCGCGTCAAATTTGAGCGATGTAAGCGCTCTAACGGTATTGCAGCGATACCCCGATGTCCTGCAATACCCCCCCTCACTACCGTAGTGCCGGGTGATCGCTCCCCTGGAGCAAGCACTTCCGGATTGCCCCACGTGGCGCACGGCCCGTGAGGCAGAGCATCGGAAGCCATTAGGCAGACTTCCGATGCTCTGCCTGTGTGCTGAGTGCCTCGAGGGGTCGAGGCACTCAGTA
>OW240914.1:78534353-78561819 GCA_933207985.1 Pelobates cultripes | reverse complement strand
TTTGCATTTTTCACACACAAACAAATACTAACGCTAACTTTGGCCATTGTTTGTGACCAAATGGCTACTAAAAAAGACTGGACATACCCCATTTGCAATACCTTGGGTTGTCTACTATTGCAAATAGTATGCCATTATGGGTGTAAATTTAATTCCTGGGCTACTATACAGTCCCTAAGGCAACGTAACCAATTTGGCGAATTTCAATTTCAAAATGTAACGTGCTATATTTGACCCTGTAACTTCCAAAAACGCCATAAAACCTGTACATAGGGGGTACTGTTTTACACGTGAGACTTTGCTGAATACAAATATGTGTATTTTATTGCAGTAAAAGCAAACAGTATTATGACATTGACCGTTAAAATGTCATGTAGAACTAAAAAAAATTTAAAAAATCTTATTTTCTCCCATTTTTTTCATATTAAATTTCATAGCTAAATATTTCATATTAAATGAAAGCCCTGTTTCCCCTGAATAAAATGACATATAATAAGGGTGGGTGTATTTAATATGAAAGAGGTGAATTACGGTTGGACAGACATGTAGCGCAAATGCCAGGTTTTGTTTACATTTTGTTTCGTTCACAACGTGTACATTTGGCTCCGTCCTTAAGGGGTTAAAGACGCCAAAACTAGGGAACGTTGGAATCTAAAATTTTCATACTTACAGCTGTGTATGGAGTCTCCTACTTACAGCTGTGTGGCTCTGCATCTGTTTTGACTAATAGAAGAATCAGGATGGCTAATAATTTAACTGTGTGGCTCCTAAACTCAACAAATGTTTGTCAAATAGATTTAAACACTCTAAACATATACTGCTTAGGACTAAAAACGACATCACTAAAGACAACAGACAAGGTTGCTTCAGGATAATAACTGTATTGCTTGCAGTTTAACCCCATAGTGACCAAGGACGTATCAGGTACGTCCGACAAATGGTCGTTATCGACCGTGGACATACATGATACGTCCGCGTCAAATTTGAGCGATGTAAGCGCTCTAACGGTATTGCAGCGATACCCCGATGTCCTGCAATACCCCCCCTCACTACCGTAGTGCCGGGTGATCGCTCCCCTGGAGCAAGCACTTCCGGATTGCCCCACGTGGCGCACGGCCCGTGAGGCAGAGCATCGGAAGCCATTAGGCAGACTTCCGATTCTCTGCCTGTGTGCTGAGTGCCTCGAGGGGTCGAGGCACTCAGTAAAAATAAACTGGTAAAATAAATAAATAAATAAACAAATATATAAGTAAATACCCCCCCAGGACCTCGGACATACTAAGGTAATCCTAAATTACTTACCCGATCGCCACCATTCCCCAGCCGGTGGCGTTCCCCCAGCCCCAGCCAGTCTTCTTATCCACTGTGGGGACTGTCTGACAGCCCAGAAAGTCCCCCCTCAGCAAAAAAGACCCAAAGGGCCATGTGATCTGCCTGAATTGACGGTGGAAAAAGTAGAAAAAAAGTTTTAAAATAAAAAAGAAAGTTATTAAATAAAAAAATTTAAAATATATATATGCATATATGAGATATATATACATATATTATATCTATATTTCTATATATAGAAGTAATAAGCCCTTGCACTCCAACTCCAAAAAAACAATAATACCCGGTGCTCTGGTAACTAAGCAATATATACAGAAAAATACCAGCACTCCAAGGGTTTCCAAAGTATAATCTTCTTTATTCTCAATGACATCAACGTTTCAGCTCCCTTACAGAGCTTTCATCAGGAGATTTATATACATATATTATATCTAGATTGATCCTGATGAAAGTCCTAAGAGAGGACTGAAACGTTGATCCTAGCCCTTATGTTTTAATTCTTGTTGAATAAAGAAGATTTTTAACTGAAGACCGTGAGTGCTACCATTACTACTTTTTACTGGATATCTAAAGTCCCAGGTAAAAACACCCAGCATGTATACTTTACCATTATAGCCTGAGTGCAAGGATTTTTCATTATTTTGTATATATATATATATTTTATATATAACATAATACTAAGTGTATTTTGTTTATTAATATATACATATATTAATATACAAATACACTTAGAGTAAAATTACACACACATATATATATATATATATATATATATAATAACTATATATATTATTATTAAAAAAAAATGTAAAAAATGTAAAAACAATAAAATACATTTTTAAAATTATATATATATGTAATTTTATGCTAACTTTTTATATTTATATATACACTTAGAATAAAATTTTATATATATATATATATATATATATGAATATATAAATAAATAAAAATAATATAAACTATACATATGTCCATATACATAATTACATAAATCCTTTCATAAATATACACGTAGACTTCAAATATATAAATATGTATATATATATTTAAATTCAACGTGCATATTTATGTAATATTTTTACATAACTAAGTAATTTTATTGATTGCAATTTGGGGGACCTGCCTGACAACCCAGGCTGAAAGTCCAAAGAATTTAATTTGCTAGCACTATATTTAACCCTGTAACTTTCCAAGACACCCTAAAACAAGTACATGGGGCATACTGTTTTACTCGGGAGACTTCGATGAACACAAATATTAGTGTTTCAAAACAGTAAAACATATCACAGCAATGATATTGTCAGTGAAAATGAAGTTTTTTGCATTTTTCACTATAACTTACACTATACACTATAGTACATGTTAATATTGGGTATTTCTAAACTCAGAACAAAGTTTTGAAACTATTTAGCGCGGGTGTTTTTTGGCGGTTGTAGATGCGTAACAGATTTTGGGGTCAAAGTAAGAAAAAGTGTGGGTTTTTTTTACATTTTTTCATCATATTTTACCATTTGTTTTATAGTAAATTATATGATATGATACAAATAATAGTATCTTTAGAAAGACCATTTACTGACAAGAAAAACAGTATATAATATGTGTGGGTACAGTAAATGAGTAAGAGGAAATTTACAGCTAAACAAAACACCGCCGAAATGTAAAAACAGCCCTGGTCCTTAACGGTAAGAAAATTTAAAAACGATCTGGTCACTAAGGGGTTTAATAACATATTGCTACAGGTTAAACCATCTTATTATAGGATAATAAGCAGATTTTTACAGGCTAAAGATTACAATGCTAATGGATACCAACAAAATAAAAAGGATAGTTATGCAAGCTAGAACATACTATTGAAGGCTAAAGAGCTCGCTGCTAAAGGGAAAACTGCAAACTAGCACAGGATTAAGGTCAAAGATCACTGAGAATGTTCACAAAACTGTGAATATATGTGTCTAAAACTCATTTACTCAGGTCTAATCAGACTACTCAAGTCTGACACAGTGAATCCACTATTCAATAAGCAACTCACAGCTTTCATAAAGCTGTGTGCCAATTTTCTTCAATAGGAGATCATTTAATGAGAGATCACACCCAGATTGAAGGAGCATTTCCAGTAGCTTTATACTTCTATAGCGTCAGGATGCCAGAATCCATTGCTACAAGGGAGCCTGGCAAGATTTCGTTTTGAATAACCACTCATGTTGTTACGGCTAAAAAGTGCAGTTCCTCAAACAAAGATACATTCTTCTAAGAATAATGATGATGTTAATAAAACCCATCAGGATAAAAAAAATACACATCGTTGCAGGCTAAGGATAATGTTGCTATAGAAAATATGTTAATGATAAATAGCATGTTGGCACAGACTAAAGTCGACTACAATATTCGGTCATTCACTATTTTTGTTGTTTGTAGTTTTGTCATTTGTAGAAGCGCTACAAGAGCTACAAGTTCTATTCCTGGTAGGGTCAATTCATCTTTGTGAGGCGGGTAAGAAATTTAAAAGTAATGCTGAGATCTACTTTATTTTTCACCCAGAAAACAACCAGATAAATACTTAGACGTCCACTCCATAGATTGAATAAAAATATGTGTGCCTTTTTTTGTGTGTTTTCTGGGATATAGGTACAACAGATGAAAGCTGTTGGCATTAAGAAGAGGCAGTTTTTAATATCAGGCAAGCAAAAAATACATAGAAGGAAATGATTCTCCATTAGCATGTGGGTAAGCTGTCTACTGCAAATGTAAACATTACCTTTTGAAGGATACGTAAATAAGGCATGTGCAGTCTGTATATTGCAAAAAGATGCTGTGATCCTGCACTAAATGGCGTGAAGCTATTGCAAGGCCATAATAGCCAAGTACATAACTGACAATCTTCCCTGCTCGCCCTCCAGGATAGAGGTGTACAGGAAACACAGCAGGGTCAAGTATGCCCAGAAAAGGGGTGAGCCCATCTTCAAAGAGGGTGGCCAGGCTGACTGAAAGCTTGCCCCTTGGGCAGACCAGGCATGAAGCACTGCACCGCTGAAGAGATCTGTGCATGGTCCAGTGTCCATTCCCCTCCTGAATTTTAAAATCTGACAGTAGGTTTTAAAATGCGGGTCAGGTCCCATGGACGTATATTTGCTGTGACTGTACCTACAAACGAAGGACTGTCCTGACAAATTTGGATCTGTTGGCACGTATGCAAATAGGAAAAATTCTCTAACTCAACTACATTTCCAACTCAGCAATTTTGGTCTAAACATTGAAAGCTCACATTAAACTCAATATGAGTTCCAGACAATTGACGCATTACTGAATAACCCGCTAATTTACTCACTAAACTTTGAATTAGTATGGATTACAATCTGATTGTA
Source organism: Pelobates cultripes (assembly GCA_933207985.1). Classification (NCBI taxonomy): domain Eukaryota; kingdom Metazoa; phylum Chordata; class Amphibia; order Anura; family Pelobatidae; genus Pelobates; species Pelobates cultripes. Next base: position 78,557,125 of record OW240914.1, on the reverse strand, counting down.
AAAACTGAGGCTACAATAGCCAATTTCTGACTACAGCTGAGTTGGAGAAGTTTAAAAAATCTGATTTTATTTAGTGCAATATGGAGCTTAGTGAATAACACTGTGTGTGAATATCCCTGGCAGTGTAACAAGTATTTTATTTCTCTAAACTGTAAAGGTTTAGAGAAATAAACCCTTATTGATTACTAATATGTGTAGGAAAGGAATATGCACATACATACATCTCTACTCCTTAATAAATGCATAACACTGAAAAATATGTTCTTTTGAGTAACGAGATACACCTGAATTGATAATTATTTAGCATTGCATGCACTCTGAGAGACTGCCCTATTTTCAAACAGATATATATATATATATATATATATAATTTATTTTATATAGAAATTTGGTTTATTTACTAAACAAAGGATTATGGTAAAAAATAAAATTTAAAAAAATGCAAAACCTAGGCCAAAATAGTTAGAAAGATTTGCCAAGGCAGCTATAACCATTGTTTAGTTATTTTAAGCTAAAGTTTGCAGTTCAGGCTTCAAGTTGCTATTAATGAAATTACTGTTTATGGTGGATGAAAAATATTTGCAGATTATAGGAGTAGGCCAATAAACGTTAGGAGTCCAATTGATGCAATAAGATTGGCACATTTAGTAGCCTATGTGTTTACAAATCTCCATGGTCAAAATAAACAAATATATTTTTTTAAAGGGCAATATTGTTTAAACAATGCCTATTTTATTAAAAAAATATCGCTTTTTTTGGCTCAACAATGAGTAATGTGGGAGTTGTTTGTTGTTATTTTTATTATTGGTATTTATATAGCACCAGCTTATTCCGCAGCGCTTTATTATAAAAGGGGAATTTACCAAATGAGACAATAACAAAATGTAACAGGAACAATAGATAGTTGAGGACCCTGCTCAAATGAGCTTACAGTAGTCTGTTTGATTGGTTTGGAGGTGGTCTGGGGTCTGGGAGTGGAACATCTTTGCTTTTCTTGTTCTCTCCATTGCTTATTTCTATTTATTTTCTGCTAATTCTTTTCTTTTCTTTTTTAATTCTGTCGGGACTTTGCAATATTGTGAAAGTCTGGATACTACTAGTGCACAATGTTTTTATATGGTACGAATTCAGATGTCGTTACATTGCTTTTATCTTTTACAAATCCATATGTCTACCATGCTAATATTTGATTGACCAGTTCTCTGACTTCATGTATCCATGATGCAACAGTATAATGCTTCTTTTCAAATTTTTTGCTGAAAAACCAAGAGGTCAAATAAAAAAAAATAAAGAAATGAAAAAAAAATTATATATATATATATATATATATATATATAGATAGATAGATAGATAGATAGATATGGGAAGGCTGAGCTGTAAATTGTGGGAAGGGTTACCCAGCCTATAAATACACAGGCCTCCCCTTCCTCCGGGCGATACTTCCTGGTTCAGCCCACCAACCGCTTCCTTTATTATTATTATTTAGATAGCGCCAACAATTTCCATAACGCTGTACTTTTTTTCAAGCCATTTAATTATGGTGGGCCCTCTTTTTACAGGCCTACCCTAACATCGGTTTCAGGCATACTACAACCGATTTACACCACCACTACTATAACTCAGCTTATTGTCCATGACTACATATATATATATATATATATATATATATATCTCAAAATATTTTATTAATGAAACAAATATCTGACACTTGATTAGAAAAGACACAGAAGCACCGCTCAGCAGCTCTGCTTCCATCCTGCCTGTGCAGCAGCAGGTGATTTAGTCCTATTTAAGGTAATAATTAAATATTATTTTTGAACTCTGATGCCACCCAACAGATTCTTTATCATAAAATATTCTCTCCTACAATCTGAGTGCTGTGTACATGCTCACAAAGCTTTATCATGCATGGAAGGATCCCATAGTAAGTGTACGCAAAACGATTGATGTGTGTGCAAAATAAACCACTTGTTTTCTCTGCATTTGGCTTTTCAGCACTGCATAGGTGCTATATATTGTCCTATATTATCACAGCAATCAATGTCCAGATGTGCAGCGTATGCCTACTCTTAAACTATGTTTTTTTATTTCTTGTGTATGTATTGAGCAAACCAAAAATGTAACTTTTATGTACTGTGAGCTCAGGCCTTCAATGGGATCTATTTCCAAAGGTGGAGAAATGCACCCTGGCTGTCTGTCATTATGTTTGCTCCTGGTATTTAGCAAAGTCACAATGATAGGGTTTGCGAAATGTTACATGGGAAGTGACAGGGCCAGATGCACTCCCAGCATGGTCAGCCTGTAATCATGGGTTAAGTCATTCTTTTAAAGGAATAACTCTTTGAATGCCAGTGAGTGGAGGTTACATGTCACTTTACTGAAGTTTGCACTCTAGAGAGAGTGAGGACTGTAGTTATCCTCCACACATAATATACATATTGACTTGGGAAAGAAAAGGGGACACTAATTGTCATCCTGTGGAGTCCCCAAATTACTTTCTTTATGTTATATGTAATGTGAATGGGCAGCTGGCAGCAGTTCCAGTTTATTATGGATTTAGATGATAGGGCTTTAAATTTCAAGTTGTACGCCACAAGTCAAACCTTAAAGGGTTACTCCAACCAACATGCAGTGTTTTCATAAAACACTGGTTTTGGCTAAAGTAACCCTTTCTGAGGTGGTCTGCCTCCCAACCCCCCAACTTAAAAAAAACAAAACAATGGAAGACACATTAAAACTCACCCCGTTCCATCCCATGTCCAAGTTCTCCTGTCACCTAATCTTCCTTGGCAGACATCCCACCCCTTTGCAGGATGGGGAGGAAGGTCAGAGATGGGGCGGGGGCGGGGGCTGGTGTGCGTGCTGGTTTCAGATGCCAAATTTGTACAGAATTGACATGAACCAGCTCAAAGTTTGTACAGAGAGTGAAACTGCTGCAGATGGAGATACACCTCAAACAGCAAAGGGGTTAATCTCTGTAACTGTAGCATTTCAGAGCGAAATGCTGCACATACAGATTCAAGGCATAATGATCACTTCAAATCACTGACGTGGTCAGAGTGCTTGGAGTAATTCTTTAAAAGTTATTTGACACTGCTGTAGGGTCCATGTCATACTCACCAGGGGTGAATTGCTATTTGCCAGTACTACATTTTCACTCGCCAATGGTTAGTGGAAAGTTTGAGGTTTTTTTTTTATATATATATTTAATTGAATGCACTGAATGAATTGATTTAATTTTCTTTTATTACCCTAGAATGCCCAATAACTGGTTAATACCTGGTCCTTGGTCACAGTGTGTCTCCATTAGCTGCACACCCCAAATATCCTTCATATTATCATCTTGCAATATGCCCAGGATGTTGCTTTGGCATAATACTCACTAAAAAGCCTATACCTCTTTTTTCCTTCTTTCCTTACAACTAATCACTAGCTAAGTCTGTTATTAGTTACAAAACTTTTTTATAGATCCGATTGAATAATCACCATTAAAATTTCCAGGGACATTCCAAGCTCCATAACAAACTATGCTCTTTCCATAATTAATGGTGCAAGAAAGGGCCTCAGCCACATGCCCACAGTTAGCTATAACTAAAGTGATTACAATAATTGATTACAATAATTGATCCAGCCCACACCCCACTCAGGGACATCATAGGCGTAGGTTTCTGTGGTGGCATCTACAGTTTCATTCATAAAAGCTAGAATGCAGCTATCGGTGAGCCAATAGCAGGCATTCTAAGGCTACTATCAGCTTGGGCTGCAGTTCCATTCACATTTTTTGAGCAGTTATTTTTTTGCTACACTTAGCACTCTCATTGCAGGTGTCTGCTGATAGCCAGTGTGGGCTGTGCACACCACAGGAAGCTGCAAACCACAAGGATTTACAGAAAACACAAGGGCTTCACAGATGAGTACTTTTATTATACCCTCATCTTTTTCATAATTACAGGAGCTCTTTGAGGTTTAGAATATTAATTATCAGCCATTCCAAGAAAATATCTTCTGGATCAAACTTCATTCAACTGTGAAATGCAACCTACTGAAAATAATATATTATTAGTATATATTCAGCATTCCACTAGCAACTATTTGACTGTTCTTCATTTTTAATAATAATTATGTCTGTATTATAATGTTGCTTTTGGGCTATTTTATTTTACACATTTTTTGAAAACCAAAACATTGATGGAGATTTTCACTAGCAGTGTAAATGCCTACAATAAAAGAAAATCACGCACAAGTTGACAAGCATTAATTGCTGTGTGCAGCATATCTGTGGTTAATGTATCATGCATAGTGCGGCCTTGAAGTCAATGAGACAGCAGACATTACCCTTAGTACACTAGATATCCAATCTTCAGCTTCACATTGGAACATTTACAGAATGTGTCTGTGTATGTCAACCCCACATTAACCCCTTAAAGACGGAGGCAATGGTACAAGTTCTGAACCAAATCAAAAACTGGAATTTGAACTATATGTCTGTTCCATATTTTGCCTCTTTCACATTAAGTGCACCCACACTTATTATATATCATTTTGTTCAGGGGAAATAGGAAAAAATATTTATATATGAAACATCATTTAAAATGAATAAAATCTAAAACAATACATTTTAAAAAAATGTTATTTTTCCAAGTTCTGCATGGCATTTTCACTGTAAATGTCATAATACTGTTAGCTTTCACTGCAATAAAATTCACATATTTGTGTTCAGCTATGTCTCACGAGTACAACGATGACCCCCATGTGCAGGTTTTATGTAGTTTTGGTAAGTTACAAGTTCAAATATAGGGTTTGCCCATTTCAGTTTTTACACAATGAAATTTGTCAGATTGGTTTGCTGGGGCTATGTCACCTTTGAGACAGAGATGAAAATTACCCCCTTCTACCATGGGATACCATTTGCAAAAGTAGACAACCCAAGATTTTTGAAAATGGGGTATGTCCAGTCTTTTCAAGTACCCACTTAGTCACAAACTCTGGCCAAAGTAAGTGTTCATATTTGGTTTTTTGCATTGTTCGCGCAAAAAGTGCAATATGACAGATCAATAAACATTTTACCACTCTAAAACACTTATACATGTGTTCAGTGGTGTCTCACGAGTACAACAATACTCCCCATGTACAAATTTAATGGGGCTTGGAACGTTACAGGGTCAAATATAGCGCTTGCAAATTAAATTTTCTGGACTTTCTGCCTGGGATGTCAGGCAGGTAACTCAGTATATAATTAATAACATAATTATGTAATAAGCACAAATAAATATACATAAACTATATATAAATATATAGATATAAAATATATATATCATTTAATTCTAAATGTAGTTATGTATTTTAACATAATTATGTACTTATATTAAAGGACCACTCTAGGCACCCAGACCACTTCAGCTTAATGAAGTGGTCTGGGTGCCAGGTCCTTCTAGGGTTAACCCATTTTTTTTATAAACATAGCAGTTTCAGAGAAACTGCTATGTTTATGAATGGGTTAAGCCTTCCCCTATTTCCTCTAGTGGCTGTCTCATTGACAGCCACTAGAGGCGCTTGCGTGCTTCTCACTGTGATTTTCACAGTGAGAGCACGCAAGCGTCCATAGGAAAGCATTGTAAATGCTTTCCTATGCGACGGGCTGAATGCGCGCGCAGCTCTTGCCGCGCGTGCGCATTCAGCCCAGGAGGAGGAACGGAGGAGGAGAGAAGGAGGAGAGCTCCCCGCCCAGCGCTGGAAAAAGGTAAGTTTTTAACCCTTTCTCCCTTCCAGAGCAGGGCGGGAGGGGGTCCCTGAGGGTGGGGGCACCCTCAGGGCACTATAGTGCCAGGAAAACGAGTATGTTTTCCTGGCACTATAGTGGTCCTTTAATTATAAGTTGGGAATCTGCCTGACAACCAAGGCAATCTGTCAGTTACGCTGATCCGAGTCATGTGATCGCGGTGTCATCCGGACTAGAGGGACGTCCTGACCGCTCAGGTGTGCTATGTCACCCTAATGGCATTACAGCCCTCATTTTGTATGATGGCAGAGTACACCCTAATGTCAAGAAGGGGTTAAAAATAAGTTTTAATTTAAAACCTCTAGATTTTTAACTTATTTGGACAGGGCCCTCTTCACTTACTAGTCCACTGTGTCAATCATGTTTGTTAAAATTAAATATTTGTCTTGTTTACCTATTGTACAGCACTGATGAATATGTTGGTGCTATATGAATAATTGTAATTCTTAAATTAAGCCATTAAACCATTCCATAACCATTAAAACTATTCTCCATATGGGCATGTATTTTTGGCCTGCTTTGTAAATACTCAGTTTGGTCAAGCGAGAATTTTAACATTTTAAGGGCTTGTTTGTTTACACAACGTAATAAGCAGCCTTGTGCATACTGCGTTAAAAGGAAAATACTGAATAAAATTATTATGACAGATACAGAAGGGTTTTGTTCACTAAACAACAAATCATGAAACTGAAACTGAATAGTTTTTACCAAATCAATTCTAAATTGAGGTCAAATTAGGGCTAAAATTGCCAAGCTAGTTGGTAAGTTTTTCCAGATCAGCTATTTTCATCTGAATTTTGAAATATGGATTTTAAGTCACTATAACTAAACAAAGAGAATAACCCCGTGGCAGTGATAGTTCTAACTGCTGAAAGTCTGGAGGCATGCATTGGATACATTTTAAAAAAACACCCTGTAAGAACTCTCCTGTGCATGGCTGAATCGTGATTCCTAAAGTATACATATATTTGTGAATATTTAGCATTCCACTCTCCTGTAAAAATTTTTGTTGTGGAACAAATCAAGGCCAATCAGACGCAACAATTCATAACATAAAGAAACAAATAACACAATGATTTCTAAGTTTTCTATCTTCCACTAATTCCTTTGGGTGCCAACATCCCCACCCATTGGCACTCAGACAGTTAACAATCCGGTATGCTAGGCTAAGACACATAAAAAATGTAAACAAATATAAAATGGAGAGTGTGATTCATTAATCAGGAAACATTACAGAGACAACTTTTTTTTTCTGTTGAGTTTTCGGTAATAAATTAATGATATCACAGACACTGTATTCATACTCACATGCATGAACATGTAACATATCAAAGACCTTGTAATCAGGAGCCAGTACAGGAGCCTACTGTGCAGTATCATAAAAACCATGTCATGCTGTAGGCCAAGGAGATATCAAATTAAACAGAAGGTGCTTGTTTTAAAGCCACTAAAACATCATGGCATATGTTTATATATTACGTGATTTCTCTTTTTATTTTCAATCATTCCTCCATGCACAACCAACTATAATGAGTAATGGATTTTACATTTATGTAAAATTTATAGGTAAAGTATTATCAAAACCATCTAATCTGCATCAGTGGGTAGACAACTGGTGCAAGGTTAAGCCCTGGTTTGCATCATACCATTCCAAATGCCGGGTAAGGTATTCATAAATGTAAAGGATCATAATCATTACAATGCCATACAGTGATTAATACAATGAAAATGGTCATTTATTTTCTTTGAGAAAGGAATTATCGGTAATGTCACTTATTTATTTATTTAAAAGTAGTCCTTTGGTAAAGTCTTTCAACATTCACGTAGGATTTGCCATAACTATTTTTGCCTGCTATGCAATTTTGTTGTTTTCAATTGCAAAATTGACCATAAAAAGATTGCAAACAAAATCACTTATACTGTACAGAGGATGTTTTTTTTTTTTGCTAGACAATTACTGTGAGTTTTCCTACTGCAGACTTCAACGCTAACTAGGGCCTTGATCTAATATTTTTGGATAAACTGTTCAAATTTATTTTTTATAAAATATTTTACCATGATTTATCTACAGAAGTGACTGTTAAAGTCAGTCTATTGGAATTTTTGTAGATAAATCATTATAAAAATTTTATACAGATTGTGATTATTTGACAAGCTTATCTAAAAATATTAACCAGGTTATGCACTAAAGTGAAAATTTGAGGCCTAGGTCTTAAAGAGAATTGCCACTTGCCCACTTTTATCACAACCAAAAAGCTAACTAAATGTTAGCTATTGGTTATGCTACAAATAAAATAAATCTGCTTTCTCTCTTTTTATTTTAACTTACATACGTTGCCAGCTTTTGTGTATATATCATGCCTCTGCAGTCTCACTGTTCAATTATCTGCCATTTAGGAGTAAAATCACATTGTTTATGCAGCCCTAGGCACACCTCTCTGCGTGTGCCTTCTTAAACACTTCCTGTAAAGAGTCATCTAATGTTTACTCTTCCTTTACTGCAAATTCGTATTATCTCCTGCTCTGTTAATAGTTTGAAAGAGTCTACAGGAGCCCCCTGCATGTAATTGAAGTTCAATTAACAAAGCAGGAAATACAAACTTTTAAAATAAGTTACAGCTGATTGAAAATGAAACCATTTTGTTTTCATACAGGCAGTGTCAGTCACAGTCAGTGTAGGTGTGGCTAGGGCTGCATAAACAGAAACAAAAGTGAGTGAACTCCCAAATGACAGAGAATTGAGCAGTGGAACTTCAGAGGCATGATCTATACACCAAATCTGCTTTATTAGCTAAAGTTGTTTGGGTGACAATATTGTCCCATTAACTGTGCAGTAACATTTGCATGGATCATTCTGAGTAAGGAACTGCTAGAGAAAATGACGAGTGTGCAGGCACACATACATTATTTATTCTTTTGATGCCTGGGTACTCAAGCACACACTCGAGTCATCATTGGATACAATGAAGTTGAAATGCGGAAGTGAAAGTAGTATTTACTGGAGTGAAAGAACAAAGAACTGTCATTTCTCTGTAAGCGATAATTCCTCTTTAACCATGTTTGCTGAATCTGACATATTGTGCTGAAAGTTTTTTTTAAATTACTTGTTTTCCGTAAATACTGCAAATCAAAAAAAATTTAATTTGTCAGCATTTGTGGTTCCATAGAGCTTAATCATACCAGCAATACCATGGTATGAGATGTACCTACTAAATATGACACAACCTCCACTATGGTTCAAAGTCAGAAGCAGACAGCTCAAGATAACTTCTGTCACTTGATATCTTGTAAACCAAAGATGTTACATTTAAACTTGGTAATATGTTCTGCCATTGATTGTCACTCTATGTACTATGGTCTTTCAAAGAAATCCAACAAACACATAACTTCTTGGCACAATTCGAGTGTTGTTTGGTGCCACCAAACTCTAGCAGATGCTGAATATGCAATAAAAGAGCTACTCCAAGCACCATAACCACTTCAGTGATTTGGAGTCTGTATAGACAGTGTTTCAGTTTGAAACACTGTACATACAGAAATAATGCCCTTTGCTGCCAGTGGTATAACTCCAATTTTTAGCAGCCCATTAACTAGCCCAAAACGAGAGTTCAGGGCTAACTAATGTTAATTTTGTACATATTGAGTGTCTGTCGTCAACACAAATAGCATGCTGGCGAAAGATGACCAATTAAGGTACGCCCCCCTCTCCCCTGCTATCTAAGTCCTTCCCTTAGCCCATGCTACAGGAGGCATCTCACTCACAAGGCACCTCAATACTTCCATGTAAAACATAATTTATGTCATGCGTGTTTTATTAGAATTAACTCTTTATCTTGTTTACCTATTGTACAGCACTGTGGAATATGTTGGTGCTATATAAATAATTGTAATTTTAACAAAAAAGTTTGGCTTGTCTGTTTGTCGTTAAAATTTTCACCACCGGCATATCTAATTCAACTTAATGTGCTCAGATTACATAGACCAGATGTACCAGCAATGGATTTTAATACAGTACATGGCACAAACGTGTACCTGGAATGGTAGTCTCAAAAGAATTAGGTGGGAAAATGGGTTATGTAATCCATGGCTTAAAATAGGTCCCGCGCTATAGACATTAACAGTGAATGCAATGCACACTTACCATGGGTGAATAGTGGGAAGTGCCAATTTATCTCACAATTTATTAATACTGTGCGTTACAGAGTTATTAACTACAGTGAGAATTCAAAATAATTTCAATTTTAATTCCAAAGTAGGTGAAATTGAAAGCATAGCTGACTTACAGAATGGTTCCAGTCTGGCTATTGTGACCTTAAATGTTAAACTAACTTTCAATTCTCACTTTAGTGAATAATGTTGTATGTGTTTTTTTTATTTATTTTATTGTTATGTAATTTTCAAGCAAACATTAAACGTCTAGAATTAGATAATAGTTTACGCTGTAAATTTTCTTAATTGGTCTAAGACAGGGGGTCCCAAAAGGTAGATCCCCAGATGTTGTAGAACTAAAACTCCCATGATGCTTTGCATGCCTTAAAAATGCTTTAGAATGACAAAGCAGCAAGGAAGCTGTCATCTTAAAACATTTGGGGATCTACCATTTGGACACCCCTGGTCTAAGACTTCCACACAATCCTTTAGACCATGGGTCGTCAACCTGGTCCCTACCGCCCACTAGTGGGCGTTTCAGGATTCCAGGTGGGCGGTAGGGATTTCAGAGATTGGGTGGGCGGGCGCGAGCCGGCGGTAACCCTGCGACTGGGTACCGCCATCACCATTTGCGGCCCCAGCACTAGTGGCAAACAGCCGGGGCCGCCGTGCAAGGGGTTCATCGGGTGGCCCATGCTGTCAGGGCCACCCGATGGATCTGGATTGAGAGGGGGCCTGGTCAGCGCTGGGCGCTTTAACAGTGCGACCGGGCCCCCTGTTATTGCATCACAGAGCTGGGAGGAAGTGACTGCGCGTCACTCCTCCCAGCTAACAAACAGACCGCACGGGAGGAAGACCAGGGAGTCAGAGTAGGAACTCTGACTCCCATGCACCTGAGCCATCACTGGACCCCAGGGAAAGTCACCCTCCTGCACCTAAAAGGTAGGAAACAGGAGGGTGACTAAAATATTTTGTGTGTGTTTGTTTCTGTGTATGTGTCTTTGTATGTATGTCTTGTGTGTGTGTGTCTATGTATGTATGTCTTGTGTGTGTGCTGTCTTTGTATGTATGTGTTGTGTGTGCGTGTATGTCTTTGTATGTATGTGTGTCTTGTGTCTGTCTGTATGTGTGTATGTGTCTATGTATGTCTTATGTGTGTGTCTTTGTATGTGTACCTGTCTGTATGTATACCTGTCTGTTTGTATGTATGTGTCTTGTGTGTGTGTGTGTGTGTGTGTGTCTGTCTGTATATATGTATGTGTGCGTGTGTCTGTATGTATGTGTGCCTGTCTGTATGTATGTGTCTTGTGTGTGTGTGTGTGTGTGTCTGTCTGTTTTTCTGTATGTATGTGTGCCTGTCTGTGTGTCTGTATGTATGTATGTGTGCCTGTCTGTATGTATGTGTCTTGTGTGTGTGTGTGTGTCTGTCTGTCTGTTTTTCTGTATGTATGTGTGCCTGTCTGTGTGTCTGTATGTATGTATGTGTGCCTGTCTGTTTGTATGTATGTGTCTTTTTATATATGTGTGTGTGTGTGTGTATGTATGTGTACCTGTCTGTTATAGTGGGCTATAGTAAGTGGGCTACCTAGCTAAGCCTTCCTACTGGGCATTGCTATAAGGAAGGTTAAAAAATAGAAAAAAGGGATAAAAAAAGGTGGGGAGGGGAATTGAGGAGGGAGATGAGATGAGCTGACGCAAAGGTTAGAAATCATATTATGCGCAAACAGAGAAGTCGTCTGAATATCACCGAAAGAGGAGACCTTCGTTTGTTCCTTACGAAAATCGAACCAGATATCAAATATTTAGTCTCGCAGCATCAACCTCAAAGATCTCATTAATCACTAGTAAAGGTAATTTCAATTTACTTTATTGTTTTCTCATTAAACTTTATAAAGTTAAAAACATTATAAACATGCATTAAGTAGAAATAAAAAGACAAATGTACGTACATTTATTTTTTTAAAACACCCTCCTTTCTAAAAAATATTCTGCGCTTGCGCGAAAACTGGTGTGCGGTAAGGAAATTTTTCCATCAAGAAAGATGCATTAGTGGGTGGTAGGTAGAAAAAGGGTGACTACCACTGGTTTAGACTGTAATGCCTACATATGTGTATTAGGTATAGGCACATCGATCCGGCATCAGATCAGACTCAATACTTGTTTCTCCAGCAACTTGGCTTCCACAATCTGAAGCAAGCATTCTTTAGGGATTTTTCTCAATGGTCACTTGATATCATCACATAGTTCCTTCAGATTTTTCATCTATAGTTGCTATGTGCATACCTTCCATTCCACCTCATACTGCAACTTCTCTACTGAAGTGATATCTGTATACTTGACAGGTAATTAGTGTAAACTCAAGTCTATGTCATAGCTATGGAACAAGCGTGAGATAGTACATGATTTGTGACATAGTCCATTAACCTCCTGGAAATATTCCCTTGAAAATTGGTACCATACAGCCATAAATGGATACATAGTGTCAGTAACAATGATATACAATTCAAGTGTTGCTCAGTTGGCCTGTCAGCTAGAACAAGTCTGGCCATTCTCCTCCAAGCATTCTGATTCTAATGCTTTATCAAGGAACAGTGAAAGATACTGACCAAGCCAGCATGATGTGACTTGTCTGTTAACATTAACAAACAGTTGGGTCTAAAGTGGCTACAATATGTTTCTGTTTGTTTACATATGTCCTATAAAGAACAAAATAATTTTCTTTTAAAATCATGGCTTCCACTGTCAATTAAGCAGCACGGAGGAGTGGAGATATGAACACAAAAGTTGGATGGATCTTGGGTGATAGAGGAAGAAAAAAAAAGACCATGTTCTTTTCCAAAAAAATCCAATTTGATGTCAGGAAGACAAATGACAGAATGGATTTGTCTTTCCTTTTACCAGACTTGGAATCCAATGATGTTCACAACACACAAGTTGACATAGCCAAAATTGCTTTTCCCCACCTTTTTAGCAACAGAAAAAAGAAAAAAAAATTCACCAAACCATATTCATATTTTAATATGTTGTGCTATAGGTTAAGAACCTATGACATTCTAATGCAACATTTTAATTTTCACCATATCAATAATGAATTGGGATACAATTGTTCACTAACCATTTGAAGGAATTGTAAAAATGTAAACTATATAGTAAGGTGCAAAAAGGCAAATTCTTATTCATCCCAAGCTTATCCTAACTAAAATCTATCTATTATCTATTATCTATGTATCTATCCATTTTGCTGTTAAGAGGGGTGGTTAATTGGGAAGACCCCATGGGAAGCTGCATCAGTTATATAAAAGCTAAGGTACCACTGTTGTGTTGTGTGTTGCATATCTGGTTTGGGTGACGTGGGATACACACTAAAGGAATTTTTGTTATTATCCTTATTATTGTCAGTTGTTAACAAATAGTTTAAATTTACAAACCGCAAAGTTTTACATCAAAACTACCTAAAAATTATGGGACATGTTGCACCCAGCAATGAATTCTTATGCACTGTCAAATGTATATTCATAAACAATTGTACAAGGCAGCAATGCCATTTATCTAAATATCTTTTTATGACCACAATTGAATTTCTAGCTTCTGTTAAATGAACACTGCAAAGCACTTTTGATTGCTGTCCTTTTTTTTTTTTTAATTTCACAAAAAAAAGAGTAGATTTCAATAGAAATTATCACTTTTATAAATTAACCTCGTTACACATCCATGATAGTCAAATAGATAAATAGTCCTGTTACATCCTGGTTTGGTTAGCTTGGTGAAGGTAAACTCAATAGACAGGCAATTGCCCAAACCACCTGCCTTGCAAAGACTTCTCATTGAGTTGCATTGGAAAGTCTGTAATTGGGTGTACAGCCACAAAAAGACTGAGCTGGGGAAGAAGGCAAGGATTGCAAAGGCTGCAAGCAAGAAATCTGCAGCTTTTGCAAGCTGTGGTATGCCCCCAACTAAGAAGTGCATAACTAAATACATACATATTTAATTGGTGGCATATCTATTGCAAAGTGGGGGGTAATCTTGGCAGCAAAGTGGCCCTTTAACTTCTCAAATCCGAATGTTGCTCTGTATGAACTAATATCTAAATTTAAAAATGAAAAAAAATCTAACTTTCTCAGAACTCATCTGTATAGGATATGATGACACTACACAACTGTTATTAATTAGTACTTCAATTCACTCTTTGGTTTTCCCACCACTCTCTCCATATCTGCACGTTCTTGGCAAAAGTGGACAAAGACTTTAATGTGTCCCAGTCTCATAACTATTTAAGATTAGTGAAGATACAAGAATCTAATCCCAAATGACTTTCCAAATGGTACAAAACTTCTACTTGTAAACATTATATGGTACCTTCACTTTCCAATGTTCGTTGGAGATGTCTTAAAAAAGTTGCATCTTTGGTGCATTTAAAGGGACACTGTAGGCAACCAGAACACTTCAGCTTACTAAAGTGGTCTGGGAAAAGTGTCCCTATTACACTTAGTGCTGCAATGTTAAACAATGCAGTTCCAGAGAACTAAGTCTGCCTCTCCCAGACAGCCACTGGAGATGCCACGGGAGACGCTTCCTGGATCCAAACGGACCTTTGGTCCAGTAACCTACGCTGGACCTCCTCACGCTATGCATTAGGACATCTAGAGTCAGATTTTTCCTCATAGGAAAGCATTGATTCAATATGCGCATTAGCGCCCGCTTGTCGTGGGACGTCAAAAGAGGTGGAGCCACAACCTAGCGCCAAGGACCATCAGTGCTGGGGTAAGGTAAGCAAATAAAGGGTTTTTAACCCTTTATTCATCTCAGAGGGGGGGACATGAGGAAGGAGGGAAGCAGAGGGAGGAGTAGTGCCTGGAATACAGCTTTGTTGTATTTCTGAGATCACACATGTGATAATTCTATCAGAGGAGTACGAACAACAAGGTAGTAGTACCTGGGTACCTATTATACAGCTCTGATTACAAACCAAGGGCATTCCATTTACTTAACGCTAGAGAAACATTTAAGATGAGATCCTTTGTGCACACATATTCCCACACTTATATTTGCCAGGCTGGTAACACTGACTGAAAACAATCATCGGTTCACACTAATCACCTGTAAATAAGAGCACAAATAGATAAGAATCCCTTGTACCTCTGCATATACCTTTCTCCTACCTGAATAAAAGCCTCACCCCCTTAGAGATCCCTGCCCCCTTTTGTATTTGGAATTGTCTAATGTTTGTCTCCAAGGTACAGTTTCCTTCCACCAAGCAAGATAGCAGGTGCTTAAAGGCCATTGGTGTTGGACAGCAACATTTTATGGCTATAGGGGTCAAAACAGCACAATTTTGGATTTTGTACGTGGAGATCTTCATATCTGGTGCACATATGTTACATTTTAAAATATAAACCACTTGCAATTACATAGTTGGTTTACTAAAAGGAACAACCTACTTACAAAGTATTCATGTTTATCTCTAATGCATGTGAACCAATCAAGTTGCTGCATTTCTTTTTTTGTTTTTGGTTAAAGAGCCTCACTTAAGTTTTGCAGAGCAAAATACAGCATTCTAAAACACATATTTTGACATTTACTATCTAATACAGACTTTTTACAAAATATTTATATATATATATATATATATATATATATATAATTTTTAGGCCATAATAGCACAGGTGGAAGTATTTTCCAAATTACCCATATAACCGGTTTGTGTGCTTTTCATTAAATTCTGCGCAACAGACAGTCTAATGAATAAACACAATGAAGAGATAGAAAAACAAATCACAGTTATCAAAACGGACATACATTTCTAGCACCACACATAAGTCCCTTCTACTTTCCTTACACTCTCCAGGTTGTTAAATGGAAGGTCAATAAACGATTGGGAAGGAAAGAGGATACCTGATCCTCAACAATTACACCCTCCTGTGACCCCTTAAAACAGTGTTAGAGAGCCCAATTGGAAAATTATACCCTACTTAGCCATTCATAAAAAATAACTTGGGCAAATACTTAGTATCTAATAAACACGGGTTAAGGTTCATGTTCTCCCAAACTCATTATATCTATGAACAAGCCAGCGAAAATATAATAAAAACAGGTCTAAATAAATAACCTTTAGAAATTAAAATGCATACTGCTACATATTACCGGTTGCCCCTTACCTTTAAATATGTAGGTTAGAGGTAGTCCATTAAAGGGACACTAAAGACACCCAAACCACTTCATCTCATTGAGGTGGTCTGGGTGCAGTTTCCCTACCCCTTTGGCCATGCAATGTAAAACATTCCAGTTTTAGAGAAACTGCAACGTTTACATTACAGAGTTCAGACTGCCCATTGTGGTGCTTCCTGCTGTTTTACGGAAACAATGCTGGATATCCTACCGCTTTGCATGAAGAGATCCAGCATCTTCAAATACTGCATAGGAAAGCATTGATTCAATGCTTTCCTATGGGGAAGGCCTACTGCGCGTATGGCAAGTGCCCCCCATTGCCAACATCAGAGAAGGCACAGGAAAGATGTAAGTGTTAAAATGTTATTTTTTTTTTTAACCTTTCAACATGGGAGAGGGAAGAGGGGCCGGACAATAACCTTAGGGCTATAGCTTTAGGAATACAGGTTTTTTTAAATTAAATCTGTAAAAAGAAAAAACACACACACACACACACACACACACAAAGTAGTTTGATGACAATCTCCCTGGCATATATAAAGATATTATTTAATATATTATCTATCTTCCCTCACCCTCTCTATTTTCTGTACTTGTTGTGAAGGGGATAGGTAACAACATAATTACTGGGAGGAGGGTCAGAATTCAATGAGGGTTGGGGCTATAGTATACATTCTAGGGGGGAGGGGCAATGGTGCATAGCCCATATATACATACACACATTTGTATCAGTGAGGGCAGCTGAATGGGCAAGGGAAATAATATTCTTTCTGCTACAGGTATACGTTATTGAGTAAATTGTCTCTGAAAAAAAAAAAAATATATATATATATATATATAAATGATCCCATAGTGTACTTTATTTTCCAAGCTAGGAAACATGGGTATGGACTGTCCCTTTAAAATAAAGTATGAAAGAGACAGTCTGAATGTAGTACGTTTTTCTAATTCCCAAGTTCCCTATTCATCTAACAGGTTGACAGCTTTAAACAAGAAGCTGTTCTTTCCAATGCTTACTATTTCATTTAGTATTTTGTGACCTGGGCCAAAAAAATACCTATACAAATATCAATATTAGCCTAGAGACGTTTAACATTGAGACAAATATCAACCATAAAAAAACTGACATGCATTGCAGTCAAGGACAGAAAGAGGTGAGTCCTGGGCAATTCTGGTGCCAAAAAAGCACATTTTTAGCTTGCAATATAAATAACACATTGGTTTATTATTACATGACATTTTCAATTTTTACACTTTGTCTCAGAAATGCTCCGTTTTGTCTTGATAAATGCTTTAAACATCTTTTTTCACATGACATTGATCAACCCTGTACTTTATTAATAGAAAACACCTCAATAGTAAACATTTCATAAGAATGATACTCTGATCAAGAGTATTAAGCAAATGAAATGCAAACAAGGAAGCATACAATAAATGAGAAATGTACTTAGGTGTACTTTTTGCATGTGGCATTAAACCCTCACCTGAATAACTCTTATCAAGGGTAATTGGGGAATAAATGACTTGGACTCTAGAATATATATACTGTTTAGTGTAACAAATAGAGCCATTCAGGAACAAAACTGCAGCAATAGATTTGGGTGATGAGCTATTAACCAGTGCAGTGCTGGAAAGGCCTGCACAGCAATCAAGACATTGCTGGGGGTTAGATGGCTATTTACCACCCTGGTGTTACCTTCACACTGGATCTGCTGGTGTGCATCTCTGCATCCATGATCTGGTTGTTTTCCCTCCTGTCTTTCTTTGAGGAATTAGCCCTCACCTTATAAGTGGATGTGTTAGGGGACTTAATGAATAAGCCAGGGACTGAGTTGGTTTGCTGCTGTTGCTGAGACAGTGTGTTGGTCTGCTGTGGAGAGTTGGAGTCATCAGACTCTTTCCCACTGTGATAAACCACCCTGCTGTCAGAGATGTGGATGCTTGGAGCACAGCCCATACTTTGATGCCTCCTGTGCCAAATCCAAACCAGTGTGTAGCCTTTCAGTCGTTGCAGCAAATGTATCCAAGTGGAAATGCGTTGTATCCTGATGCAGCCGGCGATTTGCCGATACTCTTCTGCATGTCACACTTGGAATCTGCCAGCAGAAAAAAAAATATCCCAAAAATATATACATATATAGAAGGGCTAGATGAGGTTTGGGAGGTAAAGTGTTATGTCTTCTTTCAGGGGGTGGGCTTTTGTGTTTGATCCTCCTGCATCAACTCCCAAATGATGAGGACATATGGATCCCGGGTTTGATGGTTTCCCCTGCTACACACAGCCAAACGTCTCCTCTGATTGACTTTTGGAATCAGCATCAGCATGGCAACATTGTATCCACAGATCAATCCGTGGGAAACGGTCACATCCCCAGGCAGAGAGAAAGAGAGGGAGGGAGATGCAGAGCTATCTATCCTCCTGTCCTCCACGCCCTGTGCACTCAATATTTTATCTTCCCCTGACTACAGTTTGACCATGAAGGGTTTTCCTAGGTTCGTTATGGGATGCGGGGGTTCAGCGGTGGATGGATGGGGGTGAGGAGTAGGAAAGGAGGGGAAAGGGGCGAAAGGCACAAATCTTCCTCAGTGTCCCCTCCACAGCTAGAAAGTCTTCTTGGGGACCCTGGGACACCTCATCATCACCATCATCTTCCAATATAAGGGGAGGAGGAGGAGGCTTATTTACATTTGCACACTCCACTCTTCTTGGCAACAGGAAGATTCCCCCTCCCCGTCCCCAGAAGATCGCAGGGAAAGACCTGCAGCCTGGTCCGGACACGCATACCCAGGCTGCCAATCCCTTGCCTGGCAACCCTAGGGTCTGGGGGTGGGGGTACTAACCCCTGAGCCCCTCTCTGAGGAACAGCTGGATGTACAGCTGCAGGCCTGAGGGTGGGAAGGATGCAGAGCCCAATAATCCTGGGGGTCCCCAATTAATTAAAATGGCGAGCTTAGGAAAAGCAGCTGTGTCCTGGGTGCCGGGGGAGGCAGATTGCCTATCAATGCCAGGACATGATGCAGTGCGGCAGCCGCTCAGATCATCTGCTGCTCCTCCACGATGTCTCCTGCCACCTCTCTCTACACTGCACCTCTCCTTACTGTCAGCACAGCTCCCAATCTCAGTCACCTCTCCTATCTCTAATCCCACACACCTCTCTGTATCCCCAGCACCTCTCTCAGTCCCTGCACCTCTCTCTGTCCCCAGCACCTCTCTCCTTCCTGCCCTCCCCGGCTCTCCCGTTCTCCAGCTCTGACACAGGCACAGCCAATAAAAGCACCAGCCAGGGCTGACCTCCAGCCTTTACTGACGTCAATGGAAATCAGCGATAGCAACGCCAATCAGAGGGGTGCATATCCTAGGTGGGCGGGGCTACAGCGCGGAGGGGAGTTTAAACGCTTCCAAGTGCGGCTCTGCTGAGCACCAGCATCAACCCTAACCACTGCCTATACACAGAGAGAGATAGGACCTAACCACTGCCTATACACAGAGAGAGACATAGGACCTAACCACTGCCTATACAGAGAGACATAGGACCTAACCACTGCCTATACAGAGAGAGACATAGGACCTAACCACTGCCTATACACAGAGAGACATAAGACCTAACCACTCCCTATACACAGAGAGACAGAGATATGACCTAACCACTGCCTATACAGAGAGACATAGGACCTAACCACTGCCTATACAGAGAGACATAGGACCTAACCACTGCCTATACACAGAGACATAGGACCTAACCACTGCCTATACAGAGAGAGACAGAGATAGGACCTAACCACTGCCTATACAGAGAGACATAGGACCTAACCACTGCCTATACAGAGAGAGATATGACCTAACCACTGCCTATACAGAGAGACAGAGATATGACCTAACCACTGCCTATACAGAGAGAGAGATATGACCTAACCACTGCCTATACAGAGAGACATAGGACCTAACCACTGCCTATACAGAGAGACATAGGACCTAACCACTGCCTACACAGAGAGACATAGGACCTAACCACTGCCTATACAGAGAGACAGGACCCAACCACGCCTATACAGAGAGAGAGATATGACCCAACCACCGCCTATACACAGAGACAGAGATATGACCTAACCATCACCATACAGAGACAGAGATAGACCTAACCACTGCCTATACAGAGAGAGACAGAGATAGGACCCAACCACCGCTCATAAGAGAGAGACAGAGATATGACCTAAACCACTGCCCATACAGAGAGAGAGACAGAGATATGACCCAACCACCGCCTATACAGAGAGACAGAGATATGACCTAACCACCGCCTATACAGAGAGAGAGAGATAGGACCTAACCACTGCCTATACAGAGAGACATAGGACCTAACCACTACCTATACAGAGAGAGACATAGAACCTAACCACTACCTATACAGAGAGAGACATAGGACCTAACCACTGCCTATACAGAGAGAGATAGGACCTAACCACTGCCTATACAGAGAGACATAGGACCTAACCACTACCGATACAGAGAGAGACATAGGACCTAACCACTGCCTATACAGAGAGAGACATAGGACCTAACCACTGCCTATACAGAGAGAGATAGGACCTAACCACTGCCTATACAGAGAGAGATAGGACCTAACCACTGCCTATACAGAGAGAGACATAGGACCTAACCACTGCCTATACACAGAGAGAGATAGGACATAACCACTGCCTATACAGAGAGACATAGGACCTAACCACTGCCTATACAGAGAGACATAGGACCTAACCACTGCCTATACACAGAGACATAGGACCTAACCACTGCCTATACAGAGAGACATAGGACCTAACCACTGCCTATACACAGAGACATAGGACCTAACCACTGCCTATACACACAGAGACATAGGACCTAACCACTGCCTATACAGAGAGAGAGATAGGACCTAACCACTGCCTATACACAGAGAGAGATGGGACCTAACCACTGCCTATACACAGAGAGAGATAGGACCTAACCACTGCCTATACACAGAGAGAGATAGGACCTAACCACTGCCTATACAGAGAGAGATAGGACCTAACCACTGCCTATACAGAGAGAGATAGGACCTAACCACTGCCTATACAGAGAGAGAGAGATAGGACCTAACCACTGCCTATACAGAGAGAGATAGGACCTAACCACTGCCTATACAGAGAGAGAGACATAGGACCTAACCACTGCCTATACAGAGAGAGATAGGACCTAAACACTGCCTATCCAGAGAGAGATAGGATCTAACCACTGCCTATACAGAGAGAGATAGGACCTAACCACTGCCTATACAGAGAGAGAGAGATAGGACCTAACCACTGCCTATAGACAGAGAGACATAGGACCTAACCACTGCCTATACACAGAGAGACATAGGACCTAACCACTGCCTATACACAGAGAGACATAGGACCTAACCACTACCTATACACAGAGAGAGATAGGACCTAACCACTGCCTATACACAGAGAGAGAGATAGGACCTAACCACTGCCTATACAGAGAGAGACATATGACCTAACCACTGCCTATACAGAGAGAGAGATAGGACCTAACCACTGCCTATACACAGAGAGAGATAGGACCTAACCACTGCCTATACAGAGAGAGAGATAGGACCTAACCACTGCCTATACACAGAGAGAGATAGGACCTAACCACTGCCTATACACAGAGAGACATAGGACCTAACCACTACCTATACAGAGAGAGACATAGAACCTAACCACTACCTATACAGAGAGAGACATAGGACCTAACCACTGCCTATACAGAGAGAGACATAGGACCTAACCACTACCTATACAGAGAGAGATAGGACCTAACCACTGCCTATACAGAGAGACATAGGACCTAACCACTACCTATACAGAGAGAGACATAGAACCTAACCACTACCTATACAGAGAGAGACATAGGACCTAACCACTGCCTATACAGAGAGAGATAGGACCTAACCACTGCCTATACAGAGAGACATAGGACCTAACCACTACCGATACAGAGAGAGACATAGGACCTAACCACTGCCTATACAGAGAGAGACATAGGACCTAACCACTGCCTATACAGAGAGAGATAGGACCTAACCACTGCCTATACAGAGAGAGATAGGACCTAACTACTGCCTATACAGACAGAGACATAGGACCTAACCACTGCCTATACAGAGAGAGAGATAGGACCTAACCACTGCCTTTACAGAGAGACATAGGACCTAACCACTGCCTATACAGAGAGACATAGGACCTAACCACTGCTTATACACAGAGAGAGATAGGACCTAACCACTGCTTATAAAGAGAGAGATAGGACCTAACCACTGCTTACACAGAGAGACATAGGACCTAACCACTGCCTACACACAGAGAGAGACATAGGACCTAACCACTGCCTATACACAGAGAGAGATAGGACCTAACCACTGCCTATACAGAGACAGACATAGGACCTAACCACTGCCTATACAGAGAGAGACATAGGACCTAACCACTGCCTATACAGAGAGAGATAGGACCTAGCCACTGCCTATACAGAGAGAGACATAGGACCTAACCACTGCCTATACAGAGAGAGAGATAGGACCTAACCACTGCCTATACAGAGAGACATAGGACCTAACCACTGCCTATACAGAGAGACATAGGACCTAACCACTGCTTATACACAGAG
>OW240914.1:78440842-78534253 GCA_933207985.1 Pelobates cultripes | reverse complement strand
TATATATTTGATCTAAGTATATGTATACACGTACACATACACTAAGTGTATTTTAAAATTTTAGATATATATAATTATATATATATATATATATAAATAATAATATCAAAATAAACATAGAATGATATTAATTAAATATATATAATTATGATTATATATATATAAAATATAAAATAAAAAAATATATAAATACGTTAAAAAAGGAAAAATAAAAAATAAATTAAAAAAATATATATGTGGAATTTCGTTCTAACGGTATTTTTATATTAATATATACATATAAATGTATTAATGATAGCACTCCAAGGACTTCAAAGAAATATATTGTGAAAAAACTTAGCTTTTATTGAGGCATCTGCCAGTAGTAGATCAACGTTTCAGTTCTCTAATGGAACTTTCGTCATATATATATATATATATATATATAGATATAAAAATACACTTAGAACAAAATAATATATATATCTATTTACATAAATATATATGTATATATCATATGTATAAATAAAAATAATTTTAAAAAGTTATATATATATATATTTATATATATATACCAAAAAACTAAATAAAGACCCCAGGTGGGTCGAAACGTCGATTTTTGTGCTTGTCACAGCTTCATGTATTTTTGATACATTAAATAATTTTGTCTCACTATATTGAAGACCTAGTGTGCTCCCTTTATTTTGTTTTTTGGTATATGTAACGCGGGATTGCACCTAGGCATTTATATATTTTCTATAGGATTGTAAAGGAGGAGTGCCTTGCTTATTTATTATTTTTTGGATATATATATATATATATATATATATATATATATGTATATATATATATATATAAACATAAGTATTTGTACTTTTGGCTGTATATATATATATTTATATATATTTTAATTCTACATATATATTTATGTAATATTTTTACATAATTAAGTCATTTTAATAATTCCAATTTGCGGGACCTGCTTGAAAACCAAAAAGTCCAGAGAATTTAATTTGCTAGCACTATATTTAACCCTGTAACTTTCCAAGACACCATAAACCCTGTACATGGGGGCTACTGTTTTACTCGGCAGACTTCACTGAACACAAATATTAGTGTTTCAAAACAGTAAAATGTATTACAACGATGATATCATCAGTTAAAGTGACTTTTTTTGCATTTTACACACACAAACGGCACTTACACTGACGATATAATTCTTTCGATATGTTTTACGGTTTTGAAACACTAATATTTGTATTCTGCGAAGTCTCCTGAGTATAACAGTACCCCTCATGTACATGTTTTATGGTGTTTTCAAAAGTTACAGAGTCAAATATAAGGCTTGTGTTTCAGTTTTTTCACATTGAAATTCACCAGATTGGTTATGTTGCCTTTGAGACCGTATAGTAGCCCAGGAATGAGAATTACCCCCATGATGGCATACCATTTGCAAAAGTAGACAACCCAAGGTATTGTAAATGGGGTATGTCCATTCTTTTTAGTAGCCACTTAGTCACAAACACTGGCCAAAATTGGAATTCATATTTGTTGGTGTGTGAAAAATGCAAAAAATAATTTGAATGCCAATTTTGGCCAGTGTTTGTGACTAAGTGGCTACTAAGAAAGACTGGAAATACCATATTTGCAATACCTTGGGTTGTCTACTATTGCAAATGGTATGCCATCATGGGGGTAATCCTCATTCCTGGGCTACCATACGGTCTCAAAGGCAACAATACAAATCTGGCTAATTTCAATGTGAAAAAACTGAAAAATTTAACATGCTATATTTGACCCTGTAACTTCCCAAAACACCATAAAACCTGTACATAAGGGGTACTGCTTTACACGTGAGACATCGCTGAATACAAATATGTGTACTTTATTGCAGTAAAAGCAAACAGTATTATGACATTCATAGTTAAAATGTCATGCAAGACTAAAATAATAACATTTCTTAATTTCTCACATTTTTATATTTTATTCATATTCAATTATGTTTCATAGCTAAATATTTGATGTTAAATGAAAGCCCTATATCTCCTGAAAAAAATTATATATAATAAGTGTGGGTGCACTTAATATGAAAGAGGTGAATTACGGTTGAACAGACATATAGTCAAATTCCAAGTTGTTTACGTTTTATTTTGATCAAGACGTGTACAGTTGGCTCAGCCCTTAAGGGGTTAATGAACAACTTATTTTTACTTTTCAAAATACCAATGTTTTGCTAATGATAACCAGATTTAAGCAAAAATACACTAATTTTCATTCTCAGATAGACAATGGCCCACACCCAGGGTGTGCCTAGGCAGACCTCCTGTGGGCACCTATAGAGTAAATGGTCTGTAGTGCATAACCAGAGGACATATAAAAATATTAAAAAGTAAGGGTAGCGTAGTGCTAAAGGAAAAAACAGGAGATTGATTTTAAAGTACTTTGAGTCTCTAGTTAGCAAAAAGCACTATTCAAATTATTACAATTAGTATGCTTTTACTACTGTGAGTTATAAGAGTTCCAAACTCTCCATCTAATCTGGTTCAGTAGATATTTTGTATCCATGTGTAGAGTTAATGATGTTGACAAATAATCCAGCTATGCCACAGTTAGAGAGTTAAAGGAACAGTTGTTATAGTGCCAGAGGGCCTTGGACGCATTCTTATCTCAAGGCGTTTAACAGTTCTCGAATGTTTAACAGTTCTCGAATGGTTTAACCCCAAAGTTGCCTCCATCGCTTATCTTAACCCCAGGCGGCATGCGACTTCTGAAATTTCGGTCAGCTGACACTCTCAGCCAATCAGTGACTGCCCATTCCCAAAACTGTTGTGAAAAAGGGACGCTTCTTTCCAAGCCAGGTTTGTGAATACCCTTGCTCAGCAGCACTAAAGGAACACTATAGTGTCAGGAACACAAACATGTATTCCTGACACTATAGTGTTAAACCCACTATTTAGGTCCCCAGCCCCCCTCCCACTCCCCCATCAAAGCAGTGAAAATATGTAAAAAACTCACGTTTTCTTCCATGCCGCACCGATCAAACTGCTGTTGGCCCCGCCTGGCTCCACCCACGTGGGTGATATCAGTCTTGATCATCTCAGCCAATCCAATGCTTTCCCACAGAAAAACATTGGGAGACTAGAGCACTAACACAAGAAGCACCTCTAGAGGCCATCTAAGTGACTGCCACAAGAGGTGTTACTAGGCAGTAAAAACATTTAAAAGCCTACAGGGACATGCTATAGACACCAGGACCACTGCACTAATCTTTACTTGTTCTGTTGACTATAGTGTCCCTTTAATGCTAGAAGAAATATGTTAATGAGGATATTATACTGTAGTCAGGATGGTTAAACTGCTTGTTTAAGAATGCAGTCTTAGCTATGAATGCAGACATGAAGGGAACTGACTGAGCCGAGAGGTCCATAACCCCAAATAGGCCAATTGTTTCCTTATGTCTTATCTTGTGGATCTCTGTTGTGCTGCAGCAACATTATTAGAGCCACGTGTATTGATTAAGGTGTTTTTAAAAATTACCTCTAATGAGCCCATGGAAAAACGATACGATTAACTGGAGCACAAAGACCAAGTAACCTAATCCAGGCAGCAATTGGGGGGGGGGGAGGGAGTTGGTTTTGCCATAGTAAACATTGCCTTCTAGGGTTGCCCCCATTCTGGGAGGTGGGGGGACACAGACATGATAATTTAAATAGTTCATTAAAATTTTGGAGGGGAAAATTTATGGTTTAATTTTGTGTATGCAGTCTGAATAAGTGTGTATAGAGGAGTGTGCCATTGTATGCATAAAAAACTGTGTGTCTATAGTAGTGTGTGCATACTATATATCAGCATGTGTATAGTAGTGTGTGTGCATACTATGTCCAAGCATGTGTGTATACACTGTGTGTATAACAGTGTGTCACTATGCGTATACTTTGTCTAAGTGTGTGCATACTGTGTCTGAGTGTGTATGTCAATGTGGGTATACTGTGAGTATGTGAATACTGTGTCTGAATTGGTCTGTGTTATTGTATGTATACACTATTTATCCACAATATTAAAACCACCTGCCTAATATTGTGTAGGTCCCATGAGACATGGGCGCCACAAAACCTCTGAACACGTGTGGTGGCACCAAGAAATTAGCATCTTTTAAGTCCTATAAGTTGCGAGGTAGGACCTACATAGATCGAATTTGCTGCTCCAGCACAATCGGATTAAGATCTGAGGAATTTGGCAACACCTTGAATACTTTGCCATGTTCCTCAAAACCTTCTTAGGCAATTTTTACAGTGTGGCAGGATGTATTATTCTGCTGAAAGAGGCCACTGCCATCAGGGAACACCATTGCCATGAAGAGGTGTACCTGGTCTGCAACAATCTCAGGTAGGTGGAACTTGTCAAAGTAACATCCACATGAATACCAGAACCCAGAAATACAAGAACGGACTGTTCATTATCTGCCTAATATATCCCACCCCTTGACAGGTGGCATTCACCTCACCTGTCAGTGATTTTAATGTTGTGGCTGATTAGTGTGTAGCAATGTGTGTATAATAAAGGTCCATATTCCGTGTCCATTTCTCTCCCTACTTTTCCAGAAGTCAAGTCAGTGAATAATACTGGCCTTTGCATTCCTGGCATTTTTGCAACACAAGCACAATCCAAAGAGCTTCATATACTGCCAGTAAATTACCAGCCAGGAGGCCACTTTAGTGCAATCTATGCAGGGACGTGCAATGTCTTTACCCAGCCTTTGTGCAGTTCCTGCACCCCTGCATGAAGAACGTTAAGAATTATGAATTTTTATCACCATACCAGGGATTTCTCAGGGATTTCAGTAGATGTCCAGCATACTATTTTAGAGATGCCTCTGGGTGAGTTGCCATATGCCTTGTGTAACACTGTCCATGAAACTACTGATTTAGCGTAACTTGACTTTTGTAGATAATCTCTTCTTTAGCAGTGAGGACTACAAATATTGACATGTTTGGGTTTAATTAAGGACCAGCTTGCTGCAAATTTCGCTAACTCACATACATGGTATGCATGGAAAGGGGGTATAGGTAGGTATGCATGAATAATATTCTCAGAGTTGTCAGGAAATTTTATGAGAGCAATAGCAACTGTCTACCTTTACGATCTGGTAATATTCAAGTGATGCTGTTTTCAGGGCCCTTAGCAATGTTATAATGCTATAATGTTATAATGCAAGCAATGCTTGCATGTCTTCCAACCTTTTAGTTGGACAAAGAGGGACACTTTAATTTTAGGGGTGTGACCATGGGAGGGGCTGTACTGAAACATTTTAGGTGACCTACTAATAATAATTTATGCATCTAAACTGTAATTTAGAACAAGAATAATTTATTTCATTTACACAGACTGTTTCTAAACACATTTATTGTAGTTTAACCCCTTAAGGAAACATGACATGTGTGACATGTCATGATTCCCTTTTATTCCAGAAGTTTGGTCCTTAAGGGGTTAAGCACACTTTACTGCTGTGGAGCTCTGTTATACACTCAGACACACTAACAATATGGAACTCCTAGAAAAGAGCACATAGGATAGAAAACAGGGACAGCTTGATTTGAGCCCAAAATATGAACTCAATTTGGCTCAAACAGACGTCTATATTATTCAAGACTCAAGACTGCATAATATATTCTATTGAACATAGTGGCTGCTAACTAGGGATTCTCCACATTAAAAGCTGCTTGTATTTCTGGTTGCTAAAGTTTACTTAATAGCAGGACAATGCAGTAATTAGACCACAACAACCTTCTTGCTCCCATAACAGTCTTTATAACCAAGCAACCTAGTAACTGGAAATTTAAGAGTAAAGGAGGTAATTAGAAAAAGTTACAGGAACAATAGGTTGATGATGGCCCTGCTCAAAAGAGCTTCCAATCGGCTAGATAACCATATTTGTTGAAACGTTTCTTTGTTTGTTTTCTTAAAAAGAGAAAAATTGTGGATCATTTTATGTATAATATAGTTTTTGAAAAACAAAATGCAAAAACATAATTAAATCATACCACCCACTTGAAGTTCTTAATAGACAATACAAATGGTTTTGACTAACTTGTTAGACCTCCTGTGTCCCAGCATCCAAACCAACAACCATAAAAACATTTTAAAGATAAGTTTTCCAGGAAAGGCACAAGGAGGTGGCCTTCTGTCCAAAACAAATTGTGTGAAGGTCAACAAGATTTCCTAGAATCCATGGTGGGACTTGCTTTACCAAATGTGTAGTGAATGAGTAAGGGCCACTCAATCCCCATTCCCTTCTGCCCAAAGGTCTAAAGCACCAGTCCTCTCAAACTCTCAGACATACATGGGGTCCAGGGGAAACTCTGGGCATAGTAACACATTTTCCAACCTGTGTCATAATACGGGGAACTAGATCATCCCCAAAGTTCTCTGCTCTACATATTTTGTGGCTTGTGGGTCACAAGAAAAAAAACATGCTTTACACTAAAAGCTGGACAATAAGAAATAATGTCCAATACAATTGAAAAAGCAAACTTACAAAATGTGCTATAATGGCATGGCTAATAAAACTACATGAACAAAATGAATATATATGGAACCAAGGGAAGCCACCCACACTAGATATTCACAGAGCTGCAGCAGATGTCTCCCCCTCATACAAATAGCCCAGACACAGTCCTAATAAACACAACACCACTGACAATCCACAAACACAACACCACAACGCAATCTCATTTGCATTACCCCAAGCTGTGCCACAAATACACACATCAAATACATTATGTGACATATCATCACATACCACAATATAAAAATGAACATATATAATATAACAGCCCACATATGCACAATTACAGCGGTAAAAAGCAACTGCAGCACCCATAAATAACACAAGCACAATACAGCAATATACACACCCCAATTTAAAAAAATAGGATCAGCACGCCAAGGGACTTCCAGATCTTGTTTTGGCACAGTGCTACTAAAAGGTTGCCTAGATAACTAACAAAGTAAGTGTACATGAGTCTATATCTGCACTTAATTTCTTACCATTTTTAAAACTTACCTTCTTACATCACAAAAGTGAGCTGGAGAAATTGGCCTACAACTGACTCACAAAGACTAAAATTACGCAAAATTTGGTTTGGTTTGGAAATTCAGGTAAGTACAAAAAATTGGCAATTCGGCACTTCGGTTCGGTTTGGCACTTCCAAAATTCGGAACTTCGGCAATTCGGAACATCTGAAGGGATCCCTACCCCTAACACTACCCCTTATCCTTACCCTACCTTATCCTTACCCCTACCCCTTACCCTAACCCTACCCCTAATCCTACCCGTAAGCCTAACCCTACCCCTAACCCTATCCCTGTCATCATTCCGTAAGTCTGAATAACATATATGTTATTTTACTTTGTGGTGTGCATGATACCATTGCTTGTACTTTTAGCCTGATTATACTCCTGGGCATATACCTATACCACTCTCTTAATGTCTATCCCATTCTCTGACTTTGACACAAACTTTGTTTTAGGTTCCAAACACGACGGATTAGCTTGACGAAAATACTTTACTATTTTTAAAAAGTGCTCTTATTTCTTATGCCATATCTAAATGTTATTAATGTAGGCATTTGTTCTTCCTGCACAGCAAAAATAAAGAATATACATTTTTGAAAAATGTTTTATGAAGCATTCTATATTAGGAGATGTAGATCAAATAAAGTGTTAAAAGTTTATACAATTGAGATTGGGACTGGGTGATAAATTAGAAATGTAAACTATATCTAGAGGTTTCAGAGACACTTTTGTTTTGGTTTAAATTATATCAATATTTTTTAAATCAAAGCAACTAAAAAGCAGCCTTCTCTTTGAACCAATAACTCACTGAGATTTCTGATTACAAACATAGCCTCTAGCAGATGCTCTCTTCTTACATTATAGCACAGACAAGCATCTTCAATAATGGTATACAGTGCAAAATAGCAAGTGACCCGTCCCCATGCACATATTAAAACAAACAGCTATACCTCTCCCCTGATACTGCTAAGTAGTAAGGGTCAGGAAAAATGCTATTCGTAGTAACATAAACTGTATGATCATATTTAGAATATCAATATAAAACCAATAATCAATAGGATTATTGAGAAAGCCAATATATGCACAGAATCTATGCTTTAGCAATCAAAATATTTTGTCATGAGAGATCCACTGTGACATATATCACTTTTTAAGAGGTTACGACTAAAGTTTTACAATGACAGATTGGTAAATGAGGAACTTAGACAAACTAAAAACGCTTGCAGCTCTTTCAAAAATTTGGCTTGAAACGTATCCAACACACAAATTACACTTGATTTTTTTGGGGGGGATCGAACATTGATAGTGGTCCATTGCCTCATTAAACTACCTTATATGCATGACTAAGTGGTAGCCAAGTTAAAACATGAAAATGCTATTCAATACACAAAGTAAGATTTATAGCGTCCTCTAATAATTAAATTGTTTAAATATAGAGCACTGTAAAAGAGTATACAACATATAACCATGGGCAGAAAGACATAATAATTCCCTCTTTTCTATGTGATTGTTACGTATGATTTTGTTGAATATTACTTGTTGACCAAAGAGCTTATGGCGCAAATGTCAGAAGACTTGTGATGATGTCAGTTCTGTTCTCATCCACAGCAGTAAAACTAAACGGAATGTTTTACCAGGGTGAGGTATATACTGCAAAGGTATATATTAGACACTCTGCCGTGTTTAAGATACTACTTTTCCCATGGATTGTGGGGCATTTTCATCATAACGCCTATGTGCCCATGTGCTATGGCCATTTCTTCCATGGTACATTTAGCAAGACTGTATGTTCACAAATTTATACAAGATTGTACCATATACCTCATAGATATCAATGCAAATTAATATAAAGCACAAAAACCTAAGGCAACATTAAAATAAGAAATAAAAAAGGCTTCACTAATCACTAACATTTAATTAGCCTTTTGCTAGTCAGCAATTGGATACAAAAATATGAGCGATGAGAGATTCTCTTTAACACTCAAGGAAGGTGATAGCATCATAGTAGCACAGTATGTGCTCAAACCATGTGTTCAATTAAAACAGGAAACTAGCATATGAAAATATTTAGCACTCTAAGTTCTTTTCTTTTAATTTTAAACCAGAAGGTGTTCAGTAATAAAATAATTAGGTCAGCGAGAATGACCTCCTAATTTAATGAGCAAGGCTTAAAGCTGCACTGATGTTTTACGGTTCTAAGTCACTCAAATAGCTCTACATACTATAGCAATAATGCAAAAGTGTGAAGCTGCTTGGAGGTGGAGTGACTTTTTATTCTCCGTCAGATTAAGAGTTTGTTTGTTTTTGCTTTGAAATGGTGGGTAATTTAAAATGTACAGTAGATTCTCTAGTCAGTTCGGTATGTATAGTTATGGCACCTGACACTTCGCAGGGTTTTAATATCATGTCTACTTATCCCTATATTTTAGAAATATGTGTTTGAGAGGTGTTAAAAAGTAAAATTAAATGTAGGATGCCACACCTCATTATCCTGAAACTGAGACCGCTCCATCTTAGCTCCCTGCCAGGCATAGAGGAAACATAGAGAGAAGAGGAGAACTGAAACAATATTGACTTATCTGCAATGTTTTCAATGGCTTTGCCTTGTGGGAACTGGATTACGATTTCGTTTTTCAAAAATGTTATAATTGTATAGGAAACCAGGGCATCACATGAAAAAAAAGAGACAATGAACCCAGCATGTTGTGGTTTGCCATGCGTGGGGAAATGTCCCCAAGCAGGGCAAATTGAAGAAGATTGCAGATGTATCGCAGGTGGGTGTTACAGAAGCGTAGCACCCACCTCTGCTAAGGACAAAGCGGCTCTGGATCTGAGGCAAGCTAAGTTCACTTTAGCCTATCACACATTCAATTAAAATAGTACAAATTCAAATAAAAATAAGAAACATTAACATGCACAATTTAAAACAAAAATACTAGCAATCAAAATATAATTTGGTCAAGAACATTATCATACAACATGTTGTAAACCTATACTGCATCATGTTAACGATCTGTAAACAGCAATATATCCTATTATAGTACATATGTATTGTAATCAATGTTCAGGTAGTTAGCCTCCTCCAGAAAAACAAGGCGGTCAATCCATACTTTTGTATATCAGCGTCATAAAAGTAACACTTTTAGCACCATTGTAGTGGTTATCATGTGAGGAGAGCTCTGGTGTCTTAAAACTGTTTGACAACTTCCAAGGCAACAGCCCTGCTTCTGGACTCTCTTAAAATAATCCAGTTAGCTCCTCAGACCTAAGCAGGGTCATGAAGGACTGCACTTATTGGCTGAGAGTATCAGCTAAGAGCTGTCGCCAAAGAGCACCAATCTGTATTGGACCTGCTTCAACTCAATGTGAACATTCGGCTATACTGGTTGTGATGTTTGGAGTGTTCCTTTAATTAAACTAATTAAATTAAAATTAAGTTAAATTAATTTAAAAAAAATTTAAATGACACATTATATGGTAAACTGGGAATGATCCACATACCAACTGAGGAAGCCTGAACCGGGCAAAACACATTTTGGTAGATTGGACTATCCATAAGGACATTTATTTATTCACTCATTGTTTTATTTGCTTTTTATTGATTTATTTGTATATTTGGAATAAATACTAATTTTTGGATTCCTGAGTGGACCCATCCTATTTCTATATTAAGGAGTGTGTATCCAGAACCAACACTAAAGAAGAGGGTGGATCTCCTAAGGATCCAGAGGCACTTCAAACCAGAGCCAGGTAGCATTATGGCTCTACCATTGTGAGTGTATCACACGTGCCACTTGTATATTTACTTATTTATACGTTTTATCTGCACTATTTGTGTTCTTTCTCTGTCTTTTGCAGAATCTGCAGATTTATAGAGAGAGAGGTATATGCATTTATAAAGCTCCAATTACTTTTTTTGTATTTAAACTGGAAATCTGCTGTTTCACAAGTTTAACACTTTATGCAAAGATATAAGTTCTCATTTTATTGCTTGTTTATTTGGATGCTGCCTCAAAAAAATCTAGCAGATGCAAGAAGTATACAGGAAATTCCACAAATGTTTATGTTCCCCTCTTGCATTTGTAATTTTTCTCTTATCAGCTGTATCCCTAGTTGTAACTGTATTGTAATTAATTTCCACTTGACAATGAGCAACTAATACGGTAATTATTCTTAATGTTGGTGGAAATCTAAATGGAGACAGAGATAACAAATTGATCCTTCATTAGAAGGTGTTAGGCACATCTAGTAGATGATTTGCTTGTGCCATAGTCTGCTGCATTCAATTCAGACTTTTGTGCAGAAAAATAAAGGACAGTGGAAACAATGGCAGGTGTGATCTAATAGCCTTAAAACATCTTACATACATTTCCATCAACATATTTCATAATAAATTTCAATTTGCAAATAGGATGTATAGAACATACCACCATCTTACATTTGCAAAACTGTCTTTACATACACTCCCTGGAACCGTTAGCTTGACAAATTAGAACTCATCCAGATATAAAGGGCATTAAATTACTGGGCAAAGTCCACTGCCTGGCTCTCTTTGCTGATGATGTCTTTGTCGCCCTATCGGATCCGGCGAGGTCCCTGCCCCCTTATGATCCTTACTAAAAGCATTTTGTACCATCTCTTACTATTACCTTAACCAGGAGAAGACATAGGCCCTGTCAATCGGGCAACCACCAACCAGCGTTGCTAAACTACGCAACACATACAACCTAGATTGGAGAACAGCATTTCTTACTTACCTGGGAGTAAAAATCCCTCCCTCTTTAGAGGGTATTGTAAAACATAACTATAAGTCGCTTCTACAGGTATGCAAAAACTAAATTCTCAAGTGGAAACATGCCAAACTTTCCTGGTTGGGTAGAGTAAATGCCTACAAAATAATGGTGCTCCAACGATTACTTAACATTTTTATGCTGCCTGTGGGGATACCTATGACATTCTGCAGATCATCACAAGCTAGTTGTAGTTCCTTCATTTGGGACAGGAAAAGACCCATAATACTGAGCCTTTTACAGAAGACCCCTCCTACTGGTGGAGTTGGTCTCCCTAATGTATGGTTGTACTACAAGGCCTCAATACTGGCAGCAGGAATAACGTTACATGCTCCCCCAGGTAAGTTCCAATGGGTAGACATGGAACAGGACCATTTCCACTACCAAACTTTAACTGATTATAAGTAGACACCTAGAGCCCTTCGTAAACCAATGCAAAATGTTTTTCTCACCACGACGGCAACTTTAAAGCACTGGGACGAATACATGGCCTGTATGGGATGGACAAAATGTAACCCTAAAGCCCCACTGACATCACTTAAGGTAGTAAACCAGTCAACTCCCATAAGCAGATGGACACAACTAGGGATATCCCACATTCAGCAACTGTGTGAGGGCAAACCACCCTACCCTTTTAGGAGTTAAGGGATGAATGGAATGTCCCAGCAAGTGACATTTTCCCACACCTACAGTTAAAATAACACAATTACCTCCCATATACAATTTACACCCGCCACATCAACCTCAGATGCCATATCTCCACCACTGATAGCACTTAGATGCTGGTCGGCCCCAGCCACACCCAAGGTCCTATCTCTATGCTAGAAAACTTGGTAGGAGTTGGTACCTAATAGAACCCTGGTCTGCAGAACTCACTGGGAAGACAACTGTGGGGTGACATTGTTCAATGAGGATTGGTTGCATTCCCTAAATGGGATAAACAGGTGGACGAAATGCTAATCACATGTGGAGGCACATAGAAAATTGTTGTACAGGTGGTATATGACGCCACATAGGTTACATCAAATTTTTCCTAGCATACCCCCTAAGTGTTGGCGGTGCTTGTCAGGTGAGGAGACTTTGCTCCACATTTGGTGTAAATGTCGTGGTATCCGCCCGTTGTGGGGCAACATACAGTACCTATTGGAATCCTTGGGAATTTCGAACTTCCAGATGCCAGTCGCCTCCTGTCTCCTTCTTCTGTTCCCTTCGATAGATCGTAGCAACAGACAACTAAACAGCCTTGATAATATTGGCTGTCTGCAACCTCATTGCCTTAAACTGGAAATCACATAATTGCCCGTCCCTCTTGCAACTTACTGATAAAATCCAACAATTCTACATATATGAAAGTATGACCACAGACTCTGCCCACACAACAAAGAAGTTCCAGCAGACGTGGGAGAGGTGGGAACAACTATACGGCCATGGTGGGGAAAGGCAGGGAGCACGGTAGACATACACAGTGAATTATAATCCGACACAAGACACATTCTACAGGGAAACGTGTGTTGGAGCTCATGTAAGAGACCGGTATAGTTGGGAAACCATACTTTATGATATGACCAACGGGGTGCGGAGATGAGACGCAACCCAAAAATATATAATATTTTCCTTTATCTCTGAATTGTTTTTTTCTATGCTGGAGATTCCGTCTCTAGTGTGGGGACCACCAGAGTCTACTCCATATACCTTCCAATGTTAATATGATAATAAGGTATATGGAGTAGACTCTCATGGTCCCCACACTAGAGACAAAATCTCAGATTGTATGTAGTTCTCAGTCACTCTGCATGTTTTAGTAGCATCATACTGTGTCGATGATTTTGTAACCAAGTCCTAGATATACTGAGTTGTAACTATGTAACAAATTTACAATGCAGGAACCTTCAATAAAATACAAATTAAAAAAACAAACAAACCTTAAACCACTATGACCACTTCAGTGATTAGAAATGGTCATGGTAGATGGTGGTAGAAACCTGGATGTTCAGTGTTTCAACTTGAAACACTGCATATCTAGAGATATAATCACTTTTGTGCCCGAGGCTATTTGTACCCCGGCACTTATTACTCTAATCTGGGCTGCCTAAAATTAATTCTGTGCAAAAATTACATCTGTTGCCAGAATGCACAGTGCACTGACAAAATATGTAATAAGCTTCTCCCTTGCAGGGAGCGTGCATGCAATGGTATGCTTGCTCTTACCGCCTCCATCCATAGCTCCCTCCCATTCCTGAGTGCCCCATGCACGGTGAGTCAGTGAAACGGTCCAGTCAAATGCTCTCTATGATAAGCATATGATTGGTCCACACAAAGCCCTTGTTGATGTTGGATACAGGAATTGAGATCAGCTCCAGGACCTCCGCCGGCACTGGATTACAGGTACGTTTACTTGCCTTATTTGCACTTTTTGAAGGGGCAACCTAGCCATATGTGCACAATAGGGCATATTTATGTAAAAAATAGATGTTTTAAAAAGAGTTGCAGTAACCCTTTAAGTATTATTATTTTTCTAAAAGTTCAATAATTTTCTGTAGAACTGTACCATGAAATTACAAGTTTTAATAAGTGTAATTTATATTGTACAAATTATGATAAAAAAACTGACTTATCTAATTCCCAGTGCATGACTGCAATATCACAATAACATTATTACAGTAGAGGAGAAGTGGTTACCTACAACATCAATCCAATATCAGATTTTCCTTTCAAACATCAGAGAAGACCTCATCCACTTGTGGCATGCACGCCTCGCCTGGTTAAGCTCCAATAGAACACAAAACAGCCTATAGCAAAATGCTATAATAATTACCTTGTCAACAATACCATCCATCACAATGTGTCTTCAAACAAACTTGAACAGAAACAAGAGGCACATTGTGTACATTCATATCCCTGTGCCAAAGGTCTGCAATGCTGAGCATAGTAACCTCTTGGCATTATTCCCTAAGAATGCAATGTCCCAGTGAAGATGGCCTAATGTATGATAATATTTCCAAGATATTACATAATAGCGTAAAACAATGATTTGCAGCCTGCATTTCTCCAGTTATTTAACAGCCATTCTCCAGATCTTCAACAGGCCCCCCAATCATCCTGATTTCAGTTGGACAAGCCCAATGTTAGTGTCCTGTCCTGCAATCCCTGGCTTGTTTCCAGGTGTCCAGCTTTTGGGGACACCAAGGAACTACCCCTAACTCACAGCGTGAATGCATCATTAGACAGTAAGCCCACAGTCGGCTGGTGTGTAATAGGCAGGCATTGTGGCATCTGGGAAGTCATCCTGGCAGGGCCACCTGTGTCTCGATTCATGTGGTGAGGAAGCCAATGATGGCTTAATAATTTCAACAACAGCCAATAATATGCACGTCACCTGCACCTGCCTCACAGAAACAGGGGTGGGGGGGAGCAACAGAATATTCTGCAGTCTGCAGGGTGTCACAGATCAAGCAATGTCCTAAAACTGCTAAAAAAAAAAAAAAATTTAATTATAATATTTAAAGAGGAACTGTCACTTCTTCACTTTTGACAGACAAATTGCTAACTAAAAGTATGTTAATTATGATAAATTAGTTAACTATTAGTTAGCAGTGCAGTACACATAGCATATGCGTGCCGGCATGGTTTTGTCTGGAATTTCTCTGTGAGATGCCCAAGCACACCCACAGGTGCCCAAGGCATCATGGGATGGTGATCTTACCCCAATAATGAAGTGCAGCAGAGGTAAGTAAGCTTTTTACTTACCTCCACTGTTCAATTAACCCCAGTAAACGCTTTAATAGCATTTACTGGGGTGAAAGAATGAGGCGCTGTTACAACAGTTCATCTACTGTTGCTACTCCTGTGTCTGTCTCGCTCCAAGTCAACAGTGCTAACATCAGCTCCACCATGCAGGCTCGATGCCTAGGTGTTCTTTTTGACTCTGACCTCTCTTTCACGCTTCATGTTTAGTCTATCGCAAAATCTTGCCGCTTCCATCTCAAAAACATTGCGTGCATCCGACCCTACTTAATGCCAGATGCGACTAAGGTGCTGGTCCATTCCACCCTTCTGTCAGTCCCTACATTGGCTTCCTGTAAAGTCGATACATTAGTATGGAGAAATGGTGTTTTATAATAATTCCAGCCCTAATTAGGAAGCATGCACTAAAGTATGCAGGTTTCTATACAGAAAAATATATATTATCATTATGTAGTCTATAAGTAGACTTTGTCATCTTTAACTGTTTCTAAGTCATTTTCCTTGAATGTTATCTCTAACTCAACCCCATTTAATGTTGCTTGTGGTTTTCTTATTCTAAAACACATGAATATGCATTTATCTGAATTGAATCTCATATGTCACTTACCATCTTATTGTAGTAGTTTTGGCCCCTTTGTTATTGTAAACATTGCTATCTCCAAGAAAAGACAATGTTTACATTTCTTAGAGAACATGCCTCTAGTGGTTGTTTTATTTTTACATAAATATGTTCCTTTAAAAAGACCAGGTGACCAGGCAGGGTGTAAAAGGGACCAAGGCTCCCAGGCCTCCATGTAGAAATACCACTAATTATGTTAAATAGAAGGCAAATAGAGTAATCCATGAGAACAACTTTCTTGGGTTGGGCACTTGTAGAACGGGTTAACAGAGTTTTGGGTGGGGATGTTCAAAACAACTATGTGATCTTAATGCACATTGGTAGCAGTTACAAAGCCTGTAGCAAACATGACAAGGCTGATATGGTTGTCAAGGGGACCACCAACATATAGAGGATTCAGTACAATGGACTGCTAAGATGTTACCGTGGGTTTTGAATAGTTACTGGTATCTTGAGGGCTCACGTTTTTTTGTTTTTAAACAGTAACTATTTTGGAGATTTAAATGTTTGATGCAGTTTCAAGAGAGCCATTTCCATAATGTAAACCAATCAAGTGTTCAAATCTACCTATTATATTTTCACATTTTTAGTAAAAGATCATGCTCTAATATCTCTGTTTTTTTATCATGATGTAAGAGATATATAGTTGAGATTCATACAGTGACGTGCTAGATACTAATATAAAACCAAAAAGCTTTCTGGAAAAAAGGATGTTAAAAGAGGCCTCATTGACCAGCCCAGTCCTATCTTGTTAAATCCAAACACATGTACAGATAGGCTACATACCTGCATTTACAATGACTTGCTCAAACAACTTTATGAGACCAACAATTATGAAAGTGTTTATGTCTTCAGCAAACAACACCACTTACCTATAAACCCTTAACTAGAGGTGAGTGAAAATCCTGAGGATTATGTAAAAATATTCCCTCAAATAACCCACAATTGCAGGCTTAGGCATTTAACTCATACAATAGCATGGGTTCTGTGAGTCAGCTTCGCTAAATAATGGAAATTAACTTCATCATCAACATTCGCTTTAGGAGAAAATGTTTCTCCAAAAGCTTTTCACTTGCTCTGTAGTTGCTGTGATTGTTCCTTTGGGGTGCCAGATGAAAAAATGACTTGTGACTTTGTTCTGATGCTGATGTGTTGACGATAAAGTCAACATGTTGGCATGATAAGGAAGGTGTGCCGTGCTTTAGTAATTGTTCCCAGGCATGACCAATCAGATGGAGCTTTCAGCACTGGTGAGGAGGTAAGTAGTTCACATCTTCGTAAGCAATAAAATCTATAATTTACTACTATTAAAAGTGACAGGTTCACCCCGTAGCCAATCCCATACTTGGTTACTTTTATATTGAGTGATCAAGACTAATTCATTACATTGTTTTACTTGACCCATGTACTGACATCTGATTGCTACACCCATTTGTGACCAGATGTTACATTCAAATTAGATTTTGTAGCACGGTTCTTGCGGATTTATAGAGATATATAATATTATTTTTATGTTTTATATGGTCTCATGATCACATTACTTTTCTTATTTTTTCTACAGACACTTGGATAATTTACCTGACAAAATGGCTCTAACATTAGAGGGCCCTGCTTTGATAACACAGATAGCACAGTGAGACAGCAGGTTTGTTTACGGACAAATCTCCAACTTTTCATCTGCTTTTGTGGGTTGAAAAAAGTTATATTAAGATGGTTTCTAGATGGTAGCTTAAAGTTTGCCAAATTGCCTGTGCTAAAAGAAAAAGAGAAGAAAGAAAGAAAAGAAACAAACAATTCCATGGTCACCCACAGCCGAGCCCCTACTGGAGGTGTGACTAATTCAGAAATTACATACTTCCTTCTAGCTATACCAATCCATACCATCAAAATGCCATGTGATGGGCTAACAAAGGTCAGCTGCCACTCTCAACCAATCACCTCTGCCAATTGCTGCTCAGGTCAATACTTCCTTCTTAGCCAAAGCAGCAGAAGGGGATGCTACTGGGAAGTTTAATATTGAGTGGAAGCTCACAACAAGTCAACAATATAACCATTTTAATCAGATGAAATAGATACCATACCTACAATCTCCATTTTAATGTGCCTGCACACATTAGTAATACATCAGAACAGCCATTCACCTTGTCTTAAAGGGTTACTCTAACCACCATGACCACTTCAGTGATTTGAAGCAGTTATGGTGGTCGTGGTAGTAGGAGTATGTATGTGCACTTTTTTAGCTTGAAATACTTCACATACTGAGTTATTTTTAATTGTATGCAAAGGCAAGTTGCACTGCCAGCACACAGGACGTGGGTAGCTCAGAACTATTGCATGCTGGCTACAGATATAATAATCTTAACCTTTCAGGCAGACAAACAAAAAAAAGGGTTTGAGTAGACCTTTAAATGGATACTAAAGGCATTAAATCAACTAACGCTAAATGAAGCAGTTTTAGTTTATCAATTGTCCCTGCAGCTTCACTGCTCAATCCACTGCCATTTAGAAGTTAAATAACTTTTGTTTATGCAGCCCTAGCCACACTTCTCCTGCCTGTAACTCACATAGTCTGCATCAAAGAAAATGTTTAATTTTCAATCATATGTTAGCTTGCTTTTGTGTTTTGTGTTTCTCTCCTCAGGGCCGTCCTTAGGGGTGTGCGAGGTGTGCGGCCGACACAGCTCACACATAGCCAGCCAGGATAAAACAAAAAAAAAATTAGTGATGGGGGCGGGGCTTACCGTTCGGTGGGGGCGCAGCTAAAAGTGCCATGTAACTGCTGCAGGGGAAGCAGGAAGGAGTCCCTGCTTCCCCCAACAACCAGAACCCAGGAGCTGCACTGCCTGTCTGCCTCCACAAGGAACAGAGGTAACTATTTGTGATTGTCTGCCTGTGTGTGTGACTGTCTGTGTGTTTGACTGTCTGACTGTGTGTGTGTGGCTGTCTGCCTGTGTGTGTGACTGTCTGCCCTTTTGTGTGTGTGTGGGTGTGTGACTGTCTGTGTGTTTGACTGTCTGCCTGTGTGTATGACTGTCTGCCTGTGTGTGTGACTGTCTGTGTTTGACTGTCTGCCTGTGTGTATGATTGTCTGCCTGTGTGTGACTGTTTGTGTGTCTGTGTGTATGACTGTCTGCCTGTGTGTGAGACTATCTGCCTGTGTGTGTGACTGTCTGCCTGTGTGTGTGCCTGCCTGTGTGTGTGTGTGTTACTGCCTTTGTGTGTGACTGCCTATGTGTGACTGTCTGGGTAGACTAAATGGCCGAATGGTTCTTATCTGCCGTCACATTCTATGTTTCTATGTCTGCCTGTGTGTGTGCGTGTGGCTGTCTGTGTGTGGCTGTCTGCCTCTGTGTTTGTGTGTGGCTGTCTGCCTGTGTGTGGCTGTCTGTGTGTGGCTGTCTGCGTGTGTGTTTGTGTGTGGCTGTCTGCCTGTGTGTTTGTGTGTGGCTGTCTGTGTGTGGCTGTCTGCGTGTGTGTTTGTGTGTGGCTGTCTGCCTGTGTGTTTGTGTGTGGCTGTCTGTATGTGGCTGTCTGCCTCTGTGTTTGTGTGTGACTGTCTGACTGTGTGTTTGTGTGTGGCTCTCTGCTTGTGTATTTTTGTGTGGCTCTCTGCGTGTGTGTTTGTGTGTGGCTGTCTGTGTGTGGCTGTCTGCCGTCACATTCTATGTTTCTATGTCTGCCTGTGTGTGTGTGTGTGGCTGTCTGTGTGTGGCTGTCTGCCTCTGTGTTTGTGTGTGGCTGTCTGACTGTGTGTTTGTGTGTGGCTCTCTGCTTGTGTATTTTTGTGTGGCTCTCTGCGTGTGTGTTTGTGTGTGGCTGTCTGTGTGTGGCTGTCTGCCGTCACATTCTATGTTTCTATGTCTGCCTGTGTGTGTGTGTGTGGCTGTCTGTGTGTGGCTGTCTGCCTCTGTGTTTGTGTGTGGCTGTCTGACTGTGTGTTTGTGTGTGGCTCTCTGCTTGTGTATTTTTGTGTGGCTCTCTGCGTGTGTGTTTGTGTGTGGCTGTCTGTGTTTGGCTGTCTGCCTCTGTGTGTGTGACTGCCTATGTGTGACTGTCTGGGCTGACTAGATGGGCCGAATGGTTCTTATCTGCCATCACATTCTATGTTTCTATGTCTGTGTGTGCATGTGGCTTTCTGCGTGTGTGTATCAGAGTGTGTGGGAAGAAGGGAAGGGGGGGCGCTGTGAAGATTTTTCGCACAGGGTGCCCAAAGGCCTAAGGCCGGCCCTGTCTCTCCTGTTCTGTAAATTGAACTTTAATCACACACAGGAGGCTCCTGCATTATTTAGAAGGCTATTAACAGAACAGGTGATAAGAAATTCTACAGAATGTGCAATTAAGGAAGTTTAAACATTAGATCTCTCTTTACAAGAATTGTTTATGCAGGCTGTGTAAGTCACATGAAGGAAGGTTTGACTATGGCTGCAGAAACAAAGTGATTTAACGCTTAAATTGCAGAGAATTGAGCAGTGAGACTGCAGGTGCATAATCTATACGCCAAAATTGCTTCATTAATCTTGTTTTGGTCCCTTTAAGTGTCCTTAAATTACCAACAAAGCCTAAAGTTACACCCTATACTCTAAATATATGTGGGCATTGAGTAGATTTCCCAATATGTTTCTTTAAAAAGAAAGCCTAACAACATGATTTAATGCTTGCCAAATCCATAGTAGTTAACAATAGTAATATTTATTCAAAATGTTCCTTTTTTTATTTCCCTTTCTTATTAGACTCTTTTTCCTAGCTATTTTTTTCCACTATACTTGCGTCTGACTACTACAAAATGATTTGATTAATTTTGTTTGGCTTTAAAGACTAATCAGATAAGGAACAGATCCTGAGCAGCGTACTAGCACAGCGGTAACCCAAGGAATGATGAAAACATTATTCTCATGACCTATCAATCAATATGGATACATCTTCATGCATTGACGCAACATGTCGGAGCAAGAGGAATCATGGGAAAAGTACGTCAATATTCTTAAAATGTATAAAAATGCAAACTTGAATTAATCTGAATAACAGCACCTATTATGTAATTTAATTACAAGATGTACATTTTATATATTATTAGAGATAATGCTGTTAAGATCTACCTTTATAGAAAATTAGATGAGCAATGTAAGCACAGGGGGCCTGGAGTCCATGATTCCTTTCTGCCTTAATTTGCCTTTTATATTTCCCAGTCTTTCTCTCTCTTTCCATCATCCCTTTTCTTCTCTACCTCTCAATCTTCACCCTCTCCTAATCTTCTCTATCTGTCTCTCACCTCCATAATCAAGCAATTAGCCCTGTCCTCTGCCAGTCTAGAAGTCCACGGCACATGGATATCTTCCCCTGTTTACAGTGACAGTTATTGACTTCCTTTCTTCAAATCTTACTTACATAATTGATTAACTACTTTATGATGTTCTTTGTAAATACAAAAAAAAAAAATTGGAATTGGGGGCACATCCCAGAACATGTTTTTCCAAGTAGTGGTGCTCCCATACAGACCAAAATCTATTTAAATTACAGCTGAAGGAACAGCGCAATTCCAATTTGGAATCCAGACCAGATTCCTGTTGGGCTGAGCACCCTACCCATCCCCTTTGTGGGGACCGCAAAAAAGCATAAATTGAGAAGTCTCTGGAAGCAGTTTAAGCAGTAAGTATTGCA
The DNA here is from genome assembly GCA_933207985.1 of Pelobates cultripes. Classification (NCBI taxonomy): domain Eukaryota; kingdom Metazoa; phylum Chordata; class Amphibia; order Anura; family Pelobatidae; genus Pelobates; species Pelobates cultripes. The sequence continues at coordinate 78,512,389 of OW240914.1, read as the reverse complement.
GTTAGCATGTTAATCTCCCATGTTGCAATTAATGTAGCACTCACCAATATTAGGTACTGTGACGTATTGGTGGGTTTAACACAATACGACTATATGGTGGAACTGAATCCCCATATTTGTTTGCTAAGATAGGTGATTTTAGGTAGCCATGTAAAAATTAAAACTATATTTTTTTTTATATGTGCACTGTTTCATTAACTGTATGTTCTTTGTAAATACGTACTATGGTGGTTGATTTTGTACCAGCCCGACATCTGTACCATGACTGGTAAATTTATTACTTTTCTTGCCAATGTTTTTTTCACTGGAATTTGTATGATGTCTACATTTGTATTGAACAACTATACTTATAATAAAAGCTGATTAATAAAACTAAAAGAAAATTGGAGCATATGGATTTGGGCCCAAAATAGAGATTTTCCCTCCTACAGGGATACTTGGGTGGTATGAGTAACTAGCCTAGAGCCCTATGGAATCTTAAGCCTTCATTAGTGATAACTGCTGACATGTTTGTCTCCCATGTTAAGAGTAGTGCAGGATCCACTGATACTGGGGGGACGTTGTGAGTTTCACACAGTATGGCCATATGATTTGACAACATCCTTCTATTTTTTGATTGATCTAGTTCATTTTATTAAACCTTATAAGATTTTAAACTCTACCTTTTTAGGACTGTGCACTGTTTCAGTAACATGTAATGCATCACCCGGCCTTCTAATAAACGTATATACATTAATAGTGCTTAATGGGATGAATGCACTATGTTTCTATGAAAAGGATATAAAAAAAGATGTGAAAATACTGAAAGTTTCCATTTTAATTTAAACTTCTCACTGTAGAAATGTAATTAAAAGTTGGAATGTCAGCAAGCAAAAAGGTTTCCCTTAAAACTTTTCACTTTCACTCTTATTTATTGTGTAATACAAATCCACGCCAAGAATCCCATTATACAAAATCCCAAACAAATCACTGACTTAAAGCCGTCATGAGAATAATGTTTTCGTCATTTCTCCTAGTTACTGCTGTGCTAGTACACTGCTCAAGCCCTGTCGCTTATCTGATTAGTCTTTAAAACCAAACACAATTAATCAAATCATTTTGCAGTAGTCAGACGCCAGTATGGCAGGAGAAAATAGCTATGAAATGTATACAACTAGAAAGGAAATAGAGAATATGTTTTAAAAAAATATTGTATTTGTCCATATTGGGTAAACCACATGCATGTACGCGGTGTTCATTATTTTATTCTAAAAGAACATTTCTTAAACATGTAAAGTTGATTCACCCCTTCTCCCTCACTCATCTATTCATAAAGTTAATACACTCCTCACAGAATGGAATGGAAACAAAGAAAAGTCAACATAAGATCTCCAATACATGGTATTAGATATTATTAGAATATTTGGCAGTCATAGAGGGGCAAAGGTTTAAAAATAATATCAGGAAGTATTACTTTACTGAGAGGGTAGTGGATGCATGGAATAGCCTTCCAGCTAAAGTGGTAGAGGTTAACACAGTAAAGGAGTTTAAGCATGCGTGGGATAGGCATAAGGCTATCCTAACTATAAGATAAGGCTAGGGACTAATGAAAGTATTTAGAAAATTGGGCAGACTAGATGGGCCGAATGGTTCTTATCTGCCGTCACATTCTATGTTTCCATGTTTCTATGTTTCTATAGGGGTGTGAAGTACTACCATTCGTGAAGGTCCTTGGTGGTGGGGAAAGTATAAAGGGGAACGTAATTTTTTTTAGAAATCCCACTGTAACGGCTACCCTGCTGTAGGGGGGTATCTGCCGTTGGAGACGAGCAAGCTGCTGTGCAGTAATGGAGTTCTTATTCCCATCCACGATATCCAAGTGTATAATCCGGCAGTGTTGTAAAATGAGGCAGAGTAACGGTACCATAAATCCCCTCCAAGAACGAGACGAGGCTACGTTTTGAAGGGTCAAGTAGAACTGATGTTTATTGACAGGGGTCTCCTTTTATGCAATAGTGCCCTCTGTAAGGCTACACCCACATAATTATCACAACAGCCAATTAGATACATGGTTCAACCCCCACGTCTCCTCCCCTCAGATAACATATGACATAATTAAAACAGACACAATTTTAACTACATTCTGGATGTACCCCAAAAACAGCTTAATAGCTCTCACTCAGGAGAATAATATATCCAAATTTCAGCCCATTCGGTTGAGGGGTTCGGGAGTTATGGATCTTTGAAGTTTTGACCGATCGCACAGGTTTTCTAGCCAAAAAGAGTTCCATAAGTTTTGGCCTTGCGGTCGGTCTCCGTTCGTGCATTAAAACCCCACTAACCCCTTGCCATCCACAGTCATCCTGGTGTTCGCTTGAATCCCTATGAATGCTTAAACAAAACTACCGAACGGCCGGTCGTTCGGTAGTTCCAGCACGAACTTACGAGCTCCTGGAGGTCTCAGCGGTGTTCGCCTGTTTGCGTATCCGTTTTTAGTTCCATGCGTTCACAGGCAAACACCGCCGTTCGTGCGTAAGATGGCCGCGAACACGTGTAAAGTCCTGAAATGGCGGTCATCTAACCTGAGCACAAAGGAATTCGTATGAACCATGCGAACGGCTCCACAATCACTGGGAGGTAAAGTATCAATTAACTGTTCCCCTGGATGGTCTGATGTTCGGTATTTTGGGCTGTATGTTACAGTGGGAATATTTACACGAAAACTAGCCATTCGGTTTTTGTTTGACACATCCAGCAGCGTTGTTATTTAAGTCCAGGCAAAAGTATAGGCACAATCATAGTTCTGTTACACCCACGAATGAATACATCATTAGTTTTGTGCACATGGGAAAAATTCAGTTCGGCTTAAATGTTTTTTTCATTTGTCTGAATTTCATCAACTCAGTGATTCCGCTTGTCCAAATAATGTCAATGCAAACGAATTGGGAAAACCTATTTAGATGAACCAAAAGGGCATAAAAAAAAAATATGCTTATAACTGTTCTACAAAATATATATATATAATATTTATATGTATATGGATGTCGCAGTATAGTGGTAGGCTCTTTCATTCCTTTTAATGAAGCTAATTCTGGTCGGAATTCGATCAATTTAATTCTGGCCGAATAGAATGTTCTTTTACCATTTTACCAAATTCCATCTTTTGGACAATGTTTGTGATTTGGAGCATTTGTTTCTTTTGAGAATATGATTGTGTACTTTAAGCGTTCAAGCTGGTTTATCCGTTTTTTATTTCTTTATTATTTCTTTGATTTATTTCTTTCTTTGATATAGTGGCTGACCCTAACTATCAATCATTGCTTTTTTTTGTGCCACAAGCAAAACACTGAATCAGCCAGCAAACAAAACCTATTCGGCTATTGCCCATGTTGTTGTTTTTCGTGATATGTCTATATAGCGTATCAGATTTACAGAATTTGGAAGACCCAATAATTGGCCAAAATTTGAATGAATTCCAATTAAATTGAAGCCTAATGCACAAGTCTATAAATCATTAAAAACAACCTTCAATTTGTGTTATTTTCTCTTGTAAATGTTATGCTCCGTTTTCATTTAAATTGATATTAAAACTCAATTTAGCAATTATATTACAATCGCAATGCAAGTAGAAGTAAGAAAAACAGAAACCACAAAGCCTCAGAGTAAACCGCAATACTGTTGCTATTAATTCAACTTTTCTCCAGGTTGTGACATCACAGCAGATATGTTGGGAAGATATAGTCATACTATGTTTGTCTCCTCAGCTCCTCTTCCGCAATATCATTATCAAGAAAGGTATGAGTTAAAATTGTAGGAGACTCAAATAGTGGTCTCCCACTAACCCAGGCCTAACCAGTAAAATTATGTCTGATATTAGGGGCACATGAACAGATACATGCTATCTGTCAAAACATACATTAGCGAGAATAATACACATATAATACGGGCCGTCTTTAATACTGATTGGACCCTGGGCAGGCATTTCCTCGGGCCCCTTGACCTAGTATGCAATTACGCACTCCATCCCCACACAAAAGCATGCACTTAGCCGCACTCATTTTTACTGAGACAAAATATGCACACTGACACACATACAGATGCAGACACTGATATACATAGAGATACACACATACACAGGTACAGACATACAAAGGCAGATACACATACACACATGTGCATACACAGACAGACATGCAGATACACATTTACACACATCCAGATACACAAATGCACAGATAAACAAATACACTGACAAACATGCAGATACATACAGATACATACACGGACCCACATGCAGATACACAGACACACAATAACACACATACATACACAAATGCACAGATTTACACAGTGACACACACTAACACACATACAGATACACGGACGGACACATGGAAGCACATGCAGATACACAGACACACAGAATGATACACATTTTGACACACACACTAACACACCTACATAAAAACATTTACATGCATGGATACACATGCAAACACACAGATACAAATACACACACAGATAAACATACAGACAAACAGATACGCATACAGACAGACAGTTACACACATACAAACAGATACAGGTACGCAGAAAGGCATACGGACACACTGATACACATACAGACACACATATGCATACAGGCACACAGATACACATACAGACACAGATACATATACAGACATGCAGACACACATATAGGCATACGGATACACAGATACACATACAGACACACAGATACAGACACACATGCAGATACACATACTGTACAGACACACATGCAAACAGATACACAGACACACAAAAACAGATACACATGTAAATGTATTTTTTTTAGTCACCCTGTGTCTTACCTTTTACTCCAGTGGCTGCCTCAGGCTGATGAGCGTGAGCTCTCAATTCCTCCTCTCCTTTTTCCTCCTCCCGCGCGGCGCTTGGTGAATGCTGTGAGGCAGTGACCTCCTCCTTGCATTGTGACATCATCACAGGGGGCCCGGTCGCTCGCTTAAAGCGCTGCAGCGCTGACCGAACCCCCAAAATTACATTGCCATCAGGTGGCCCGTATATCATATATGGGCCACTCGATGGGCCCCGTCATCGTGTGGCCTGCAGTGGTAGTTCCACATGGACCGCACTTACCACGGCGGCCAGCAGGCTGAAAGGGCAGCTGCTTTGGGCCCCCTAGGATAACAGGGCCCGGGGAAGCTACCCCTTTTGCCCCGTGTTAAAGACGGCCCTGCATATAATGACACCCATTATGTCATACAAATTGTTTAAACATACTCTGCTTGGTAAAGTAACAGCCATTTTGTTTACTGTGGGATGCAACAGGATTAGGATGCAACACTCAGCCACTTCCTGGTGTAAGGAGAGCTCAAGAGCACACACCTTCAAGACAAATGCATCGTTTTAATATTTTTTACTTGTAATTTTATGCATTATATAATGTATTTTAAAAAAAATAGGGTCATCTTCTGCCTGGGGATGTCTTTTTAAAACACGTGAAACTTTCAAGTAAAATTCCAGTAAATCCAGTAAGCAGCTTGTGAACTCCCTCTCCAGAAGGTAAGCCTGGGATGTCAGCTCCTGCATGCTCTGCCAGGCTCCAAACCCAGGATGAGAGAGGATTGAAATAACAGGGACAAGGTGAAGTCACATGATTCTGGCTGCCCTACTTGTTTGCAATTCATCATTCTAGCAAGGTAGAGCTTGACCTTCGGTGACTCTGGGAAAAAAATAACAATTATTGGGCGAAAGGCAGCAAAAACGTCATATCCCATGCTAAAAGGCTGCTGTGTACTCTCTTTTCAAAATATAAAAACTGACATAATATATATTATTATTCCCTGAACTGTGTGTCTGTCAGTTAGTTTTATAAAATTTGCAACATTAAAAAGAATACTGTGATTTGGGATTTAACAAAGTACAGGAGGGCCTGAAAAAGGGTTGTCCATAAGTAAGAAGACATTTTAATAGAGGCCCTGCTTTTTAAATAAACCACTCGTTTTACAGCTTCCAGATCTAACATTTTAAAGGTGGTAAGAGGAACCTAGTCAATTCCATCTTTATTCCACAATGCACACTTTAGTTATCTTTCATCTTGTTATATACATGCCTTCCATGTATCCCTAGCTAGGAGGGACAGTCCCAGTTTTGGACCTAAATCAGTCTGTCCCTCTTTTCTAGGAGCTCTATGTTGTTGGTGTGATTTAGTGGATAACAGAGCTCCACAGCAATAATACTCCCAGTAATGCGTCTTTAAATTATAATAAATGTGTTTCGAAATCATTCTATGCAAATAAGACACATTGCTCCTGTTCTAAATTACATTTTAGCTGCAGGAATTGTTATCAGTAAGTCACATAAAATGATTCAGAACAGCATCGCAGCCGCTGCCCACACCACTAAAATACAAAATTGTGTCCATTGGAAATATTTGAAGATGTGATATATAGTTTGTATACACTAACAAAACAACGGAGATGTATTGCTACTGTCCACTTTATAACATATAGAATTATTAACTAAAATGTGAATTTTGGGGAATTTAAATTGAATATGTACTTTTAGGCCAGAAATTGGGAACATTCATGCAGTTTTGTTAGCTCGCGATAGTAGAGCTTAGTACAATTGGTTGTTGGTGAGCAATGGCTTGAATGTGCCCTCCCTTTAAAAATAAATATTTTGTGTTACTTTTACTAAAACTTACATAGCAAATGATTGCCAGGATCTGAAGTACACTATCAACTTTATCTCAGTAATCAGTTATTCCTCCCCCCCCCCCACACCCCCCTCCACACCGTGTGATGCCCTTTCTACGCAGCAGGCTAAGAACGTATGTTAGAAAGGAGCATTATAAAAGTAAGGCAGTGATGAAATGATTAATCAAATTAATCAAAAGCTTGAGTGTATGTGCTAATGAAAACCAGACTGCATCGGTCATGCGTCATTAACTTGTAAATGTTATGACATCGTGTTGTCTAAATCCTTTACTGGTTCAGCTCGAAAATCCAGATTATGCAAGAAGGGCACAGGTTTAATTGTCTTACTGTTTAAAAAAAAAAAAAAAAAGCCAAAACAAAACAAAACAGCGTACTATGGCGATGTGAATATTTGGGACGCAAACATTTAACTATAGCTACATTGATTTCAATTGATTTTTTTTTTTTTAAATCTGATTTTATCTGTTTACCTTTTCTTTGCAGTCACTAAATGAATATAAAGCCTTCAAATAACGATCTAACATTTAATATGTTCTGACACTTTAGATTTAAGGCTTGAAAGGGTCAAAGGCATTTTCACAAAATATAATTTACAAAAGGATTATATTTTTGAATAGTATTGTAACTTTCCATAAATATAACAAAAATATAGACTTGCCCCTGCCATTCAGCCTCCACTGGTCTTCAGTTTTACTGATAATATAGGAGTTTGTTTATTAAACTAGCCAAGCTAGCAGTGGTGAAATGTATAGATGGTGGGGCATTGCCCCGTCGACTTGTTGGTCTCTACCCATTTAACCCCATGAGTTGCCATACCCTGTTCAAAACCAGCTGCATCTCTAATCGTCAATTAAGCAGGGAATTGAAACTGTAGATATAATCATTGACAGACACATGTTTTCTCTAACACACATTTATCAGTACTACTTAAAATGCCAACAAGTTAGATTAGTTTTACAACAAAACTATGGGTAACGGGGAATGTGGGGGGGTGGGTGTAGTGAGGGGGGGGAGGGGTTGCTGGCCCCCTACACTAAATGGTTGAGCTGGAAAATGTTACCTTTTTGACCTAATACTAACTAACTAGGTATTTTGTCAATTCTATACAGGTCCTGAATAATTGAATAAACTCGTAGAATTCATTAATTTCAATATTTAGTAATGAAAATATACATGACATCTCCCTAGAGAATCCACAATACATCAATTCTATTCCCTCTGTCTACTTTATATTAACAATTTGTGAAAGTCATCCTCTCCTACATGTCACTATAATCTTTGTGTATAACATAATTACATTATCAGTAATATTTAGAGAACACGATGACTCTCTCTCACAGAAATCTATCCAAAACAAAACTTATTTTATAATTCTGGAAACACACTGGATGTACTGCTTACCTAAAGAAAAAAAATATTAAACATATAATAAAAACATACTTACTGAACTTGGGAACATTTTAGAAATTCAGTAATTAAAGGGACACTGAATTTGATTTTAACTTTACATTTTGTGTCCTTGAAGGTTATGATATTTGAGTTGCCGTATTAGTCCAGTAATGTAGATGAAAAATAATGAAGTATTGTATTTTATTTAATGTAAAGGCAAAAAACAGTGTACCTAAAGGGGTAGGGGAACAAAAAAAACAGGAAAGGATAGACTCTAATAAGAGTGTCAGCTAGTGACCATATATGAGGAATAAAAACAAAAATAAATACATTTTATTGGTGTATAACAAACGTAAATCTGTACAAAAAATAAAATATAATAATTACAATAGCCAATGTCTAAATTCTAATGGTAGCTATAAGATAATAATAAAACCTATTATGGAATAGTTAAACCGAATAGTGGTGTGAACATAACCCTGCACACGGCTGTGTCAGAATATATCACCATCAGAGACGGCAAAACTAGGAACTGACGGTAAATGATCAGACGGATAGAGAGGTGAACTAAACGGTTAGTAACAGTGTATTAAAACAGTGAAAATGAACAGTGAATTCACTGTGAATATAATAAAAAGGATCACTGAGTACTTAGTACTAACTGCCAAAGTGTTGGGTAACTGCCTACAGTAAATGGTAATACTGATGATCTGGTAATGCCTAGACCACTAATAGGAAGGATGAAAGGAAAATGCCTTGGTCAGCTGTAAATCCTATAGAGGCTCTAAATTGCCGCACTGGGTATAGGTGAAGTTAGTAGAGACTCTAGATTGAACAATCTCTAAGTCTTGACCTACAACATATTTTGGTGATCTAAACACAGTGATACAAAGAGTAGTAATGAGAATCATACGGTACACAATGGTACCTAGGTAAGTAGAGAAACAGTGTAGAAACAACGCTAGAGAAAGGTAAACTAATAGCTATTCTTACCAACACTTCCCTCCTGTGCCTTCAAGGGCACCTATATCTAGTCCCACTAAGTTAAATAAATACTGATCCCTAATATAATAAGCACAATTGCTCCAAAAGGAAATGAACTAATTGTTAAGACATAAGCGCGATAGTGAGTCTGTGTGCTGTGAAAAGAAGATAGCACACTCAAGACCTCTGACGCGCGCGTTTCGCCCGAACTGGCTCGTCAGAGCTGTTTGGGGTTACTCCCCTATTCTAGTGTACTACTTTAGACTTTGGACTCAACCCCCCCTCTTCAATATTGTTTTTTCTTGTAATAACATTTTTATTGGAAAGGCTGAGTAGTAACTTTATTTGAACAAAGGGAGGAACTCAAGATCATCACTACAAACGTATGTTAGTCCAATAAAAAAAATGGTATTACAATTAACCGCAATACTTCATTATTTTACATCTTCTTTAAAGAAATGTCTATTCCTGACACTATAGGTCTAAATAACTATTTAGGTCGCCCTTCCCTCCAGTTAAAAAAGTGATTTACTTGCGGTTCGAAGTTGGTTAGACTTTTTAGTCTAGAACCTTTTTCTTTTCTTTTTTTTTTGTTAACTTCATATTGGTCCACCTGCCCAAACCACAGGTCAGTTACGCACACGCTTAACCCGGCCATAAACCAGGCTCCTACATCTCACCGCCCCCTCCGATACCATAGACCCCCAAGGCCGATCACAACAGAGCGCTGGAGGTGTAATTTTAGTACAGGCCACGACCTGCCGTCCCGAGCGAAACACCTAAGATTTACCACTGTTTACCCACCAGACAGCAGGATTACATGCCCCCAAAGTATGGTTCGAAGCTACTTTTTGTTTTTCTATCGTACTCTCCAACTGTTAGCCTATAACTTAAAAAATGTGCATGTAAAATATTTGCCACAGCATCGCTGCAACTTGTATGACATCTAATGCTTGACATGGTTGTTGGGGCTTTGGCAGCCTGTTTATACTATGCTGCACAAAAAAAATCATAATAAAAAAAAAAAAAAAGGTAATTCACTTACCTTTTTCCAGCACCGCGCAGGTCCAGTTGCGGCTGGCCTCATCAAACTTGATGATCTCAGCCAATTGAATGCTTTCCCATAGTAAGCATTGGGAGGCTATTGCGCATGTATGACAAAACACAGTTTTGCACCAATCAGCATCTCTTCATAGAGATGCATTGAGTCAATTCATCTGTATTGGGAAAGGTCAGGACCTTCATGCAGAGTATGGAGATTCTGAACATCAGTGCTGCACTTTGTGTAGCACTAACCCGTGAGTGACTGTCACTAGAGGTGTTCCTAGGCAGAAATGTAAAAATGACCTTTTCTCTGAAAAGGCAGTGTTTGCATTAATATGTCTGCAGGGACAGGCTATAGACACCAGAACAACTACATTAGGCTTTAATGGGACACTGGAGATCCTTCCTGTGGCAGACAGTATGAAGTAACAGTGATATATATTCAGGCTTGAATGGCCAACTGGGATAAATAGAAAATGTCTTGGTAGGTAACACTAGCTTGGACCATCAAAAAGCTGTCACCTGCCCCTCTGGGCACCGCTCCCTACAAATGTAATTGTTACAATAATAACAGTCATGCTGGATTGCACAGGACATTGTTAGGGTTGATACATCTGTTAAGATTTTAGTTCGATGTAGAGTTTAAGCCACCTCAATGTCCTGTCTCTCTTCCTCTTATTCTTACATGAGGCTGTAATATTCAATATTTCTTGACCTTTGATAGTGATCATGGCCATGATGTTAGCATTACTTTGCAGCTTGCAGTAATGGTTGCAGATAGCATATGTAAAGTAATCTGATCTACATGAATATGAGGTTCATCTGATGCTGTTTGTTCCTTATTGTCTCCTCTTGTATATTGTAGTTAATAACATTTAGCAATGGACACACTACCTTGGTGACTAGGTTAAAGCCCACCACAAGAGGCTCACCATTGCAAACACCTTATATGTACGGAATTTAAAGACATTAGAAGGATGGAGAGAATCTGCCCGTAGGAATGCCATCGCATTGGGTTATAAACGCTTGGCCTGCCTGAGGAGGACAAAATCATTTAAAGCACCTAAAGCGAGGAAAGAATTATCACTTGTTTCCAACTGGATCACTGATACTTAATATATTTTAATATATTTTGTTTCTCCCTACATCTGTTCAGAACATATCAATATAATGTAGCTTTGATGTTAAATTAATGCCAGGGATGGTCTTTGTTCCCTGGCAATGGAATAAGCAGATGCCAACCAGATTTTCCTTTCTCTGTTAAGTCTTAACAAATGAATAAGGTGGTGAAGCACATTGTACAACACACGATCAATAAAAAAACATGATATCTATGTAACTCAACAATGACTCTTCAAATCCACTTTTAGCCATTGTTAAACATATTTAGTTTCAGGTAATAAAACACTGCTAGATACACTTTGCTTAATTTACACTTCTGCGTTGTCAACCTCATAGTCATCTAACCTGAGAGCGCCAGGGTCTACGGATGGGTTAGCTCAGCGCTTTTAGACCAAGCATGTCAAACTCAAAGGCTAGAATGGGCCACATAAACAAGGATTATGTTTATGTGGGTCGCAAAAAAAAACAAAACCTTAAATTTTCATAGAAACATAGATTTGTTTTGAAAAGTACAGTATATATATAAAAAAAAAACAGCATCCCCCTCTACTAACACAGACACACACTCACACACACACACACACACACTCTCTGACAGACACACACACACACAGGCAGACACACACAAACTGACAGACACACTCACTGACAGACACACTCACTGACAGACACTCACCCACTGACAGACACACACATACACTGACAGACACGCACACACACACACACACACATTTACACATTCTTGCACACACTCACATCAATTTTTAATTTAGTAAAAATCCTGACATGGTTATTCCTTTAATACTGAATTTTGTCCAAATGACTGTATTCCGACTGCCATGGCAATTCACAAATTTACTGAAACGAAATGTTATCATTCCGACTGATTTTGTAATATTCATTCAGAAGCATTTGGAAAATCACTTAAATCCAAATCTGAACCAATGTAAAGTAGAAGAATGAGAGATTTATCAATGAATACATAAATTTAATGCATCTGGCAGAATGCATATTTGAAGTTTATTATTCACTTACTTTTTGCAAGTAAATCATAATTTGGAGTACTTTTGCCTTGTGGTTATAGTTAGGATTTTTTTTTTAAAAAATCCAGGCCTGGAGGTTAAGCCTAGTGCTGAAATCCAGGCCACATTCAGGCATGTTCAGTGCCTGATTTACACAATACGGACATTATTGAATTCCATTTATAATGTTCGGAATGGTCCCATATGTAGCTGGATGGTTTTGCCCCATTTAGTACAGAGCCATTCAGACTTTATTGAATAACCCTGTGAATATTTATATTTCTTGTCCTCATTTACAATGTGTGCCCTGGGTCTGTCACGAACTCCGTAACCAGACACGCTGACAGAACACAGACACAGGAAGTGCAGTACCGGAAGTTAGAGTGGCCGGGCTGTGCACACAGAGAGAAGTCAGAATGCAGGCCAAAGTCAGAAGGAACAAGAGAGACAGAATAATCGATAAGACAAGCCTAGGTCAATGGTCAGAGAAAGCAGGATAAACGGTGAGTCAAGTCAAAGATTCGGTAACCAGACAATCAGACAAATGGACAGAGTATACGCCCTATTGGGCTATCAAAAGACCACAACAGGGCAACAAGACACAGAAGAGGTAGGTTTAAATATGCTTAGGAGGCTAACTTTTGATTGGAATTAATTATGACACGTGGAAGGTGTTTGGGCCTTCCACTTTGACCTGTGACATCATATTTGCACGCAGAGTTATGTGACTGGCGTTGCCGTAGGAGCTAGGGACAGCCGCAAGCGGCGGTCAAGTAACAGAAACCGCTGCTCGCGGTGGATGTCAAAGTGAAGTTTCCGCGAGCGGCATGCGGTTACCAGAAGAGGAGTCAGAGGGGGCAGGCGCGCAGGAGGGAACATGACAGGGCTTCTGGCTGTACCTGGACTGATCTGAACTGTGCTGTTATTTGCCACATCTTGAATATATGTTTTTGCAATCTTTATTTGGGAATTTTTTTTCAAGTTTTATAACAAAAAAGGATCTTTAAGAAAACAGGGCTTCACAAAAAAAAAAAAAGTTAACACAACTAATTCTCATAACAGTTCCCCTTAAAATTTTCAGACTTACTTTAAAGAAAAAAAAGTTTTTTTTAAAGTGGAAGTTACTTCCCCGACACCACATCTATTTGCAGTGTGGCTATTATTTCTTTGTATTTGGTTCAATGGTTACATTTTTGTTGTTGGCTTTCTGCGTGACGAAGTTAATGACAATATTAGAGCATTGTCTTTTTTTCTATTGATAAAATCCTTAAAAGGTTGCAGACTTCATGAGGGATTGACGTCATGCACACCTTGTAATGATAAACCAGATAACCTTCAGTAGCACTGAGCCTGCCTCGGGAAAGCATTTTGACTGCAAAGTGCGAACGAGCTGCACATTTAAGCAATGCCTGCCCAGATAGCACAAAGTGGCTACATGCTCTTACATGTTCAGTATGTAATTACTGATTTATTTGATATGTTGTCACAATGTATTTAGCTACATTTTAGCTAGAAACGGCAATTTTGCTGATAAAGAATATTACATATCTAAATAATTTAATTAGAATACAAATAAAAAACAGACTAAATAAACTGGAAACAAAAATAATTATGGTTAATATTGTCCACAAAAATTTTCTGTCGCCGTGAAAGTCACTATTTTTTTAAGCTTATTATTTTTTTAATACGTTGTATAAAATAAAAATATAAAGTGATTTGTAAGTAATGTATTTCAAGTCATAGGTGCAGAACATTTCAATTCTATTTTTGCACTAGGAATCATGCAGTTGTCATTTTATTCTTTCCTAATGTCTGTATACTATATGGTATTGTTTATGAATCAAATCGCAAACTAAGATTCAAGTAAAAATTATTTTTAAACAATAAAAATTCAAGTGGAACTACTCATTTTTAAGCGTACATGACTAGTCCATAAATGATCAATTCTGGAATCTGCGTAATGTGGCCACAATATGGAAGAGAAAAAAAATAAATCAAATAAACTTAAACCTTTTAGAAATGGAAAAAAATAATAAAAAGAAATGCACTGGGGAGAATTATTGGAAGACAGAAATATTAATAACATTACAAATGTAAGGACTACATTTCTCACAGGAGAAATCATACAGAGGGTTATTCACTAAACACTGAATTGTCACAAATTAAAATCAGAATTGCAAAATGTATGCTAAATTAGCCTAGCTGTTAATGAAACTGTGTTGGAGATGTTTTCCAGATTTCCGTTCCTGACAGCTCACAGTTAAGTGACTAACCCTTAGCGTAATGCCTTGTGAGGAATAATCTATTGGTGGGATCTACCCCACATGCAGATATCCCTTGTAATGTTTCATCTATAATGTTGAGGGTGCATGCTATATACTGTATGCGCATGAATACACTGGTTTTTTCTTTGAGCTTACTTGAGCTTTTTTTCCCCTTCTCCATTACCTGCCACCATTGTTCTTTTTGAAATTTAAATGTTCCCATCCCACTGACAGAATGTGGGCTAGGAGCAAGATGGCAGTCCTCTTGCTCCTTATATCGGAGGGGACCTTTGATAGTGTCTTCCCCAATTCTTCCTAATTGCCCATCCCACAGCCCTTTTTAACCTCAAAGGGTAAGGAGCATGTTGGGTACCCTCTAGCAGGTTCCCCTCACATTACATTGTGAAGTTCTCCATGACTATGCATAGGGGATGCGGGTGGAAAGTCTAATACAAGTAAACGTAAGTAACATAAAGTTCCTTCTTTTAGCAAAATAACTGGGGAAAAAAGTCAATGTGCCAATATTTTTTCATTACATGATTGATTTGAAGATTTGGCTCTCGGACAAATGATGGAATCACCCCAGTTCTGGATGAAATTGCATTATTCTGAAAGGGAATGCTCAAGTCAACTAATCAGATTTTTAAAAGTATTTATTTAAACAGCCTGAATTAACCTTATAACATACATATAAATACGTTATTTCCCACAAAAAAAGAAAAACACTAATATAAGATACAGAAATTAAGAAATAATCAAACAAAAAAGATTCATACATTTCTGTTTTCCCCTGATTTTTTTTGCATTTCCTTGTTAAAATGTCATTGTTTTAAAAGCTCAACGAGGAATATAACCAACGCCTTTAAAATATGTTCTTTTTTTTCCTCTTGCCTAAACAGTAAAACATTTCTTTACGTTTTTACACTAGAATAACATGACTGAAAGGAATCTGTCCCCTTTCATCTTCTCAAAATATTATCTGGTGGGGATATGTGTCTCTCATTCTCTTTCTTCCTACACTTAGGGAAACGAAAGGAAAGGGAACGAAAGAAAATAATAAAGTAGCGAAAAATCAATGCTTCTGATTTGTCTGCTTGAGTTTTGTGTCTGTCACATATACAGTGTATGTACATAGAGTTCCACTTACATTAAAGATGGTCATTGATATTTGTCAATCTCAGATTTTGGTTTCTGATTGACGCTTGTCAGCCCTTTCTACCTTTGTTATTGATATGAACACTTTGTGATATCCTCCTGGGACAGGTGACCTCAGGGCATAAGGTGATCTGAACAGGGTAGGAAGGATGTACAAATATTGACCTATTATTTGAAAACTGTGAGTTTCGAAGTAAGGGCACTATGAGGCAGCAGTTGGAAAAGGTTGTTGGTGGTAGAGAAGAGTTGGCTTAGAGTGCCTCTATGTAGAGTACACAAAATATGTTTTTATACTGGCACATATCAATTCACCATGCATCATATAAAAATCAGACTTGTGCATTTGGCCAAATCACAATGTGCCAAAATTTAGCCTGATCTGCTGCTTGGATGAAATCCATGTTTCTGGAGACGTAAATAAGCAAACAACCAGCGAGATGGACTGGCATATTCGTTTGATTCTGTATTTGAATTTTCCCTTTGGCTCCAAACAAATAATCATTCATGGGAAAAAAAAGATGATTTATAGCTAGGGGGCAACCACTAAATGTTCATTTTATTCACAGATCACCTGAAGAGTAATCAAGAGGAAAAAAAAAGGAGACAAGTCTAATCTATATTTATATATTTAATAAATATTTAATATATATATATATATATATAAATACAGATTCTTTTTTTTTTTATAATTTTGGTTACTTTTTTTCATCTATGAAGCAAATCAGTGTGCTGCAAAATATATGCATACTATTTATATTATCTATATATGTTACAGTCCATTAACAGGTCCATTTTCGCTTTTGTTTCCAAAATAATTTTCATAGAGAATACTTGGACGAGCTGAACCGTTAACTGAACAAGTGTCGATGGTCCTGAATTATATTTCATTTTCGACAAAAATAGTTCAGATGAACCAAATTTTCATACCGTGTTCAAGTCTAATAAAAAATGCTGTCTGGCAGCATGAGAAACATAATTACAAGGGGAAATTAATTATTTAATCACAGAGTGCACCATGATTAATTAATAAAGTTATTTTCTACAAAATATAAATACCATATAAAGCCGAGCATTACTTTTCATGTAGCACCCGAAAACATTTTACAATTTGTGAGCACCAATAAAAACAGAAAGACAATTCAAGATTTAGTAACCCTATGGTGGTGAAAACAACATACTCTAAATAGAGTTAAACATTGTAAAATAGCATCTTAAATCCATTCAGTGGAGTAAAATAAACCCTCCACTGCCGTAGATCCTCCATAAAGGCATTGTGTGTGAATAACTATTAAAAAAGGAAGTTTAAGATTAAAAAGTTATGCGTTACTGTAACTGAAAGATACATTTGCCTTCCAAAAAATATTAATTATAACCTTCTTCAGAGTTATATAAACATGTATTTTAAATGCACAGTCTTGATAACTATAGCACTACCGCATTCACATGATAAAGAGCTGTGAATGGTGAGAATAGTGTATTGGCTCTTAAGAGGAATATCGCATTTAAGGGGAAACTGTCTGTTACCAGGATTTTTAATATTTAGTTTACTCATCACTATATTTTTAGTGAATATGTATTTGTAAGGAGTTAAAAATAAAATGTAAAGACCGCACCATTTTTATCCTGCAATTGGTTGTTTTCTTTTTAAATATTAAATCTCTGTCCTATGCACCTGGCAGTCAGTATAGAGAATACATGCAAAGGAAGAAGAAATTAAACTACCGTATGTTCCTGTTTCTCATCTTAATTTGCAATTTTTGCACATTTTTCTGAACTGTACGTTGATGGTGCTTGCTATGTATGTCGTATCTGATGGAAAAAAAGATTAATGTATGTTATCGGTGTTAATGGTGATGTGAATGGTGTATAATCCAGAGGAGTGACATTTCCCCTGTAAAAAAGGTAAAGTGCATCACCATTCGCTGCAAAAAAAAAAAAAGCCAAAATCCAATGCACTGGGTACATATTCCCCAAAAAAACTTCACGAAGTGCTTTTGTAGAATAACAAATTATTATAATAAGGCATTGTACGTTACCTATGCACACTCTCCTGAAATATTAAACATAGATGTAGTAATTGGATGCAGCAAGCAGAGATTGGAAGTTAGATACGGCACAAAATCACACAACCCAAGACTATAACACAACCACCATTTTTTGACGGATAACTGTTTATAAAAGAAGTGTCTGTCCTTGATCAAATAGTTCTCTAAAACAAAATTTAGACACTGTTAATGAAATTGTCACTCTATGTGTGTGTTTTCCAAGGGCAGCTTGAGCACTATACAACTATAATGCATTCCTGTTGTTGCTCATTCTGTGTTTATATCCTTCCCCAGGCGTCACATTCTTACCTATTGTACCTCCTCAGCCATCACATTCTTACTCATTCTACCTCTTCAGCCATCACATTATTACCTATTCTACTTCATCAGCCATCACAATCTTACCAATTGTACCTCTTCAACCATCACATTATTATCTATTCTACCTCCTCGACCATCTCATTTCCCTCTATTATGCCTCCTCAGCCATCACATTCTTACCTATGGTACCTCTTCAGCCATCACATTCTTACTCATTCTACCTCTTAAACCATTACATTCTTACCTATACTGCCTCCTCAGCCATTACATTCTTACTTATTCTGCCTCCTCAGCCATCACATTCTTACCTATTGTACCTCTTCAACCATCACATTATTACCTATTCTACCTCTGTGGCGGCCACCCTCAGAGGATGAGGGGTTTCGCCACCAGAGATGTTCTTTCCCCCTATTCAGAGTGAAGCTTTCCAAATCCCAAGGTCAGTAAAGCTGTGTAGCTCTTACAAGAGCTGGTGATTATAGCAGGTATAGCGGTTCCCTACAAACATAAAATTAGACTCTATGTTGAGGGTAAGCAGGAACTCATTTATTTGTAGCCACACTGGCCTTTTATAACAATCCCCATGCAAGGGGCACTCCCCTCTGGACCTCAGAGTAGACTACAGTAAAAACAAATACACAATCACATTGGCTCTCAGGTCCAGGACACTCCCATACAAAGTAGGTTAATTCCTCCTCGTTACCTGGGAGATAATTGAGTCAAGCACTGTACTAAACGTAATTATCTCCAGGCACAGAAACTCTAATTTTTACCACATATTAAAAATAACTCCAAAACACAAGGAAACCCCAATATAGTCATATCCGCTGATAGCCCCGATCTGGGGGACCAACATATCGAAAAATCACCCAGATCGGTTCAGGGGTTCAGGATTTCTATGGAAGTCTCAGTTTGACCGACCGCACATGAGGCTCCTCCCCAAAAAGAGTTCCATGAAATCAGGCTGTGCGATTGGTCTCTTTCGGGAGTGATAAATATAATAAAAGTACCAAACATAACAGTTCGTGAGTATAATCAGTCTCTATTCCTTGTTCGGGAGCTTGCTCCCACCGAACACCATTCAGTACTTACGTATTTTACCGAACTTATATGAAGGTGGAAGTTCTAGCGGTGTTCGTGCCGTTGAGTGCCCCGACTTGAGTTCCATGCACTCAACGACCAAACAACGCTGTATGTGTTTGTGGCTAAAGATGGCCGCCGCCACGTGTTCGGCCATACGAATGGCGGCCACCCAGCCGACCGCTCAGAATGTTGGTGTAATTACGGTTATTGAGGTGCGAAGAAAGGTGAAAAGGGTCAATGAGCAGCACACGTCTGCCCTGAGTGGTCTGGATGTACGTTAGATGGTTCGGCACACAAAATAGATAGGTCTCAGGTGTTCGGTGAGTTCGTATACCGAACTATACAATGTATCACATAAACAAAAATTAACCATTTGTAACGTAGGGATAGGGAATCCGGCACAACCTCCTCAACCATCACATTCTTATCTATTATGCCTCCTCAGCCATCACTTTCTTACCTTTTCTACCTCCTCAACCATAACATTATTACCTATTGTACCTCCACAAACATCACATTTTTATCTATTCCACATCCTCAGCCATCACATTCTTATCTATTCCACATCCTCAGCCATCACATTCTTACCTATTCTACTTCCTCAGCCATCACATTATTACCTATTCTCCTTCCTCAGCCATCACATTCTCTGTCTATCATCTACCCCATTCGCTTCATCTCCTTTTATAGGTATTACTTTCTCTGTCCTCCTCCGTTCCTAGCTATCACTTTAATGTCCCCCTCACTAGTCAGCCATATAATTCTCTATAATTGAATATGCTGATCTTTCCACTGACCAACAGATAGACCTAATGAGAACATAGAACTTTCTGTCATGCCTCATATGGCTCATTTCGTACAACATTTTTCTATTGAATGAAAAGCCAGCCAACACATTTTATACTAGACTCTGCTGTCCAATCAGTTGATGATTCTGTAAATCTCACTATCATTAAATTTGTTAAAAATGAAAAGGAACAGTTTTCATTTCTCACTTTAGTGATATCCAATTTTATAATATTTGAAAAATGAATAACCTAGGAATAAGCAAAATAAAATTAATATACATTTGTCAATGTTTAACTAGTCACAAGTTTATTTATTTTAATGTTGTCTGTTCTTTAGTTTCATGCAGTGATCAAATCAACAGTTCGGAAAACAAATCTCTGAATGTATAGCCAAGGCTGATAGTGATTTATATTATGTCTGACATATGATTGAAGATTATTAGGAGAATGAAACTAAAGAAGAGGAAAGAGAAAGCATAAGGTTACACTTGGCAGTAACTCCTGCATTAAAGACTGGCGGAGTTATTTGTTTAGATTTATACAACTTGGGTTTGTAACGTCAAATTGAGAAACGTGTCTGGTCAGGTATTAGTAGTTTAGAACGTCACTGAATGTGAAGTTACAGAATCGCCCGGAGTTATATAACTGTTACTAAAACATTGATTGGACGATACTGCTTTGCTCAACTTGAGGTCAAAGAAATGATTTTTCCTGATTCAAGTCATTTAAAGGATCCTCTACTTTAACTTTATTGAGACGAAACAAACAACTACCTATCTACAACTATCTATGAATTTATTTTATTGTCCATGTGATTATGGCTCTAACAGGAACATTTATCATATCTGCCAAATATATTTGATTCTATGGCATAGTCCTAATTTCTGGACTCTGTCCCACTGTTTCAGGTTGGTTTTTGTGTGTCCTCTGGGGATACCAGAGAAAATTCCACATTAAGCAAGTGATAAGAGTCCAAGAAACCATATTTTAAGGAGCCGCAAAGCATCATACGCATTACAACATGCTGTAGTTTATGTTTACCAGGAGTGCAGGGGTCCACTTGGTGCCGCTCCCCACCTCCACTACAGCATGCAGGAGAGCCAGAAGCTCTCTGTCTGAGCTAATCCTGGTGGAGCAAGGCTTAGTTCAGTAGCTGAGTGATCAGCTGAAGCCAAGTAATTAGTGTTACTGTTATTACAATTGGGGGGGGAGGGGTGGGGAGAGTGGTGACAGGGCATGTCTGGCACCATAACCACTACAGTGTAATATAGTGGTTATGGTGTTTGGAATGTTCTTTTAAACCCACATGTTCTGCGCAAAACATTTTTTTTCTGTGAAATAATTACATCAAAGTTGTCCACACAAACACCCCAGAGAGGTGCTATTATTATTATGACTTAATTAAAGTGAGCAGCCACTATTTCCTCACTATTTTGTAGATATGTCCCCACACTCAGCATGGCAGGTAGGTGCAAAGGGGGATGTTAAATCTCTCTTCAACTAATATGGGGGTTATGTTAACCTCCAAAGGATTTTTTTCAAAAAGAAAAGAACAGTTTAATTATAAATGGGGCAAATGGCTAGCAGGTGTTGGCCAACAACCACATGATTAATACTTGATCCACTGATGGTTCTAATTCTGCATTAGACAATGGTTACCAATGCAACAAGTCAAGTCTGCGTTAACAACACCTAATAATCTGGCCTGGGTTTGTTTACATGATCTTTGGAAAATCTATGTTTTGTGAATCTTATTGTGGAAACAAAAGTAGGAAAGAATTTCTCCATGCAGAAGGCAGATGACATGGTACCTTGACAACCCTGTCAATCCTGTTGTGTTAGTCTTTGATAAATCTGCTAAAGATTGTGTTGGTCGGTGTTACCTGACAACAGTCAGATTATCTGCTTATACTGTGAGCAAGACACACCTACCTTGTCCATCTTTCCTCGAATTTAACAGGTTGTTAGAAAAGCGCAACCTCTTATCCTCATTCTACCGATACCCCCTTATCTATTATTCTACCAATACCCCATTACAGCTCACTATTCCTAACTCTTAATAAAATAAAAAAGTAAAAATAAATTAAATAATGGTGTGCCTACACCACACAACACAATGTGAATCCTCACAAATACTGCAATCCACTAATAAAAGATCTTTGGAAAATCTATATTTTGTTAATCTTACTGACAGCCTTGTGAAGAGCTTCCACAAATGGTTTAACAGTTGCCTCCTGTGCCGATCTCAACTCCCCCCAAGTGCAGAGAGCCACCAGGCAGGGTCATCACTGATTGATTGAGTGACCCCCCCCCCCTTTTACAACACTGGCTTGAAAAGAAAGGTACCTTTTTCATGCCAGTTTTGTGAACGGGGAGTCACTGAGTGTCTGCTGACTGCTCTCAGTAAATCAGCTTTGCAACTTTGGCATTAAACCATTCAAGAACTGTTAATCCACTTGAGGCAAGAGTGCTCCCTGGGACCTATCGGCACCATAACAACGTCATTTAGATGTAGTTGTTATGGTGCCTATAGGTGCCGAAATTGTCCCTTTAATGTAAAGTTGGCAGCATATCTGCTCTTCTTGCTGCACACCATTCAGGCCTCCTAATCAATCTATTCTTCCATCCTGGTGTCAGCAGGAGATGTTTTGTATGTTGCTTGAATTGGCCCCAGCAGCACCCTATAATGTATGCATGTTCAGATGAGAACAACCCTCTTGGTTTTTTTATATATATTTGGGATTCCAGACCTACTCCCCGGTTTTGCACCCCTTCCTGTCACAGGTGCCTCATTCCAGGGCCCTATTTAACCTTGCACTGGAGAGAGTCCCAGGAGGAAGGATTTCCCAAGTAAGTGGGTTAATATCATAAGAGCAAGCATTAGGTCATAATGATAGGACTTGCCAAAAATAGAGTACATTAGCTTTGTGGTGACAGGCTTATGCAATGTATGATCCTATACTGTAACTAAACCCCCATTATTTTTGCCTACATTAGGTGTTTTAAAAAAATCTGTTAAATTCTGTGAGCTTGCTGGATCTTGCATATATAATATAATTATATAATATATCTGACAATAATATATATATAATGATGGATGTACTGTGAAAAGGCCGCATGTGGCCCACAATGAATATCTTTGCAGCCCGGCAAGCCGCGAGTTTGAGATGCTTACTAAGGCAGAGTAGGCACCTGCTCTCCCTACATTGCAGGTTCCTACTCTGCTAAAATGTACCCGGCCGGGAGGAGAGGTCGCTGGTGGCAACGAGGGAGCTTAGTCTTATTGCTCCTCATATGACGTAATTCCAGCACCCGGCATCACTAAACGGTGCGCGTGAGGGAGCAGTGAGAAGCAACCCACTGGACCCCAGGGAGAGCCCCACACCAGCTCATAAAGGTAGGGAACAATAAATAAAATAATGTGAGTGTGTGCAAGAATGTGTAAATGTGTGTGTGTGTGTGTGTGTGTGCGTGAGTGTGTGTTTGTCAGTGTGTGTGTGTCTGTCCGTCAGTGATTGTGTGTGTCTGTCAGTGTGTGTGTGTCTGTCAGTGTCTGTGTGTCTGTCAGAGAGTGTGTGTCTGTCAGATAGTGTGTGTGTCTGTCTGTCAGTCAGTGAGTGTGTGTGTGTGTGTGTGTCTGTCAGTGAGTGTGTGTGTATCAGTGAGTGTGTCTGTCAGTCAGTGTGTGTGTGTGTGTGTCTGTCAGTGTGTGTCTGTCAGTCAGTGAGTGTGTGTCTGTCAGAGTGAGTGTGTATGTCTGTCAGTCTGTTTGTCTGTTAGTGAGTGTATGTGTGTCTGTCTGTGAGTGTGTGTGTGTCAGTGTGTTGGTCAGTGTTGCGATGGCCGCGGCTGGACAGTGGAGGATCTGGAGGTGCACAGAGGCACACAACGCCATGTCACATTCCCACGTGATGGCAACGTCCTCCACCTTCACAGGGTTTCAAGGAGTAGCGGGAGGATCCGCTTTGGCACAGAGTGCGGACAGTACCATTGGGGGTATACCAGAGGCTGGACTCCGGAGTCACATACTGGCAGCGGCAATGTGAGTGGAGTCTGCTTGTTGGCTAATGTCTTATTTTTATTTTTTTTAAACAAGGGCCGGGGTTTAGTGGGGGGGAGGGCTGGTATTTAGTATAGAGGGGGGACTGGGATTTAGTATAGAGGGGGGACTGGGATTTAGTATAGAGGGCAGTAGTGGGATTTAGTAGAGGGGGATGCTGTTTCTTTTTTTATACTGTACTTTTCAAAACAAACCTATGTTTCTCTGAAAATTTAAGTTGTTGTTTTTATTTATTTTTTGCGGCCCACATAAACTTAAACCTCGTTTATTTGGCTTGTGCTAGCTTTTGAGTTGGACATGCTTGGTGTAGGATGTTGATAAGGGTCGAGTAAAAAGGAGTTAAAACAATTGAGAAAAGGCCGCTGTGGGGATTAAGATACCTACCATCAAGGTCAGAGTAAAGAAGAGTGTGAACTCACAATAATATACAAAATTGAGAATTGTAGAGGTAAAGACATCCAGACATCTGTATGTATTAATAAATGGGGCTCTTAAAACAAATACATGAGTTACTTTGAGACAGGGGTTCCAAAACCCAGTGTAGATTTGGTATTTCTCAATAAACAAATAATGGAGTTCTTCCAGTAGTAACAATTTTTCCTCCCACTAGAGTCAATCTTGCTTCAGGTTTGCTGCAGGGAAGGGTATTATTATATTTAGTAAATAAAATTGTAATGAACGCCTATATCTCTTGACTTAGTGGAATGGTGGAAGACAGTCTCAGGAAAAAATTACGTGACCATAATCCTGGTTACCTGGCGGGTGTGTCAGTCAGAGGGTCTCTACCATACATAGTACTAGGTCCACAAAAAAACGGGTGGTAATGCTGATGAAGCCATTCCCTTTCAGCCACTGAGTGTAATCCTGCTTAGTTCTGCTTTTCTTTATTGAGCAATCTGGATTCTTCTGCAGAAGTCAAGATGCAGACGGGATGCTGTAACAGGAGCCCAGCAGACCCAGTTAAGTTGTCAAACTAGAAAGTGAAAATGTCACCCACTGGGGGATCCCAAACCGGTATTGTTTCAGACCATACGGAAATATAAAGTAAAACATTAGTAATGTGTTGCAAACTGGGGATTGTGCATACAAATTAGCAGCAGTTTGCAGGACAAACAATGTATCTAGTGTCCCATCAGGTTTTATTATTGGGATGCCAATCGGATCACTATAAGAACTGCATATTATCCAGCTCCTGCTAAATAGAAATATAAAATTAGGAATGGGTTAAACAGCCTGTTGAAGACACCAAACAAAGAGTGCACCTATAATTACATGCTTTAAATAGAATCCATATATGTACACTTTCATGGTATTTGTTTGTGTTAGTGGTTGGAAAAACACGAAAGCCTAGTAGGTTTGATAGGAGATAAATTCACAATTGTTAATTAGAAGGGATAACAAAATTGGAGTTAAAGCGGCACTGTCACCATTTTTTGCTGAATTTGTAAAGTCCCGACATGACATCGCTGCTGGTGGTCCAGTGGCTAGGCGGGGGCAGGTAAAGGTGAGTTAACTTACCTGAACCTGCCTCTCGCAGGCACTGCTATCTTGGTCCGGCGGTATCCTCTTTAAGTCTACTTTGTCTCTGCATATCTCTTTACTGATTCTAACACAGTCATAATGAGTATTTCATTCAGATTCATTTATATTCTGTTCCCTTTCCTCACAATCACAATCGCCCGACCGACCCTCAGATCGGCATGTGAACAGTACAAAAATAAGTGCTTAGTGATAACAAAACATGTGGTATAAACTAAATCCCCTCAAATTGTCAAACCATACTAAAACTGTTTGACTAATTTACCATGGGAAAGCAACGGATCATTATTTGCACCATAACCACTACAGCAGGCTGTAGTGGTTATGATGCTTAGAATATGCCTATAAAATACCATAAAAAAGATAGATTTAGACAGGTGGATGATTTGAAACCAGAAAGGGCTCAGTACCAATACACTTTCCTTTTTTGTAAGTTGAACAGAAGTGGAAAAAGGCAGCGTGTAACACACAAAACTCTATATTAATCAATATTGATAATAAAACAGGAAGATGGATGGAAAGGAAGGAAGTGGGGTGTAGCGGTGTATTTGCTGCATTATAGAGGTGCTACTATCAGATACTAAAGGTGGACCTCTGGAGTAAAATAAACACATAACGAGAAATTGGTACAAATAAAGTTATAAAGAAATATATTTATGGCGCAGTATTCCACCCGTCAAAAGCAAATGATCAAGTCCAGGCTTCCCCAAACTCCGGCCCTCCAAATGTTGCTGAACTACAACTCCAATGATTCTATGAATGAAATAGATAAGCTGGGAATCATGGGAGTTGTAGTTCAGCAACATCTGGAGGGCTGGAGTTTGAGGAAGGCTGATCAAGTCTGATATGTATAGAGCTACTGATTCATTGTTTTAAAACAGCTTTTACATTTCCCTCTTTGTACACATAACAATGTATTCGCATGTGCTCTAGAACTTATTTGAAAGGAAGAGAAATCTGAATGTATTATTCGTGGTAGTAACTTTTAGAAATACAAAATGGGCATTCATGCACACACGCACATACACATATACATAAGAACATTTGTAAATATGTCAGCATATATATTGTATTCTGATTTCTTTATTGCACAATGCAATTTTTTTTTTTTTTTATTCTTTATTTTTGTAGTGCCTAAGCTTAGTACAATCGCTTGGGAAGTACCCCAAAGGCAATCTTCCAGCGCATTATAAAACAGTTAAACATAGAGGTACAGGATTGATCTTGCACATTTTTATAAGGTTGAGTTATGCGGTATACAGTATCGATTGTCATTACTTAAGCATGTTCATAACATAAAATAAAATCTTTGCTTAACTTCTGCTCCTGGAATAAAATTAAGATGCTGTGTCTAGTGTAACGGTGACTATACCAGCAAACTAGTGTGGTTGATTCGGTTTTGTGAGTCGCTTAATTGAATCTTTTTTTTGTTTTTTGTTGTTGTATTAAACTGGATTAAGATGCTATGGAGCGAATGTTACCTTTCCGATATAACAGATTATGTGAGGGCTAGATTACCCTATGCTGACTACGATGTAAAGCAAAACATTGCCCTATTTTATGGTACATCAGAAAAAAGGTAAATTGCATACATTTGCACACATTTGCCAGCTTTAGGCATAGTCATGTGGAGATAACTTGGATTCAAACTTAAAAGTATTGAGTAGATCAGGTTATTGGTAAATGTAGGTCGCAGTAGCCAGCGTTGTGGGTACAGGAGGTAAATTTACATGTCTGACCTAGGTTAGTAACCTGTGCTAGTGTGTCTGGCTTATGAGGCAAATGCTCATTAGTGCATGCATGGTAAGCAGGCTAGACTGCGGATCTCGGTATATACACTAAGGCTACATTAACATATGAAGAAGTGAGATGCCTAGAGTTACAGTAGGCTGACTAAGCGTGTAAAACATATCCGATTAAAGCAAATAAAGGGTACTGGCAGGTTGCACAGTGCGTTAGAGTCAATGGAGGGGGAAATCACCGGCTTTTGAGTGCGTTTTACGGCTCTCAGTGTCCAGTGCGGCCGGCGGCCGTCCGCCTCAGGTATTCGGTCCAGTGTTTGTTTCAGCCGATGCCCCGTTTAGATATGGTCTGATTGCAGGCTGATGGCTTCTCCAGGGTAGCCGACCCCCCTGTCTCCTGGTCGGTGTTGCGGCCTGTACTATGGTTTCTCCTGTGCGGCAGCGTGTCACGCTGGGCATAGGTCTCTGGAGCCACTGTAGGGCGAGTGGGTCGGGTGCACCGGCGGATTTCGATTTGGTGCGTGGGGGCGTTGGTGCCGGTGACCAGGCAATCTTGCACCGTTTCCCGCTGTGGTGGCCTTCTGCTCCGGCTCTGTCTGGGGGCCGTTCTGGCTCTAGGGGGGTTTACTCCCAGCTGGCGGCGGAGTGCCGGGCGGATCCATCCCGCTACTGCTCTCATCACCTGCTTGAAGGTCAGTCTCCGTGTATTAAGCCGTGTCCAGAGGCTGGTTCGGAGCCGGTCAAAAAACTCCCGCGTATGCTTGGGAGGCTCAGTGAGTGGGCGTGTAATTGTAGGCTGCTTCTTGTTTGGGCCTTGCTCTCTCCGTTTTGCTTTAGACATCGTCGCTTGGTCAGGCAATATTGTGGGGGTAGTCGCCCCCAGCGAGGACCGGGATATCCCCCGCCGGTCCAGAGGGGGGGGGTAGCAGGGCTGTGTGGAAATCTCGCTCGTGAGTGTGTCCTGTGCCAGGTGAGCGGCCGCCTCTCCCGGACCTCAGGCTTTGCTCTGCTGAAGGCCGCATGGTTGTCGCGGGTTTCTCTGCATCGCATCGGGACCGGACCGGTACCATTCTATGTCTCATGGTGTCTTGGCTCGGTCCCCGGGCACTGTTTGTTGCCATTGTGGATAGGTCGCTCTGTGGTAGCCAGTTTATGCTCTTTATTACAGGAGCTCTTAGACTGTGCGACCGGCCATCTTGGCTGTCAGGCCCCGCCCCCCGCACAATGCAATTTTTAATGCTAGTTACATTCCCTTATCTGTCATTTCTAAAATGCACTTGGTAATTCCCATCAGGAAGTGCAATACTGTTCTTTTTCCATAAACACATGTGCAGCATTCGCATTAATTTGAGCAACATTTATTGAATGTAGAGCAAGCAAGTGAATAGAATGATTTCACTTAGACAGAACCGGCACTGGCTTGAGGGGCTGACATTAGGGTCAGAAGATGGTTGATCCATTTTGGATTAGTTCAAGATGGCCGATTTAATTACTCATTATTAGTTATTCACTAAAGTGAGAATTCAGAGAGAATTTAAAGTGAATTTCAGATTTAAGGTCCGATTAACCGAAATATGTTCCTATTTCGGCTACTTTGGCCTTAAATTTGAAATTTGCTTTGAATTCTCACTTTAATGACTAACCCTGATAGGATCCAAACAGAAGGGTTGTATAAATGGGCTAGACCATATAGCTATTTACACTGCTTATTAGGGGGACTGTATAACCTCAACTTGTTTTTTTCTACCACCCCTCACCCCCTATGCCTAGCAAAATGCATGGGGTTGTAGGTGAGGAAGAAGGCAACTGGTTTAGTGAAAGTCTCCAATTTAATTTTTTATTTTTTTTAAACTCTCTGTCTGGCTATTTATGCCTTACCCACATTAAATGGACTTAGTATAACAGGTGAATTCACCAATCTCATTCTTTACCTGTTAGAAATGTAATGCCAAGAGTACTCTCCATGTTTACAGAAAAAAAGGTTCCGGAACTTGCCAATACATTCAAGCTTCTGTATAATGGTTACATACATACAAACTAAGGTTTGGAGGTTATATAGACCATGGTTTGGAGGTTTAAATAGTTTATCTGAGCAATGACAGGTTACCAAAGAAAAACGATGACCACTATTCTTACCAGAATAAAATTATCCCACAACCTTAAAGGAACAATATAGTGTCAGGAACACAACCATGTATTCCTGACACTATAGTGGTAAAATAACAGTTTAAGTGCCAGGTCCCCTATCTTTACTTTAAAAAGGTGTTTTGACTTTTACTTTACTTGAATCGATGCATCTCTATCGGTATATTCAGCATCTCCATGTACAGCGTGGAGACGCTTAATGCCAGTGCTGCACACTGTTCAGCACTGACCCAGGAAGCACCTCAAGTAGCCATCTGAGTGACACCACTAGAGGTGTCCCTAGGCGGTAATGTAAACACTGCCATTTCTCCAAAAAGGCAGTGTTTACATTACAAAGTCTGCAGGGATGTACTATACACACCAGAACAACTACATTAAGTTGTAGTTGTTCTGATGACTATAGTGACCCTATCACATGTGGACAGGGTCATTTTCTAATGTGTGAATTGCTGGGAATTCAAAGTGTTAAATTAGGCAGGCTGGAAAAAAAATCACTTTGAATTTCCAAAAGAATTCACTATTGCCGATGTGCGTGTGTGGTACACGAGATGCTACAGTTAATACAGATTGCTTCTTTTAGGTTTTCGTGTCACATTAAAACATCTAAATTATGTTATATAAGCTTTGAAGAAATCCCCTGACTGTTCATACAAAGATTTTTATGTGTAGCGTTTTGAAATCCCCCTTCCCCTAAAGCAGTGTTTGCATGAGAAAGTGCAACACATGAAAGAAGAATTAGAACAGAGGGAGCCAGTGTTACATTTAAGACCAAAACAACTTTTCTCTTGTATAGTGCCTAATCTTTTAATGTGTCCCAGTTAGTTTTGTAAAACTTCATTAGTCTGACATGTTTACATGTGTGTTGCTTTTTTGAAAAAAAAAAATTCTTTAGTTCATGACTGCATGATATCAACTTGTGGCTTGCATGCCTACAAAATGCTAAAAAGATTTATGTTAACTAACTCCCATCATTTACAGAGTGTTGGTATTTACAAGATGAGGACTGGAAGGGGGTAAGTACAAATGAATGGCCCTTTTTCTTTCTACTACTAAAACAAGTAACCATGCCCAGGGCCGGCCTTAGGTCATTGTGCGCCCTGTGCGAATAATCTGCACAGTGACCTCTCCCTCCCCCATTCACCCCCCTTCATCCATGTATAGTGTGGGTATGTATTGGGGATTAGTGTTTTATAGATGTATTAAATTAATAATGGTTTACATACAAATATTCATTCCTCCATCCCTGTTGTTACTTGTTGGGAGAGATTACAGTCACACACACAGTTACAGTCACACACAGGCAGACACACACACACACACACAGAGGCATATAGTCATGCACACAGGCAGACAGTCACACACAGTTACAGTCGCACACAGTTACAGTCGCACACAGGCAGACAGTCACACACACAGTTACATACACACACAGGCAGACAGTCACACACACACACACACACACACACACAGTTACAGTAACACACAGGCAGACAGTCAGTCACACACTGAGGCAGACAGTCACAAACAGTTACAGTCATACACACAGGCAGACAGTCACTCACACACACACACACACACACACACACACACACGCACGCACGCAGACAATCACACAAATGTAAAGTTGCCTCTTTCCATTAGGGGCTGGAAGAGCGGAGTGGAGGCTGTGCATCTCCTGGTGTTGTTGAGGAAGCAGGGACTCCTTCCTGTTTCCCTCTTCCTTTGCAGACCTCTAAGCGCATTTAGCCCTGCCCCTGCTAAAATGTAAACGCTGCCCAGTCTCACATTAAGCCCTGCCTATGCCGCTCGGTATGCCCGCCCATGCTGCCATGTTTTTTTTTGGTTTTTTTTAGTCCCGGATGGAGAATAATGAATTCCTCCACCTGGGTAGCAGTTGCACACACTTCACACCCGGCCATGTGTGAACTGTGCTGGCCGCATGTTGCCCTGTTGCCTTGGCGCCCTGTGCACTGCACAGCTCGCACACCCCTAAGACCAGACCTGACCCTGCCACCTAGTCCCAATAAACATCATAGAAAATAATTAAAATAATTGATGTAAAAGATAAATAAAATTCTAAACTGCAATACTGTAATATAATTTTTTTCTTATAGCAAATATTAACTTTGACCTGATACCAATATAGTGGTAATAACTACAAATTATAATATCCTTCCATTGTCAAGTCACCACAATTCACTGTTAAAGAGAAAACTCCAAACACCGTAACACTACAGCTTGTTTTACCCCTTAAGGACACATGACATGTGTGACATGTCATGATTCCCTTTTATTCCAGAGGTTTGGTCCTTAAGGGGTTAAACGGTTTCTCGAAGCGTTTATTGAAACACTTTTTTTGGTTAGAGTGACCCCTATTTGAATGGTTTCCTCACTACCCCTCACTGGAGGTCATGGAATGTCCTGGAGGACAGGCTGAGGGTAGGACTTGAGCTGGGGTGCTATATGTACTGATGACAATGCACAATATGCACTGAATTAACATTAGCCAGCCTAGCACTCTTGTAAGTCCTGGATAAGGATGTTGCAGGAGGTGCATTTACGTGTCAGGCCGCACTGTACTATAGCTCTATATGTTCATCATTTCAACCAGGAACGTTGCACATACATACAGATTTCAAGAGGAAAGGACACTTTTCCAGCATTCTTTAAAATTATTCCTTCAGAATTTATAAACTGTGGGGAAGATGTTGCATGCTGTAATTAATTGATGAAAGATTTCAATCAATGTCAGTTGTTCCCACATCCACATGGGTGACAATTTGTTTTGTAGAAAGGTTAGTGGGGCCATGTCATGATGGCAGTTCCCTCATATCAAACCCCACTCATTATAGCGCCGGGAAGGGGCAGAGGCGGCCAGAATTAAATATCTCTTGTTTCACAATTGAGACTAAATGGTTGCATGTAATTTGCTGTGAAACACTGAACTTTGTGATTATGTCAAATAACAGGATTGAAAAAATTGTTCTAAATTAACATCTTAAAATATGTTTTACTGCTTTTTATATCTTGCTTCATTCTTTTTGCGTCTTTGGTAAGCGTAGACGTTAACCTGCTTTTCATTTGTATCATTGATTTTGTTTCTGTATATATTGACGGCACACTTGAAGGTCACTTGTTTTTGCTGAGTAAGATCTGTTAAATAGTATCAAACAGCTGGCATAAATTCCAAATTATTACGGAACCAGTTCTAGTAGTTATATGCTTTAAATGAACAGCATGTGATGGTAGGTAGCATTACACCATTGAATGTGTGCTAAAACCATTGCTTCTATGTACCTGTGCACAAATTAACTCTTTAAGTGCCAAAGCAGTGTCAATATTGTTTTTGCTCACAAAAAACAACCAAGGCTAATTTTCAGCATTCTTCTTCCTTTTAATGAATATTGAATGCTTACTCCTCTGTAAGCAACAGTCCATCAACTCCTCACCATAGTAAATAGTATTGAAGCATTTCCTCGGATGACAATACAGCAGAGGTAAGTGAAATCCACACTTACCTCCATAGCATTTCTGTGTTTAGGGCAACATCATCACCTTGTAATGCACTTTGGCAAACTTTTAGTTAGTTTTCAACAAACGTACATTTGACAATTATGCTGTCCATCACACTGTGTACCTTGCACTGTGTACAATTTACCAAGGGGCACCTACAGTGTATATTGTTTTTTAGAAGACATATTGGGCTTTTTTTTGATACCAGCAATCTTTATAGAACCTGGTTGGTCTTTACTTTCTTAGAGGACCACTAAAGCCACGCTGGCCGCTTCATTGAGATGAAATGGCCTGGGTGCAGTGGCGTTGTCAACGTATTGATTCAAGGCAAAAGTTTGCCGTTTTGATTATAACATTATAATCCTAGTATTTGGTTAAAGCATAGTATTGGTTATAGCACACAATAGAAGTTCATGCGCTACCCCAGTATTTTTGGAAATGAATGTTTGACAAAAAGGAAAAGATAAAAGATACTCACTTTAATACTCACTTTTATAAGCTGCAAACTTCCCAAGTCTACAGTGCTGGTAAGTGTTCCTAAATCCATCAATTCTCAAATCACAAATAAGCACCGCGTTCAGACGACATATAGTGAAACATATACAAAGTAAAAGAACTATAGAAAAAGGTAAAGAAGCCAAAGGCAGTTCACCTGTATGAGTGGAGCATAAAGTGATAATAGCGGGCACCTACCCAACTTGAGGGGTCATCTGGTCCTAATGTTGTAAAGATCACTTTCAATTTCAGCACATACACAATAGAGAGAAAAACATATACAAAATAATAGTGTAAATCTGTATAACCATATAAAATTTATATAGTAATCTTGAGAAGTGCCAACTCACGTATTTCAGAGCCCAAATAAGGATAGGCTCAGATCACTTGCGCTTTATGGTACCGTCTGGTGGTACTATCCCCTTTCTTTTGAACACGTAGGTGAATTACCTCAGAAATAAAATCTTGTTTTGAGCCCCAATATTGGCTCTAAATTTCCAGCATTAGTGTCAAAATAAGGGAGACACCAACCCTTCTTGGAGCAGCTTCAATGAAGGTCAATAGGAACTTGTATGAAAAAGATATTAATTTATTATGCCCACTGGCAAGAAAGTGTAAAAAATAAAAAAAAATCTACAAAGTTAAAAAAGAGAATAAAAAATAGAATAAAAAATGTCCCATTTGAGGACATTTATGGGACATTTTTTATTCTATTTTTTATTCTCTTTTTTAACTTTGTGTAGATTTTTTTATGTTTTACACTTTCTTGCCAGTGGGCATAATAAATTAATATCTTTTTCTATACTGTTTTTTTATACTGTTCTCCACAACTTGTAAGCGCCCCTAAAACACAGTTTTCCTTTCTCTTTTTCTGTAAACATATACAAAGAGCTTCTTTAATTGTGCAGATTTATTAAAAAATATTAGAAACATGGAAAATTCTATGGAAGAGCAAAATTAACTAAAGTCTCAGATAGAAAGGGGGGGGGGAAGGAATACAAATCAAAAACAATGAACATGTTCTGTGCCTCCTATCAGATGCTTTCTAAACATATAAAACACTACCTCCGGTAGCTGTTACACTGGCAGCCACTGGAGGTGCTTCTAATGCACAGACCAAGTCGCATGACTCGGAAGCCCCCATGGGAAAGCACTGATTGAATGTTTTCCTATTGGGAAACTTGGATGGCCTTTGCTGCACATGGATATCAGGTCTCCGATGCTCCTTTACAAGGCTCCTCCATGACGTTGCAGTAGCCAGAGAGGTAAGCAACTCTGAGGGAGCCATGGCCCTGTAAAAAGGGAAATGATAAAGGTTTAGGGTCATGCAACATAAGGGCTGAGGGTTGACATGCATATAACTAGGGACAAGGACACTAAAGAGTTAGAAATACATGTTTGTAATCCTAACTATTTACTGTTCCTTTAACACTAATAGGTAATAAATGAAATAGATGTTCACATCCAGTGAAATAGTTGTGCTATGAAGACTTAAGGATATAGTATTAGGGGACACAAAATATTATAGAATACTCATAAATGTTAAATATTTGTACTTCTGAATACCAATATAATTACAAGGAACGCTGATTCCATTTTATATGCATCTAACTGTTTCAAAAATATGCATTCATTAATA
This sequence comes from Pelobates cultripes, assembly GCA_933207985.1. Lineage (NCBI taxonomy): Eukaryota > Metazoa > Chordata > Amphibia > Anura > Pelobatidae > Pelobates > Pelobates cultripes. The sequence goes on along the minus strand of OW240914.1, from coordinate 78,477,338 downwards.
TCTGCACAAATATTTCATAAGCCCTAAAAACCAATCAAATGCATCTCTATGGGGAATGTACGGAGTCTCCTTGCAGAGAAAGGAGACACTGAATGCCAGTGCTGCACACTGTGCAGCACTGACACAGGAAGCACCTCTAGTGGCTGTCTGAGTGACTGTTGCTGAGTTACCATTCAGTAATGTTCTCTGAAAATGCAGGGACAGGCTATAGACACCAGAACAAATACCTTATGATGTAGTTGTTCTGGTGGCTATAGTGTCCCTTTAATATCATAAACTTATCAATATATCTTTTATAAGTTGACTATTGGATATGATTTTGTAACAAAGCCGAAAGTACTAGTGTAAATATATTAATAATGAAATAAAATCTATTGAATAAGAGCAGGTATCTCAAACTCCAAATAGATTAATGCAAAACAGTGGATTCTAAGATATCTCCAAATACAAAGATCTAATTTAGTCCCATTGAGTTGATCCATTTTATGGATCTGAATTTTGTAAAAACTTTCTTTGTTGCTTATATTTCAATGGTCCAGGTGGAATTCACTACGTCCCCTTGACTCTCTCCACGGCCTATTTGGAGCCATTGTTGTACATGCATGTTCCACTGCCTGGGCACACCAGTGGTTTCTTAAAGAGGCAGTCTTTTATTCAGGTGTACAGAAAATAGAAAATGTTTTGGCACCTGTTCGTGCCTTTGTCAAGTCTCATAGGTATAACGTTCTGTTGTCTATTTTCTGTAATCCTGAATAAAAGACTACTGGATGTACTTGGGAGCTGACCTTCCCTGTTTGGACATACCTGATGGGAGTATTCCCCGACTAAGTGTGTGCACTCCCTATTTATTTAAAAAGTTGAAGACAAATAGAACAGACTGGGAAACTGTGAGAGGGGAGGTAAGTTTACTATGGCAAATGGAATACAAATATTTGAAAATAAGAAAGAAAAATCTTGCTTCAGGCATGTTGTATAAAAAAAACAATGACGAGTATTGTGTGATGCTCTCTTTAAATACATGCAAATCTAATATGTTTTGGTCATGCCAGGTATCCCTGGGGTTTTGGTATCAGCAGAATGGTAGAATTTTGAGGATCTAATGGGTCCTTTAAGAGGAATACTATAGACACCCAAGTCATTTTATCTCAATGAAGTGGTCGGGGTAAAGCGCCCCTGTCCTTTCAACCCTGCAAGTGAAAACATCACAGTTTCAGAGATGTTTACATTGAAGGATTAAGACAACCTCTAGTGGCGGTATTGCAGATAGCCACTAGAGGCACTTAATGTATTTTCACGTAGTTTAACTCCATGAAATGACATTGGACATCCCCATATTTTGCACTGATTCAATGGCTTTTTATAAGGAAGTTCTAATGCACATGGACATTAGGTCCTCCATTGGAGGAGACCAAGCTAACACCGAGAGACCTGAATTAAATTAAGTCTTAAAAGTTTTTTAACTCTCTAATGCTCGTGGGGGTGGGTCAGACTTAGAGTTAGGGACAGGGGTATACTATCTCGTTAGAAATACTGCTTTGTATTCCTAGTGTTCCTTTAATTAAATGGGGAATATTTATACTTTATGATTTGCCGTATAAGTCAAAATGAGCCTGATGTGGTTCAGCACAAATAATTTTCAAACCACTTGTATCTATTCAGTTCACGAACACAGAAAATGTTACTACCGGCTATATGCTTGAATTCAAACCCAAGGTAAAGAAAAATAGACAGTACACGGTCAATCGATCATGTACATATGTGCGCTGCGGGGTTAGCGGTGAGTGGGATTTGCCGCGCACGCTGCTGGCGGGTCGCGAAGAGGTCCATGCTGACAGTGCTCTGATTGGAGCGCTTGTCCGCTAGGGCACTGTAAGGCGGGAAATTACAATATATAAGGCGCCCTGAGGTAACAGCTGGCGCCAAAAAAGTTAAAGAAAAATTTTATTGGACATGTTCCCCGCCCTCCTCCCCTATAATTTTTTATTTTTTGTTGTGGTCATTTATTGGGGTTGAGGTCACCTGCCTGTCACCTGGGGGGGGGGGGTCAGGGTCCCCTGACTAAATGTTTACTGCATAACTATGCTCCTTTGTTGTATTCAAATACAGTTATGGGACCTGCGAGTCCCAAGTTCGCTACTACAGCACCATTAAACCATTGCTACAATAAAAGCCTGTTTAAAACAAATTATATATTTTAAAAGTGAATAAGTTGTGGTTTGTAATGGGTTATAAACTAAATAAAAGTCACATATCTGACTCTGTGTGTTTTATTAATATTTATTCTGTGTTTATGTATGTTTATTTATGGAAAGGTTATATGTTAGTGTATGTTACTGTAACAGAGCTTCCTGTACCCCGGTTGGGTACCTCTGCCGATGGATGCTCCTAGTGCTTACCGAAGGCTCCAAGCACTTCTCCAGACACCATAAGTACTGCAGACCCCACGAACCACTGCAGCTTAGTTGGAGTCTCGCCGTTTCTTACCCACCCTGGACCTACGACAAGGCTCCAGGTTCCAGTGGGTGAACCTCTCTTCCTCCCGAGAGCAAAGCAGGAACAGCTCTTACAAGAGCTAGTGATTATTCAAGGGAGTATGAAGAGCATAGCAATACCTTGTAGCAGTTTCCCCCAATAAGAGACAAGACTCAGATTGAGGGTAAATCAGGAACAGAAAGTTTAATGGCACACACTGGTCTTTTATAGAAGTTTTACAGCAAACGTCCAGGTGGACCTAGTGGGGCACCGAATACAAAACATACAAGCCAATAAAAACAGAAGTTTACATTCAGACACTCCCATACATAGAAACATAGAAACATAGAATGTGACGGCCCAATATTTAAAAATCCAGTGTACACAATCCCTCCCCTCTGCCTGTGATACAATTAACGAAGACAATGGACTAACTCAATTAACTCTAAGCAGAAGAAAACATAAATTTTTACAAACCCAAAAGAGTACCCCAAAATATAACATATTCCCCCAATCTGGGTGAACAACATATCCAAAAATCACCCAGATCGGTTTAAGTCCTTTTTTTGCCCCACCATGCACATGGTTCCATGCCCAAAACAGTTCCATACACTCAACGACAAAACACTGCTGGACAATTTAAGATGGCCGCCACATGTTTTAATCTGTTCCAGTAAAAAGTCCAAGGGGCAGAAACAGTACTTTTGAACATGGGTTATCACAGGGCCCATAGTCCCAGAGTAGGAGACTGGCAAGCAGGCCCTCGAAAAACTCATGGCAAACTCCCTCAAAAAGGGGAGTTTGTCACAGTTACAATTAACCCCTGCAGTGCAGAAGAACAACGAACAGTTTAGCCCATGGCCAGTGAAGATCTAACTAAGATTACGCTTACTTTAAACTAGTTATACTGTAAACATACAGAGGCGACATTTCAGGTTACGATGAGTTTATGGAGCCACCAACAGGCAAAACATGTCTCAAGGTGACAGTGTCATTAAAATAAAACTCCTAAATACTTAACAATTACAGAACTGTTTTATTACAAAACAAACCATATACTAAACATTATAAATATTATATTTTGTTTGAGTGGTTGCCATGTGCACATCTATACAAACCAACACTGAACTACCTTATATGGCCAGAAGTATGTAGACACCCCTACGAATTATTGCGTTCAGGTGTTTCAGCCTCACACATTGCAACAGGTGCAGAAAATCCAGCATTTGTTCCATAGACAAACATTGCAAGCCGTCCAATATACATACAGCACCATATGTCCCACAATGTGTAATGGTAACAGCTGTACATGGCAGTAAGATACATCAGCCTCCTTAACTGGCAGCAATCCTAAGTGTCGGACAAACACAGATCCCTCTCTCACAAGAAGTTTACTGAGCAGTCGTCGCCGTGAGTGACAGTTATATACTGCTCATTAGTCAATGATCGTTAGTGAGCTGCTGCAACGGAAGGCCATTAAACACAGCAACCTCTGTCACACATTTAGTGAAAACTTGTTCTGGAGGTTTACTTAATAGTGCTTAAATAATGTTTGTAATCATGTTTAGTGCTTGTAATAAGCTTGCAAAATTTAGGCCAAAATAGCTGATTTGGAAAAATTCTCCTACTTGGCTAAAGTCCTAGCTTGACTATTTTTGCCTAAACATGACAAATTCACTGCAACCCAGAGTTTCCAAAATATATATTTCTAATGGCACTACCACATTATCAAGGGCAAATGTAGAAGTATAATTTCTGTATTACCGGTGTGGCTGCAGGTGGGGTGTTGGGAAGAGGTGGGAGGTGGCAGGTTATTGGTTAAGTCTCTCTAAAACAGTCGGACAGAAAGCCAGGCAACAACACACATACAAGGTTATTCAGTAAAGGGAATTCAAATTTAACATCAAAGTAGCAGAACTGCGAGCATCGGTGACTTCGAGAATTTTTTCAACTTGGCTATTTTTGCCTTAAATTTGAAAGTTACTGTGAATTTGCACTTTAGTTAATAACCCTGATAGGCTCTATCACAGGCTTCCCCAAACTCTGGCCCTCCAGATGTTGCCGAACTACAACTCCCATGATTCTTTGAATGAAATAGATAGGCTGAGAATCATAGGAGTTGTAGTTTAGCAACATCTGGAGGGCTGGAGTTTGGGAAAGCCTGCTCTAGCACATCTCACTGTAGTGGTTGTGTAATATTGGAAGCTGAGAACCAGCGAAGGCAAGCTTGTCCATCCAGATGCTCTAACTTTAAAACAGGCTCTAGTACTCAATCTCAGGGGGAAAAAAAGTTTGGCGCTATTGAGAGAGCATTTTATCGCATACTATTAGATCCAGATAGCACTATTATGGAATTTTTTTTATCTCCCTAGATAAGATCTATAAAAAACCTGGCTGCAGCTGCATTAAGGGAACAACTTTTGAATGATTGCCTAACAGGTCCAGAAACGATTATATATATATATTATTTATAAAATATTTTACCAGGGTGGATACATTGACATTTATCTCGTTTTCAAGTATGTCCTGGGTCCACAAAACATTGCATTGTTACATTAGGGTATAATATTACAAGAAATACAATATACAAACAATATATATATATCTACACAAATATAAATTTAATACATAACAGGTAATAAATATATTTAACCATGACAGGCGCATTCTGTGCTGAGGTATATTGCCATAGATTTCCTAAAAGATTTAGATTTCCTAAAAGATGTGACTGTGCCCCTGAGGTTATTCCATAATTGTAGTGCTCTGTAGGAAAATGATGATCGAGCCACTTTATTTTGTATTGCAGTATGCTAAATATTGTGCTAGTACTGGATCGGAGGTTATAGGAGGTTGGAACAGTTAGGGAGAGCATTCTACTCAGGTAGGGTGGGAGCTTCCCAGAAAAGCCCTTATGCACCGGGCTGGAAAAGATGAAGAGTGCCTCAGGATTTCAGCGACAGCCAGTTTAGCTCTTTTAACATGTCACAATGGTCGGTAAAGTAATTACATTCTAGTACAAAGCGGCAGAATGAATGATATAACGTATTAAGTTTATTAAGGTGGATTTGCGGTGCGGATGCATACACTACATCCCCATAATCAATGACCAGCATTAGCATTTGTTGCACTATCTGTTTCCTTACTGTAGGGCTTAGGCAGGATTTGTTTCTGTACAGGGCACATAGTTTGGGGTAAAGTTTTGAAGAGATTTTTTCAATGTGAAGGCCAAAGGATAGATTGGGGTCTAGCAACATACCTAGATATTTAAAAGAACAGACTGCTGTCAGTGTGCTATTTGAATTTGTTCTGATACAAAGTTGTTGATTTTGTGGTTTACGTAATTTAGATATATATATATATATATTTACACACACATAAAATAACACAGGAATTACAATATTTGCAATTAGTTTTTCGAGGTTTTAAAGTTATATTCTGTAACAATCTAACGGGGTGTATATGTGGAGTCACACAGACCAATAACAGCACCGCCAGTCAATGTTTTTCCAAGGAACAATGAAACAGAAAAATAAAATCGGCACTCCCCTCCTTAGAGATCTAGGTACCCCTTTTTGAAGACCGGGTCTAAGCCGCCGCAAGTCTGGAACTCCTCACTGGATTGGGGAATAGCCACGACCCAGTAACACTTTCACACTGTAACTCTAGTGTGGATTCTATTTAGACAGCGAGGGTGCTCAGTGACAGGCTTTCCACTGATATATATTGTGTGGGGATACGGTCCAGAGAAATGGGGTTCTGACAGACATTTTGTGTGCTTTTTGTGAAAAGCTATAGTCTCTGCTTTACAGGAGAGAATGTCCTCAACTCTTATCACTCCAGCCTGGTCTGGTGGAAGAGGTCCTTAGAGACCGCAAGTCATGCTTCGATGTCTAGGTCAGCACTGCTCCAGAGTCCCCTGGTAGTAGAGACAATGCTTATCTGGTAGAGGTACTGCTCCAGAGTACAGGAGCTCCGTCATAAAATGTAACCAAAAAGAAAATGTAAGTGTGCATATATATGTTTTAAAACTGCATATACATTTAATTAAGGTAAAATTAGATATGCAGATTTGGTTGCTATGCAACACATTTACTTTTTTGGAAATATGATCAATGAAAGGATATAAGCCAATGTTAATATGAAGCACCTAAAGTTTGCACACAAAGTAGTGATATACATGTTGTCATAGCGATAGAAGATGAAAAAGCTTGCATCCAATTCATAACGATAGATAACTCTACATATCATACGAATGAATACACAGAAGAACACATGGGATTCAAAAGAGGAATCAGATTAAACTGAGGCAAGATCTGTTTTGAAGTTTAGAAAGTATTATATTTTTATATATGTTTATGCAGATATTATTAAATTAAGTTTTTAACATACTGCAAAAAGTCTGTGTCACTTCATTGTAAAGCCACCTCTGTGGGAAGAACAGCCAGAAGAGAGAACATCATTTAGTGAGAAGGTTGGCATCACTCAACAGAAATATACTCTGATTAATTTCAACCATTCGTTTCCAATAGATTCTGCAAAATATTAGTCTGGTGCTATTGAGAGAGCATGTTATCGTGTACTATTAGATCCAGATGGCACTATTATGGAATTTTCGATTTCCCTTGGTCAGATCTATAAAAATACCTGGCTGCATCCAGGGAACAACTTTTGAATGATTTCCTAAACAGATCCAGAAACTATTATATCTAGAACTGGTTCTTATACTCAGAAAAGTATGAACGTTCCAATGTAGAAATCATTTAAAAATACCGGCATGATTCTATTTGGCTTCTATTTCTCTTGCTGTATCCCTTGGTATACTTAAAACTCAGATCAAATAGGAAACAAAACTCGTGAATAAACCCGGATATCAAGAAAAATACGTAGTTACCAACAGAAATATATATTGCATTGGTGGAGGGGATTAAATTATAAACATTATAATATGAATACAGTTGCCTATGGTTAAAATTGCATACGGTGCTCCACATAATTTCTTTCTTTTTTTTTGTAAATAGAAGTTCCTTTATATTGAGGCTTTCCACGAGACACAGCAATGGGAAGACCCAGGGCTCCAACTCTATTGGAAGCAGTTTAGTGATTTGATATCTCACTTTTTCGTAAGTAATCCACCATATTGAGGCATGATCATCACATAGATCTGCAGTTCACATCCATTGAATACCCTGAAATGTTATAAAGGTAAGCGGAAAGCTGCCAGTGTTTAAAGGAATGCTGAAAACACCAAAACAACTTTAGCTTCATGAAGCAGTTTTGGTGTATAGATCATGTCCCTGCAGTCTCACTAATCAATTGTTTGCAGTTTAGTTAAAAGGTTACTCTAAACTACAAGCACTATCGGTACATCACTTATTTGAAGTGATCATGATGCCTGGAACCTGTATATGCAGCGTTTCGCTTTAAAAAAAAATGCTGCACATATGGAGATTAGCTTCTCTGCTGCCAGAGGTGTAACTTCACCTCAAGCAATATAGCTAGGTGTCATCGTCCAGACCAAAACTAGACTTGCAGGTTGGCTGATGTCAATTCTGTGCAAATTCTTTTTGTTTACATTACAGCCTAGTGATAACTCCACTGGCCACTCCTTAGGTGGCTGCTAGAGGTGCTTCTTGGGGCAGTGCTGCACATTGTGATTGGCCAGGGGTGTGTTTGACTTGTGCTGGCTCTGTCCCTGATCTGCCTCTTTGTCAATCTCAGCCAATCCTATGGGAAAGCACTGTGATTGGCTCAGACCACCTCTTCTGATGATGTCAGCAGACACAGGCAGTTCAGGACAGAGGCAGCAGCAGCAGCTTGAGACCTGAATACAAGTAAGATTTTACTATATTTAGGAGGGCAAGGAGTGGTCAGGGGGCAAGATGGTGGTTTTACACTATAGGGTCAGAAATACATGTTTGTATTACTGACCCTATAGTGTTCCTTTAATTAGCTCGCAGCCAGTGAATGACAACAGCAAAGGTTTAAAAAAAATGGGCATAATTTAGGACCATAGACACAGTGGTTGGCCAAGGAAACTTAGTGCAGCATATGGAAGACACATCATGCTTACTTTCCTTCACAATCAGAAAATCTCCAGGAGAAATTGAAACATTTTGTGTGAGCTTGGTACACCCATCAGCTGTTCATAGACGTCATCAAGTCAGATGTTGTCTACATTGAAGCCTTGTGACCAAAACCCCACACCTCCTATGTGTAAACAAAGCCAAGCAACTCAATCAGGATTGGCACAACCATAAGGCGGCTTAGGCACCAGCCTGGAGGTGCAATGTCTGTTCTCTGGGTGACCGTAAGAAGGGAAGCACACAGCACTCCCCTTTCCGCTAGTCACTTCATGTAGCATAGCTGCATGGACTGCGGTAGAGGATCTTCTGTATCTTCTACCCGGTCTGACAGGAAGTGCTCACTGAGAGCAATAAACAGCTTTCTCCCATACTGTGTAGAGCAGGCTTCCCCAAACTCTGACCTCCTAGATGTTGTTGAACTACAACTCCCATGATTCTATGAATTAAATAGATAGGCTGAGAAAAATGGGAGTTGTAGTTCAGCAACAACTGGAGGGCTGGAGTTTGGGGAAGCCTGTTTTAGAGCATACAGAAGATCATCTACTGTGGTCTGCTTGGTCACGTAACATGGAGGGCATTCAGCAGGCACACAAGGGGCAGGGTCAGGTGGGGGTTAAAGGGACAGATGAGTGCATGGGGGAAGAGACACACACAAGAACTGGGGAAGGTGAGAAAGAGACACTCGGAGGGGCTGGGGAATGTGACAAAGAGACATTTAGAGGAGCTAAGGAATGGGACAAAGAGACATTCATAGGAGCTGGGTAAGGCGATATATATATATATATATATATATATATATATATATATATATATATGCACATAAAAATGGGCTGGGTAGCCAAAAATCTTTTCACTGGTCCTGGACTCAACTATGCATAAGAACATATAAAATATTAGGTTGTAGAATTAATGCTCTCCTCAGTGCTGAGAAGCACAGGGAGATACTTACCCATTTTGTAATAAAATCAGGGAGGCATCTGACCCCAGGTTTATTCTGCAGAATTGCAATGACCTCAAAGATACAGCCAAAGTCATTATGAACTATCTTCAACATAAACTCTCTACCCTTTGTATTTGTCTGTGTATATTGTACATTCTCCACTAATTGTACAGCACTTTTGGTGATTTTTATAAATACCAGTAATATATAATAGAGAAAGAAAGAAAGAAGGAAAGAAAGAAAGAAAGAAAGAAAGAAAAAGAAAAGCGAGTACAGGAAGTGATGTCATGGACCCCACAGTGGGGACTAAACCTGAGGCTTCCTAAAGAAAGAATGTTGTAAGTTTTCCAAAATGTTTGGAACAACCTACCTGCCAAGTTCCTCGCAATAAATATTTGATTTTTCTTCTTCTCACTCCCTTTATATTTTGTTAACTGATAAAGATAAACTATTAACATTTCTATTTTCGAAAGCATTAAACTTTACCATAATTCTTTACACCTTCCTAAAACTTTTACACAGTAGTGTATGTACATTTTTTTCAGAGATCCTTCATGGACTTAAAGAGCCACAAATTACATGAAACAATAAGTATTCAATATCATTGCTCTGAAGCTTTTATGACCAATTTCAAAAGAGCATTGTTAAAAGGTTTATGGTGACCATTTCTGTAACAGATTGCCAGCTAAGCAAATTCTCATTGGAAAGGTGCAGCACACGTGTCAAGACAAAGTGAAAGCCAACCTAGAGTTGAAGCTGATCTGAAGGTGTAGATGTTATCAATAGCTGCTGGTGTCTGTAGGTATTGGAGGACTTACTGTGTGCTGGTGGGCTCTATGCTGCTGGAGAGGAAGTATGTTGTCTTGTCTTTCCTCCCTTCCCCTCTCTCTCTTGCTTTGCACCTCTTGACCACTCAAGATGGCGACTGCTGCACCAGATGGGAAATATGGCACCTGACCGCAGACATCTCCTTGATGCCCCCGCACCACTTACACTCACCCATATGGAATCCTCCTCACAGAGCCAAATAGTCTCCTAGCAAGTTGGGCATTGGATGAAGCCTGAAGCACACCCTGGCAATTTGGCCTGCATAGGCTTTTACCAAGTTTGACTACCATGCGGTGGACTCATGTTACCTGTTTCTATTTTAATTTCCTTGCTTTGCATTTTCTCCTGATATAATAACATACCTTTTCTAGTACCTCAAGCAATGCATAACTAGCATGATTACTGTGTACTCAATTTTGCAATTTTTGTCAAAACGCAGCACTAACAGCATGATTAATTTTATTTCCACATGCCTTGACTATCTTGCAAATCTTGAAGTCTTGTTTCATCACTTAACTAGCTTGCATTTGCTTTCGTGTGCTGTCAGATGATTTCACATGAGTATCTCCTAACCCAGGGGTTCTCAACCCAGTCTTCAAGGACCCCCTACCAGTCCAGAGGCTAAGGTGTTTTTTTGTTTTTTTCTAAACACCTTAGACACATCCAGGTAATCCCTAAATCCTGGACTGGTAGGGTGTCCTTGAGGACTGGGTTAAAAACCCCTGTCCTAACCCATTTCTTGTATACTGACCCAGACCTGTTTATATCTCTGACATTTTATGAAGGTCTTACTTTCAACCTAATTGTGATTTTTTATATCAGAATGTCACTGTAAGCTTGTGAACGAACCTATGCACTACAAAAATAAAGAATTGAAAAAAAAAAATTAAAAATAATTGTATTGTTGATTCAGGTGCAACACCGCACATGTGCAAAGATTCTAATTGCTTCATAAACAATCATTTTACAGATATGGTGAGCAATGAGCTGTCTATACAAGGGCGAGGAAACAGTTTCTCAAAATGTGTCATGTGAGATATTACACAACAAAGTGCAAAATGTCATTTACTTACAGACAATTTGCTCAGTGTTTCAACATTAATTAAGAGTGAATTTAATGTTAACTTCAGTAGCAATAAAATTTTAAATAACAAAAAATGGTCTTTTGTATGCACAATGTTTTTAAAGTAATGGAGTATTTGAAGAAGAAGAAAAAGGCAACATATCCAATATTTGCTCAGACTATATCTGTTTGTGGTATAAAAGACTTGGACACAGAAACTTCAAGGAAATGTCTGATGCACAAAGTAAAGGTTTGATGAATAAACACAGCAGTATGTGAATGTTGTCTAGTAGGGAACGGTGCAAGTCTTCTACTCTCAAACAGAGTTATAGGAACTCAGTAAAGCCTCTGTAATTCATTCACTCAGATATATTTGGTGCAATACAGCAGATGTCTTTTGGGCGTAATAAGTATATATTAACATTTATCGATGAATATTCCAGGTATTTTATGTCTTAGCTCATGAAAGACAAAGCAGAAACTGCAGAGATGTTGAAGGCCTACATTGCAAGTGTTGAGAACCAGTTTAGGAGAAAGCTTCAGGCACTTCTAATTGACAACAACGGTGAGTACATGTCACACCACATTACTGCATATTTTGAAGACCCTACAGTCCAGAACAAAATGGTGCAGCAGCCAGAAAGCATCGCTCTTCAAAGGAACACTTTAGTTATTATTTTATTATTTATATAGCGCCATCAGATTCCGTAGCGCTGTACAATGGGTGGACTAACAGACATTTAATTGTAACCAGACAACTCGACGTACAGGAACTGAGAGGTGGAGGGCCCTGCTCAATGAGCTTACATTCTAGAGGGAGTGGGGTATAGTGACGCAAAAGGGTAGAAGTAGGGGTACAAAGTAAGTTGTTAGAAAAGTATTAGCTGAGGGCTTAATAGGTAATTTTTGACAGTTGCAGTAGAGGAGTCATGGAGGGTGGTCAATGAAAACCTGCTAACAGTTTAATTGATATGCTTTCTTGAAGAAGTGAGTTTTCAATGATTTTTTGAATGAGTGGAGACTAGAGCACCCCTAGATCACTAAGAAGCATAGTTTCCATGGTACTTAAAGGGATACTCCACTGCCCAAATAAAAAAAATAAAAAATCACTATTTAGTAGATATACCCCAAATGAAAACATGCATGCATTTAATTATGCATTTTTTCTGTCCCTGGCTGTCCAATCACAAACTTTAATGCAGTTCAATGAAACGATTTTGCACAGCAGGTGCTCTGGGCAATAGCTGTCTTATGAGTTTAGCTCCACTGAGCTATCCAAACTAAGAACTAACAGGACTGGTTGTCTGCTTAAAAAGCCAAGGGGGTGTAACCAGTATAATATTAAAAAGTGTAAATTTCTACTGAAATCTGCGCTTTTTGCAAAATGACAAAAAGAGGACACACTCTTCACAATTAAAGCCTTCCAGCATGCTATAGTACTTTAGAGAGCTAGATTGTCCCTTTAATTAGTTTTATTGTTGTCTTTAGTCTGGCTGAGCATCATGGAAAATGAGCTTTGCAAACAATCTGGGTTGGCATCATTAGCCATCAACACATTGCGACTCTATAGTCACCAAAACAACTTTTATCTTAATGAAGCAGTTATTGTGTATAGATCGTGCCTCTGAAGTCTCACTGCTCAATTCTCTGCCATTTAAGAGTTAAAAGTCTGTCTATTGGATGTGCATCTTTAACAGCACAGACTGGTATTTCACAAAATACTCCAAAACAGATACTACACCTCGATACCAGACTGAGATTCCCTACACACCTTCCTAAATAACAGAACACTGTTGACATCCAAAGGTTTCCTAGCACCTACTGCACAGATTAATCCTCTTGTCCAGATCCTAAATACATAATTCCTGGCTATAATATTAAATCCTCGGCTGTTGAGGCACAGGGGGGTAGTATTTGTGTTCATACAGATTTCATAGTTACCTGTGTACACTGCCCACAGTATACAATATAAACTGTTACAAAACAGCCAAGTCATAATTTCTTCTAGCAACATGTAGTACGGATGTACACAACAATAAAAGCATTGACTCCCCCAGATTATATTTGCCAATTCAGTCAGTGTAGGTTTTACCAACATAATTTGAAGCGTGAACTAGACATAATACAGTATATAATAGATATACAAATAAATGTGTTATATTTTATCAAAAACTCATATACTTTATTCACAGAATGGTGAATTTTTGGTAACCGGAGTAACCAAATTGCATCATTCTGAAACAGTCAAGTGGGAACATGTCTATTTTTGTAACCTGGATACTTTAGATAAAATGTTATAATTCAGTAGTCAGTTCATCACGACTCTCTGTCTAGTAGTATTAAAAATTAAACAAAACTATAAACAAAAAAAGAAAAATGACAAAAGAAAAAAAACTATTACCAGCAATTTTGATATGTATTTGCACGATTGTTACAGCTCCTTAGCCTGCACCTTTTCCTTTCTAAATCAGGTTCATATAGACTCTGTAAGTGCCAGCTGGATGTCTGTATCACCTTAAACAAAAGCATACAGGCTGCAAACATTCAGTAATGATTTTTGTTACATTTTTTCAATAGCAGACTCACCTTATTTAAAGGACCGTTATGACGGCTGAGGTTCCCTAAACTTTTCACCTTCTTCCACTCCATCGCCTTCAGGGTCTCTCCTGCCATCAATACTGAGCGGGATATTCTTGTGGCATTTAACCCGAAGCGCACAACACACCCATGAAATAGAAAGCGGTCACAGAATCCCCAAGTGTTGAATCATTTCTGTTACACTGCTCACGCTTCCATCTCTGGATAATTTTTTTTAACTGTGGATACAGTTCTTTGCTGTGTTGCTAGAAACCTGCCCGCACTCTCTGCAGCTTGGACATATCCAGAAGGCAAGATATTGAAAGGAGATCTTAATTGCAGAGTGTGAAGAAGGATTACACCACATTAGCAGCGTCTCCGTTAAAGCAATCCTTTTTTTTTTTTTAAAAAGACGAACAGAAAAATCCTAGCCTCTGCAGCTGAAACTTGACAGACCAGTGTTAATTCAATTTTTAACCACTCCCTCTTCTCTCATAGCTTGACTAGATCATAAAATCCAGAGGCAAGGTCACCAGGCAACCAGATTTAACGTCACTGCAGGCAATAAAGTCCACTTCCATTCAACTTATTGCCTGGCTTCTTGGAGGAAACAGCGCAACGTTACAGCTTCTGTTATCTCTCTACCTGCCTGATTGTTGTGCAGTCAGAATATTCCATATACACAAGAATCTACAGTCTATGTTTATGTCATACGTTTGAGCATTTGTCACATTTATGGCTCGTGAAGAGGAGTGTCTCAGATGTTGGACTGTGGACCTGGAATCTTGTGTTCAGAATAAGCTGTGAAATATACCTGGGGCGCTATCGATACTCGGATTAAACTCTGAACTCTTTGCTTTACACATAAACCTGCTTTGCAATAACGTATGGAAGGCTATGCAAAAAAAAGTAATAAAATAAAATAATTATAATAAATTCCCCTTTAGTATCTCCAAATCGAACTATCAGAAATTAAATTAAATGAATAACTACTTAATTAAGATTTTAATATTATTTCTATAGTCGCTGCCTATCTTTCACACCTACAGAATATGTTTTATTATTATTTTTATTTTTATGTATATGCTTCGCTGCTCTTCATTATTCAATGATTTTCCTCTTTGCTGCTAACATATTTCTCTGCTGAGTTTCTTCAGTCCTGACATGTCCATCTGTTAGTAGCTGTGTCACTTGTGTACCGTTTGTGTGTCACATGTGATCATCCAAAGATTATCTATTGCATTGGACGTCTATTGCACATTGTGAGAGAAGATGCCTTCTCCCATCAATTATGGTAACCATGGCAAAGTTTTTACATTAGACAAGGTAGCACCTACTTTGTCTCATGTACACCTTGTGTTTGCACTAGAATGTCAATGAAAGATTCTATCTCCTCTAGACTGTAAGATCGTTTGAGCAGGGTCCTCATCAAACTACTTTTCCTGTAACATTTTGTACTTGTCTTATTCATTGTTAAATTTCCCCCCTCTTATAATATTGTAAAGCACTACAGAATATGTTGGTGCTATAAATGCCAAAAATAATAAACAAAATAATATCTTCATAAAAAACCCAAAGTGTTCCTGTTACATTGTCATCAAAGGAAACAGTAAAACCAGTTATGCCTTCTTGTTTATTATAATGTCCCTATTGAAACATCTGTGTGCTGTAATCACATTTCAACATTTCCTTAACACTAGAAGAAAATGAAACCAGATTGCTCAAATAAAAGAAGCAAACTTTCAAATCAATGTTCGTAGATGGCGAAACGAGTTTCCGAGACTATCACATTTACTCTCTGGCAGCTGACGGAATGATGATGGTCCATGCAGACGAGTGTTGCTTTGGCTACTATGGCAACACACACCTACATAATGCAACATTGTATTAACTACCTGAGAGTGAACGAGATACTATTGGAAATGACCTCTCTGACCCAGTTGTTTAACCTTTCCCACCAACGTGTTTTCCTTATCCTTCTTTATCTTGGCTGCTTTTTCCCTAGTGATCCATTGTTCTTGTTCCCTGTCCCTTGATGCAGTGGTAGAACAATGAGAAGTTTCTGTGCTACAATATTCCTTCAGTTCCCACTTTTCATTTTCAATCCTTCACTCAGTGTTTCCTCCAATCTCCCCCTACCAACTGGTGTTTTTTTTTTCTTTCATCTTAAGCTACCCTTTCCATTTTATCTCTGTAACTGCCTCCTATTCCAATATCTCAGACTTTTCAGCATCCTTGTTTTGTATCCCCTTCTCTCTCGGTTCATACGTCTCCGTGCTTTGTAGCCTATTATCTCCTTGATTCCTTCTAACTTTTTCTGAGAGTGTTTACATACTGTCCTGCAATATATAGGGGAGTTTCTGATTGGATGCAATGAGCTATTTAGTTTCAGAAGATGACTAGGCAGTGGATGTATCAAACTAAAGGTGATGGGATTTTCAGAATGAGAAGGGGAGGGAGGAAATGATGGTTGGGAATGACGCGGGAAAGAAATAATATCGCTAGTAATGTACAAATATCTTTATTACTAAAATTGCAACATTAGACTATGACACAACAGTACAGAGAGTATCAGCATCTTCTGTTTTTCTGTTTGTACTGTCCGTACTGCCAGCCGATTGTTGCAACTTTAATCACCAAGGAATAAAGGTGTTTGTGTATTTCTAGCCAGTTGAAGTCAGCAATAATTTTCCTTTTCAGAGTGTAGAGTGGCATTAATGTCGGCAGGTACAGAATATGCAGCGGACTTCTCGTAGTTATATTGAGCATCAATATTGCATTAGCTATAAATTTTAACCTCTAGCTGATGTATATTGTTTTAATTAAGAGAACCTATAGTCCTGAAAATAACAATTCTTATTTTGGGACTATAGGTTCCCTTTAGTCCATTCCCTTTTGTCTACCTCCTTTTGATATTCAAATTTTACGTTAATAAAGATTATGTACCTCGTTTCCAGCGCCAGGACTCCTCTACTGCAGTCGGCCTGCTCCGCCTTCAAAGACTTCTTCCACGGAATGCTCCAATCCATTGCTTCTATAGAGAATTGGAGAACAAAGATATGTGTGATGGATGGCTCCTGGGTAAGAAAGCATTTAATCATTCATTACATCTGTCATATTAAAGCACATTTACAGTATTACTAAATATGCTCTATTTCCTATTATTTCAAGGCATTAAGAGACACGCATGTTTTCATTGGTTAATAAAGCCATTAAGGATTCCACAGATTGTACCAGAACATAACTACAACAAGTTTGAATTATTGACCACTAGTCCAAGGTTTAAAAAGATCCCAGTTCTTCTTCCTGGAAGTCTCAAGTTTGTCGGTTCTAATCTCCTCTGAAGGCTGTATATATTGCTTTTGCCTACTTTATAGTATCAGATTTCTTTGCTCTTTAGTGTTAGACATGTGACATGTTTATTGTTAGACAATGATTTGATGTTTTCCTTTACAGCATAAGGTTGAAATAACATAACTTGGGGTGATGTTCTTTTTTTATTCCTTTCAAATAATAGCTTATCCATTTGCTAAATTACTGATGACAAAAGTAAGACCATTGTTCCCGGTCATATGTAGACTGTCACGATTGGGTTGGCAAGTGGTGCTCACACCAACAGCAACCACCGTTAAGTAGGAATACAAATGCAGAGAAATACCGCAATTAATAAAATAAGTATGTTAACTGCAAGAACATAAATTAAGATACCACGACTGCAAAACAAATAAAACAGGGACATTCAAAATACAAGGTAATGTGCAGGTCTCATGGGCACAGGCCTTCAGATACAGGGGCAGGCCTCTCGGACTTATGCCTTCAGGATGCAGTAAGAAAGAGAAAGGGAATAAGACCTGCAGGAGACAGCGTGCAGGACACATCAAGGAACAAGTTCTCTAGTCACTGACCTTCAGAATACAGAATAGCTAACTAGATAACAAACCTGGACCAAATAATCTGGCAACCAAGAAGGGGTAAAGCTAGACTAAATAGGGAGATGAGAATTTACAGACTAAGGCTTTCTGGGGCAAAATCAGACCACATCAATTTGGTTGCAGCAGTCTGCAGAAGCACCAAAGCAAGTTAGGGCACTGTGAGGTTCTGCACCAGAATGATGAGATAGGAGAATAGAGGGTGTACATGGAATCCTGCCATAAATCCTACAAGCTACATGACATCATGTGACATTCCTTGTTTAGAATATTATGTGTCCAGAAAATAAAACTGGACCTGGCAAGCCTACATCACAGGACACAATGGTTATCAATGTGGTATATCCCTGTGGAATAATGCTTGAAATACGTGAACATGTGGTGGTATTAAACACTGCATGTGAAATACATTGAAAATTATATGATAACTCACACAAATGAGGGCATTCCATGGAACTTTCATTTGGCAGGAAGAATGAAAGCCCAATGTTCAAATGTAATGCTTTATCAATGGGGTTCTATGCACAATAACTTGAAAAAGAAACGTGTCACAGAAATTATTGTACTTATCAGACACAAGTTAAAGGGACACTCCAGGCACCCAGACCACTTCTGCCCATTGGAGTGGCCTGGGTGCCAACTCCCACTACCCTTAACCCTGCAAATGTAATTGTTGCAGTTTTCATACACTGCAATATTTACCTTGCAGGGTTAATTCCTCATCTAGTGGCTGTCTACTAGACAGCCACTAGAGGACACTTCCGTGTGTATAGCACACATTCTGTGTGCTATAGCGTCGCTGGACGTCCTCACACTATGTGAGGACCTCCAGCGTCGCTGAAATCACCATAGGAAAGCAATGAAAGCATTTTTCAATGCTTTCCTATGGGGCGGTCTAATGCACGTACCCGGCAATGCGCAATAGGTCTCCCCCGCCGGATGATGTTGGCAGAGGAGGAGCGTGGGCGGACCCTGAACCAGCGCCAAGGGATATCGGCGCTGGATACAGGTAAGTCACTGAAGGGGTTTTAACCCCTTCAGCAACTTGGGATGGGGGGGTTAGGAAAATGGGACCTGCAGTGCCAGGATAGTCAAGGTAAAAGTCAGGGTCAAAATACAAGAGAATTAATAGATATAGCACGCTCTAAGATAACAACAATGGAAACCACACCAGGGCACAGTACAATTGCCATAATAAGGAAATAGCACCCTAGGGATGCCTATTAGCCGCGCGGGAATGCGCCACCCCAAAGTGCGGCCCACAAGTGCCGTAACAGAAGGCTAATGGGTTGTACAGTTACTAACAAAAAAGCTAGGATAACATTAGCATGCATGGTTGTGTTGGATGTTGATATCTATAATATATTGAAAACCAATTACATCTACATTTCGACTGGTTTTACTAGTTGCTTTGGTGAAATCTCATATTCAGTTATAAAACTCTATGCATACCCTTTCACTGCTTCTTCACTCCTCGTCTTCACCTGGGTCATGCCATGGTGCCTAGATGCCTTCTCCACAATCTACTACATAAACATACATAATTAATCTTTGGAAAAAGTATACTTTTTTTTAACTAAAGATTTTTTAAATGATTTTTCCAAGAAAATGCTATTGTAGGCAAAATATATTTTGTAGATTAAATTAAGCGGTGCAGCCTTGACCAAAGCCTGGTCTGTAAGTCAAAACATGTGTGGCACAGTCAGAAATAAAAAAGTGGATACTTCAATTGGTACACCAATTCAGCAAGCAATGATGTATGGCTGAGTCAACCACATGTAGAGTAGTAGTAGGAAAACTGAGAAAGAGGCAACAGTCAGAAAGTCTATGGCTACTACAACTACCTGAACTATAGGACACTACTGAGCCATGAGTATTTGAAGGGCCTGGCAGAATTGGTGCAGCGTGTGACAGACCGCCTGGTTGGGAGACCTAGGACTGGAACATGGTGATAGAACTATATCACCCTTTTCCCCTCTAGCCCTTGCCTCCTAGCCAAGCGCCCCTTTCCCATGGCCCAGGAGCAATAATAGGCCAGGTACGGAGCCCTGAGGCAGAGTGCACCTGACCGGGAGCTAACCGCAACACTTCTGGAATGTTTGATCGGATCGTGGAGTTACCAGGGTTTGGTGATACTTTAACCAGTGCACTCTTGGTCCCAGAACCACCAACCAGGAGGGGTGACAGAGGAGGTGGCAAGGCATCCAATAATACCAAGGACTTGAGGAAGCTCCATGTACTGACTGAAAGCGTCATCATTTCAGGTGACCAGGATTTCTACCCAGTGCTGTGGAACTCTAAGCTGGATCACAGATTGGTCGGGCCTGCTAAAACTTTCACCTTCCACGTAACCTTAGCTAGCCACCTATGATCTGAGCGCTTTTTAGACAGAATGGAGATGTGGGCATGGCTACCGTATGCTTTCACTGTTTTTGTTAGCCTGGTGCCAAGGTGTCCAGGTGCTAACTAAATTATCAGCTCAGGCACTATCAGCTCACCAAGACACCAGATATGGCATAATTCTCTTGTTCTCAGTGGGGACCTACTGTTGAGACCTCAGTTCTTCTTCACCCTTCACTAAGTCTCAGCTAATGTTTGGGTGAGACTGCTATAACAGTCTGGAGCTATAAACACAAGGGAAAGGGGGTCCATGGCGGTGACAACTCAGGTATCTGTGGGTATACCACCACACACATGCCCCCACCTTGGAATTATAATGGGTTCTTCATCACTGGATCCATAACTGGCCTATATAGAATGTAAGGATTCTGCAGAATGGAGGGTGCTGGTCTGCAGACGAAAAAGGTACAGAATATGTTACTGATACTTATCTAGCTTGGAACTAGCATTAACATACGTGGGGGAAAAAAAGTCTGCTTGTGGTAGGCAAACATGAAATAAAGTAAGGCTCTAACCCTGATATTGCTGGGCAACAGAGATAATATACAGTACATAAATCATGCACGAACACCTGCTTGGTGACCAAAGTAAACCCAGTCTATCAAAACATCACACATCAGGCAAGAAAACACAAGTGACAATACCCTCATAATTCATATATGTTTGTGGCAGGTAAAAGTCAATCACAGCACACAAATGAGGCTTAACATATATTTAACATATTGGAGTCGCAACATCATTCATCTTACACAATGTGTACATTGATCATACTGGACAGTAGATGGCGCTGAGGTGTAATTATAGAATGTACAGTTTATCCCTGTATTCACATTATCCCCTTGTTTAACTCACTAAGTTTCTAAATGGCATTATTTTGTGTAATAATACTCTGATCTAATCCCTGTTGGTTTTCAGTAAAGTTTAACGTCATGCTTCACATAAAACAGGTGCCAAATAAAAATACGTGCCCAGGTCGTGCCAAAGGTAATTGCGGTTTATACTTTATAAAAATACTTTTTATAAAGTATTTTTATTGATGGTGTCTATCTGGAATTGTAATTCCTTTTTAGTTTGACAGCTCTGTTCCTGCTGGCACAGGGTCTTTTACATTGATTAGACCAGGGGTAGGCAACCTTTGATGGTGATGTCCTGTAGCGTGCTGGTCCTATTTTTTAAATTTGAGGTGTGTATGCTGCCGTATTCTGCTTGTGTTATTTTTAATGCAGTTGCTTTGTATCGTTGTATTTGTGCGTGTATAAGCTATTATATTGTATATGTTCAACAGTAGTTTATGGTATTGTGTATGATACATATGAATGTGGGCTGTGTATGAGGGTTGCTTGTGGAATTGTGTGTGTGGATGGATATGTCACATTGTGTGTTTGGTAGTGTGTGGGGTATTGCATGTGAGAGGCTGCATATGGGATTGTGTGCGTGTATGTGGACTTTTAGTGGGTTACGTTTGTGCGGATTGTGTGTATGTTTGTGTGTGGGCTGTTCATATTATTTGTATGAGGGGAGGGTTATTCTGCTTTTCTGTGTATATCTTGCAGTGTGTGTGGCTTCCCTGGGTTCCAGTGGGGACCAGGCTGGCCAGATACAGGTCAAGGACAGGAGCTGCAACAGCAGCTGCGGGCTGCTCTACTACAGTGTGGATTCCCATTCACAAGTGCTGGGATCACTTGCAATGCTTAAATTGAGGATTGTCCTTCAGCACCTCTTCGTATTAGCAGATATCTGAAGTTTTACTGGGACTCCTGATAGGCCAGAGCCTGTTTGGCTCTAGCAGCCTGGAGTGCCGTGCAAATACACCTTGAGTGTCGTGCATGGCACTAGTGCCGTAGGTTGCCTACCCCTGGACTAGACAGTTGATCACTGGCAGTTTGGGCTGGAATACAGGTTTCACATTGGTAATGGGCTAAAATCCGACCATGGGAATCTTTTTTTCTGTTTACTGATCATTTTACCCAACAAGCACACTGCAGTCATTACACGTGGGCATAAACCACCAGGTCTTCTAACTTTGTTGACGGACTGCATAGGACAGGAGTAGGCAACCTTTGGCTTTCTAGAGTTTGTGGCGCATCTCCCATGATGCTTTGCCAGCATTCTGACTGTAAGAAGGTTAACGATGAGGTAATCCACAATGTCTGGAGTGCCAAAGGTTGCTACCCATGGTAGAAACAGTTTGCTCACAAAACATCTCTAAAAATACTGAACCCTGATTGGAGCATTCCATTTTATTATCCTCCTGTCTGCCTGAAACACAGGGATACATATTACATATAATCAGTGATGAGAATAAACAAAGCTGTCCAATGCCTGCATGGACCATATAGCCACATTGACTAGCTCAAAGAAATGCAATATTTATTAATCATGGTGACGTTATAGGTACCGCACAATGTTAACCCCCCCCCTCCCCCAGTGAAAAGCTGGATTGCATTAATATAATTCATTCTATTTATGTTTAGCTGGTAGGGATTTTCTCTTCTCTGTCCTAGATCTACATAGGTCAATAAGTTTAGTGACGTTAGAAGAGATGTTTTGTTTTTTCTTTTCTTGTGCGTGTAGGACGGGATGTAATAAAAAATAACGATTTGATCTCAGAAGAGCTTTGGCTCTGTGAGAATTAGGCATCTCCCCAGGATGTTGGTACCATTACGCAAGATACCTTTAGTGTTTAATGTGTATTTTTTGTTATTACTTACATTTTTATGAAACTCAAGACTCCTTGACTGGTTGACCAATTTATTCTGCGCATACGCACACCGCAGTGACATTGTACTTACCATTGGTATTGCTTATTAATCTCATTCATGGCCGTTCTGTATTATATTGTGTACTCAGTTTTTATTGTTTTGTCATAGATGTGTATATGCCCACTTTTTTGTACATGCTTTGTTTGATGTCAACCATCTCGGCAAAAATAAAGAATAACTTTTTTTTTTTTTAAAGAATGATTTGGCTGTTACATTAATTTCTGTATTTTATGCATATATTATTTTAGCCTCCTGTGTGTGTTTTTCCTTCTTTGTAAATGCATAGAAACACAGGTTTGGGTGCGTGGGTAACTATGAAGCTTTCCTTGCAGATATGGTTAATTTAGTTTTTAATGCCACTCTTTGTTTTTAAACATTCAAGATATTGTGAGATTGTTTTAAATCTCCTGTCACTTGTCATTCTCTTCCATATACAGAACATTCTCTCAATTCTATCCTATCAGTTCCCAATACGGCTGTTTAGGCATCCCAGTATGTTTCGGTAGAAGATCCCCACCTGGTGGCATTACATGTAATGTAACATGTTTCAGGTTCATATTATTAAACGACTAAGAATTCACTTCATTTAGAATGTAATTAAAAGTTACCTGCCATGCCAGGAACAACTTATGCTATTTTTAAAGATCAAACATTTCTATCTATACATTGTGCTGGCAGAGATGCTAGCAAATGAATAGATTGGTAGAAAAAAAAAAAAACTATTCCTCTCCACCTGTCAATCAATTCTTCAGCATAGCATTGAATGAGGAAGAATTGACTGACAAGAGAGTACAGAAAAAACCTTCCACCGGTGGTCCTTCTGCTCTCCACACATAATAACCACAGTGCATGCGCTGTGGTTGCTATGGTACTTTGTAGCCAATGCTTCTTGCGCTGGCTAGGGAGTGTAGGAACTAATGTCACTGTTCAGATTATGTCATGTTGACAAGCATCACACTGGAGATTTGTCCTGCCTGGGGAAGTGTTCTCAAGCAGGGCAAACAGAGAAGACAGCAGATGGAGTGAAGAACACACCATAGGTGGGTGCTACAGGAGTGTAACACCCAGGGCCAGTGCAAGGATGTTTGTCTACCCAATCAAAGACGCATTTTGCTGCCCCCCTTAAAAAATGCATCTTCACCTGTGTGTCCCTTAATCCCCCCTGTTAAATTTATTATCTCTTTTGTGTTTCTTATCCTCCCCTTTTTGTCTTACACTGTTCTTTATTATATCTTTATCTTATACCCCATTTTTTCCATTTGTGTCTCTTACATCCCATCCTTTGTGTGTTGTATACTTCTTTTCAGCCCCTTTGTGTGTCTCTCCTCCCCAAGAACCCTTGTGATGCTCTTTCTCCTCCCAGCCCCTTTGTGTGTCTCTTTCTTTCCCAGCCCCTGTCTTTTTCCATTGCCCCTTCCCTCGCTTCTATCTATCTCCTTTGCCCCTACCCCAGCTCCTCTGTGTCTCTTTGTGTCCCCCCAGTCCCACCGGGTGTCACTCCCCCCATGCCCCTGTTTGTCTTTTTTGACCCTTCCCCTGTCTGTATCTTTTGCCTCTTCCCAAGCCCCTCTTTGGCTCTTTGCCCTCCTGAAGCCCTCTTTTTGTCTCTTTCTTTCCACAGCCCCATTTGTGTGTATCTCACCTCCCCCAAATGTCTCATTCTCCAGCTCCCCATGTCTCAATTACCCTCAGCCCCTCCTTGTGCTCATTTCCAGCACCCAGTTCCTCCATGTGTCTCATTCCCCCAGCTCTCCATGTGTCTCATTCCCCCAGCCCTCTCATGTGTCTCATACCCCCAACCCTCTCATGTGTTTCATTCTCCCAGCTCCCCATGTGTCTGAAATCCCCAGCCCCTCCAAGTGTTTTAATCCTCCTACATGCCATATGTCTCATCGCCCCAGTACACCCATGTGTCTACATTATCCATTTGTTCTGAATGGATGTAGATACAGACAACTTTCTAATGCCACAACAGCACCAACAAGTACAGCAACACAAGTAATAAATTGGTACATGGCTTTGAAAATTCTGCACATCTTATATTATGTAAGAAACAAGTTAAGTATACATGTCTAGCTTTGATTGCTAACTATATAGAAAGACATGTTAGGTCTATGATATCCACAGATTGTACCATTCTAGACTGCCCTAAATATATATTAGAAACATCCCCAATATCAAGCATTAACAAGCTAAGGGTAAGCACGTCCATTAGTAAGGCATGACCAGGGTGGGATACAAGAATAGACTGACTGGAGAAGCTTCACACAGGAAATTGCCAGGGTCAGGTAACAGGCTAAGATGTGATGGGAGTGCTATCAAGGTGAGTAAGACAAAAGATCACACTGAAATAATACTAAAAAAACTACCGTTAGACCAGAGGTAGAGATCAAAAAGTTTAAGACTAGTAGGCTAGCTAGTAGAGGTGAGCGAACCCGAACTGGAAAGTTTGGGTTCGTACCGAACATTACGATTTTTGGACCCCGAACCCGAGCCCGTACATTTCAGTAACAGTTCGGGTTCGAGGTCCGTGTTCGGCGATTTAATGGCGCGTTTTGAAAAGTTGCAGGGCAGCCAATCAACAAGCGTTTAACTTGTGTGCCCTTAGAAGCATGATTGGCCAGTGCAGCATGTGACCCAGCCTCTATATAAGCTGGAGTCACATGAGCTCTTATTAGTGTAGGGAGAGGATGCTACAGCTCTGAGGGACAGATTAGGAAAGAATTCTGGTGTTGAATCTGCAAACTACTGCGATTATTTTTGTGGGTGCTATACTACATTTTTATACCCTGCCCTGAGCCCAGTGCCACAGAGAAATATACAATCAGTCTGTTTGTTAGGTTAGCACATTTTTAAATACTGCTGTGACATTGCAGTTTGACAAATTCAATTTTTTTTGGTGCTAAAAAGTAAATTTGTGGCATGCACTTCATATCTAAAAGTCAAATAGAACCGTCAAATACTGCTGTGACATTGCAGTTTGACAAATTCAAATTTTTGGGGTGCTAAAAAGTAAATTGGGGGGGCGGAGCTACCAGCGCAACGGAGCAGTCGCATCTCCTGGAGCTCCGGCTCAAACATAATCGAACTATACCTTATAAGGGGGAATCTGAACCCAGAAGAACCCACATACAGCATTACCAACAACGAGTAGACTATGGGCCGAAAAACAAAACAAGTAAAAGCAGACAAAGGCCCCCATGGCAAGGATATTGGAGATATGCTGCGGAACACGCACCAGGCCGCATGGTCCAAAATGGTGCTGACAGACGACCTCACCGCGTATTCATCGGAGGACTTCACCACAGATCTAATGGAAGGAGCCTCCTTCAGACCCACACCAGACCGCAACAAGGAAGCTAAGTCAACCGGGGATCCGGTCACCGCAGATCAAATTAAAAAAAATGCTGGCGGAGCTACGCAATAATCTGGCGGCCGACATGGCCTACTACAAAGAGGCCATAGAGGGCGCAGCGGCCAAAATTACCAAACTAGAGGCCTGCTCAAGTACCCAGGATACCAGACTCACCAAGATGAAACAAAGAGTGATGGGCCTGGAGGTACGGCAAAACACCATTACAGACCGGCTGGATGCCCTAGAGGACCAGAGGAGACGATATAAAGTAAAAATTCAGGGGATACCGGAGACGGTCACCCTCACTGAACTACCCCACTATATTACGGGGCCTCCTCGGGATCCTGCTACCTCCAACATAGGTTAAATCTCTGGAATTGGATGGGCTCTTCCGAATACCAAAGCCAGCACGGGCCCCTGCAACCGCAACTGTGGATCTAACACTGCGGTTCCAGTCACTAACGGACAAAGCTTCCCTCCTGGCCGCAATAAAGGGGAAAACTCCCTTGCTGTTCGAGGGCACAGAATTAAAACTCTTCCCAGACCTTTACCAAGAGTACACTTACCTGGCGGAAATCGTTGCAGCCGCTCCTACAGCACCTCCGGGCCAGAGAGACTGCTTACCGCTGGGGAACACCGCGAGTTGTATCCTTCACCTATGACGGGACCACCCACAAGGCCCAAAGCTATGAAGAACTGGAGTCCCTCCTGATGTCAGCGGGTATACTACGAGCAGTACCTCCCTGCCCTTCTCCCCACACTGTAACCCCTTCTCTGCCTCCCCCCACTGTAACCCCTTCACTCCCCTCCCCCTCCCCCCACTGTAACACCTTCTCTGCCTCGCCCCACTGTAACCCCTCTCACTCCCTGCCCCCTCCCCACTGTAACCCCTTCACCTGCCCCCCCCACACTGTAACCCCTTCGTTCCTGCCCCCTCCCCCACACTGTAACCCTTCACTCCTGCCCCTCTCCTCCCACACTGTAACCCCTTCTCCTGACCCTCTCCCCACCACTGTAACCCCTTTTCCCTGCTCCCCCCACTGTAACACTTCTCTGCCTCCCCAACTGTAACCCCTTCACTCCCTGCCCCTCCCCCCACTGTAACCCCTTCTACCCCCTGCCCCTCTCCTCCCACACTGTAACCCTTCACTCCCTGACCCCTCTCCCCACCACTGTAACCCCCTTCTTCTCTCCTGCCTCCCCACTGTAACACCTTTCTCTGCCTCCCCCACTGTAACCCCTTCACTCCCTGCCCCTCCCCCACACTGTAACCCCTTCTCGGCCTCCCCTGCCCTCCCCCACATTGTAACCCTTCACTCCCTGCCCCTCTCCTCCCACACTGTAACCCCTTCACTCCCTGACCTCTCCCCACCACTGTAACCCCTTCTCTCCTGCCTGCCCTCCCCACTGTAACACCTTCTCTCTGCCTCCCCACTGTAACCCCTTCACCCCCCTCCCCCACTCAACCCCTTCACTCCCTGCCCCTCCCCACTGTAAACCCTTCACTCCCTGCCCCCTCCCCCACACTGTAACCCCTCGGCCCCTGTCCCTCCCCCACACTGCAACTCCCCTTCACTCCCTGCCCCTTCCCCACACTGTAACCCCTTTCTACCTCTGCCCTCCCTACACTAACCCCTTTCACTCCTGTCCCCTACCCCCCACTGTAACCCCTTCACTTCCTGCCCCCCTCTCCCCATTATAACCCCTTCTCTGCCTACCCCCCACTGTAACCCCTTCATTCAGCCCCTTGTTTTCCCATATTTATATTTAGGAGTCTAGCCAGCTCCTTGGTTTTGCACCCCTCCCTGTCACAGGTTCCTCATCTCAGGACCCTATTTAGCCTTGTACAGCAGAGAACTCGAGATGGAAGGATTTCCCCAAGTGAGTAGCTCATTTAGTAGACTGTTGGTTGTAAGACTAGGACCTGCCAAAGATGGGGTACATTGACGTTGTGGCAGGCTTATGCAATGTATGATCATATAATTTAACTAAACCCCCATTATTTTTTGCCTAGATTAGGTGTTTTTAATAAAACTAGCAAAATCTGTCAGCACCAAAGTAGCTGTTTAGTAGATAAGGGAGTGCGCTGGATTTTCATTTTTACTGTACTTATTAGCCAATGTGGACCAGCTCAC
Organism: Pelobates cultripes; assembly: GCA_933207985.1. Lineage (NCBI taxonomy): Eukaryota > Metazoa > Chordata > Amphibia > Anura > Pelobatidae > Pelobates > Pelobates cultripes. The sequence goes on along the minus strand of OW240914.1, from coordinate 78,448,794 downwards.
ATTTATAAAAATGAACCAGGCATGGATCCCACCAAACTTGTCTGTACCTTGTGCAGAATAGACATTTATACCGGCCTCACCCAGCCATTGTTATACTCAAGTGCACTTATTCTTTGTTTTCTTTTTTTATATGTCCCAATATTTTGGGGGCTACTCCAATTAAAAAAACAAAAACAAAAACAAATAAAAAACAGTGTTGACTACCTCCTCCACCGCCGCTTCCAGCTACATTGCTATGGTCACCACCTCCTCAACCTCCTACTCCACATCCACCTCCTCCTCCTAGTTCAAGATTATTATTTTTAATTTTTATGTATTTTATGTTATTTTAAGTTATTTTAAGTTATTTCCCTATCCACATTTGTTTGCAGGGCACTTGTCCTACTCTTAACCCCATTTTACTTCCTTTTGCAGCCCTCTAGCCCTTTCCAGGACTTTTTTAGAGCCAATTTAGTGCCCAAAAGTTCGGGTCCCCATTGACTTGAATGGGGTTTGGGTTCGGGGTCAAGTTTGAGGCCGAACTCGAACATTTTGCCGATGTTCGGCCGAACCTGGCGAACCCGAACATCCAGGTGTCCGCTCATTTCCACTAGCTAGTCATTGGTACAATATAAATGCAGGTAGCAATAGGCTGGAATAACAAGCGCGTGAATGCACAGGAGTTGCTGGGGAGAGCAGCACTGTTATGCCAGGGTGAGATACCTCTCCAGCCCAGGGCTGAGATGAAGGCCAACACCTCTTCACAGCAGATTCGGCGGCATTGAGTGTCCAAGTCCTTACCATACAGGAAAATGCAGCGAGTTCCAGATGTACGATGTCGCCTGGGTCTAGTAATCCTTCACTTACGTGGGTGGTGTTGTGGAGTCGAACCGCTTTGGCTTTCAGCCCAGGAGAGCCCCTAGGGTGAATAACAGCGGCTTTGGTTGGTTGTTTGCCCTAGGGATGCCTCATCAGCTTGTGCTACTGGGACCTCTGTGCTTCCTTAATCGGCAGAGAGACCAATGTTGCCAGCCTCCAACGCTCCTCCAGCTTGTCACAGAAGTTCTGTATAGTAACCTCTATGTGAAACAACGTATGATCAAGTGAGCTGGTCAGGTCAGAGCAATGCGGTAGCAGTCCCCGTTGTATTGTAGCAGAGGTGTGCGCCATCTTGCGCAACCCAGTTTTCGCCATGCCATACAGGCCAGGGGTACCCTGGTAGTTTAGAATATATAGATCAAGTCAGCAGGGACCACGATAACCCCTACCGGTCCAGAAGGGGGGACGGGTAGCAAAGTTTAGAGTTTAAAGTTTAGTGTAAAAGTCAACGTAAGAGTCAATGTAAGAGTACCTGTGAAAATCAATGTAACCTATTGTAAACATATTTGTAACAATATAACAGGGTTACATGGTAGAGAGTTGCAATGTGAAGTTACTCTTCACCCACAACCTCCCCCTTTCTGTATCTCAAAACAATAAAAATTGTCAAATTGAAAAAAATAAGGCCTGGAACACTGAAACACTGGACAGGATAACTCAAAGTCAGGGACAAGCCGGGTCTGGTACACAGAAAATATGGAATAGGCTATCTCAGGGTCAAAGGCAATCCAGGTCAAACGCATAGACTAGAGTAACAATGAATATGCATAAGGGTTGTGAGACCATGAAAGGGTACTGAGCTGAACCTGACAGTCCCTTGTACATGCATATTTCACAAATTAGGGCGCCAACCCAAAAGCCTATAAAAGGATGCATTGCATCATTTAAATTACTTCAGAGCTAGAATAACTGTAACCTTGTGAAAGTGATGCTGCAGTGAAATTGCTTTGATCACGGCTGAATTGATGCACTTGTGTCAATATGTGAGTGACATGGCTGAGTTGACGCAGCTGCATTATTTTTGGTGACTGTGCTTGATTTTTGGATACAAGTGTCTAGTAACCCTTTTCTTTGGGATGGATTTCGGAGAGAGTGAAGTAAAACCACACAGAGGTTCAGTGCATCCCTAAAAACGCTTGGTTTTACTACTTGTCATTCTTGTTAGTTTCTGTAATATTTCCCCACTATCGAAACTTATACAATAATGATTCAAAGCACCAAATACCTAAAAATAAATGTGGGTCACAATTCCCAAATTTTCCACAAGATGGCAGCATTGTTTACAACACAATATTTATAATTATTCTAGGAGAAACAGGATTCTAACCACTTTATAAAACTGGTAATCTGTTACTGCATGCTAAATGGTACAATACGTGTCAGCCTATGACATTTATTACCATTCTGCCCTACAATTCTGTGATAGATAACTATTTCCCTACAGATACGTGAATCACTATTTCCCTACAGATATGTGAATCATTTAAAGGGACTCTATAGGCACCCCGACCACTTCATCTCATTGAAGTGGTCTGGGTGCAGTGCCCTTGTTCTCTTAGCTCTGTAATGTAAAACATCTATCAGACAGCCACTGGAAGCGCTTCCTGCAGTCTCACAGAGTTGGACATCGTGAAACGACGCTGGACGGACATCCAGCAAGTTATAAAAAACCCTAGAGGAAAGCATTGAGTTAATGCTTTCCTATGGGGAATGTCTAATGCGTGCACGGTGCTTCCCATCTCCAGGTGTTAGAAGGTTTCTCATCAATCACACATAAATTTCTTCTGGGTACAGATGCTGTGTACAGGGAGAATGTGTAAATATTTAGCAGGACAAAGCTTTGTTAAGTGTGATCTCCTAGGCTTAAAAAATTCTCATACCTTCCAACATTTGACATGGACAAAGAGGGACAGTTTCATTTTAGGGTTGTTAGCTTTCCTCCTGACGTTGGGAGGTATGCAGTCGGGACAGTGTAGTGGAACCCCAGGACGTGTGGCCATTGACATGACTCACGCATTTTCCACTTGGAAATGAGGTCCATCTGCCCACTGAAGGGGCCTGGCATCCTGTCTTGCCCGCCCCTTACCGATAGGACCACTCTACTCACTCTAGAGCGTCTAATGAGGTTCTCATGCTGTGCTGCCACGGGACAGTTCCCTTATTTTCCCAAGATGGCGGAAACCAGTGAACTTAAGCGAGACAGGACCACGAAGCATGCGTGTTAGTGGGGGTGTGGCCAGGGGCGGTTCTGCTCTGAGAAAGTTTTGGTAACTTACTAAAAATAATGTAGGTAGCTAAAATGTAACTTAAAGCAAGACTCATTTCTAAACACATTTATTGTAGTTTAAAGACACATTACTGTGAGTATTATTGCTCTACAGATCTGGTAAGTCCATGGACATAATGATAGAAATAGGGGCAGAGACATATGGGCCCATTATAGGGACTGTCTCTCTTAAAAATAGACATTTGGGAGGTATGTTACAGATACGCAGGAGGTTATAGCAAAATTCAATGCTCCTATGAAAGCACCGAGGCATGTACATTAGTGCAGGGAGTGCTTTCCACTATTGCACCTGTTGATACTTGGGATATTTTATTGCATTTAGCAGTTCCAACACTGATGAATATGGTGTTAAATTGTGGGGGGTTTTTGTTTTTTTTTACTTTCAGTGTACCTATTAAACAAAGTAAGTTGTTTTATTGCAGGCTTTAATATAAATGCATGTAGTTCAGGCCTGGGGAACATACCCCAAAATAAGAAATTAATATTTAGTTCATTATAAAGATAAAGCATATATTTAATGGCTAATTATCAGGGCTCGAGGGCTGCAGGAACGCGTGGGAATGGCTTTTTTTACAGCAGGAACGCCGTTCCCATTGCTCCTGCAGGTACTCAAGGGGCGTCATTTTTTGCCCCAAATTGTGTACCCCCTGTCATGGGGGGGCCTGATGGCCACCTGATGGACCCCCCCCAGCAGGCGCCTGTCTCCCTGTCAGACGTGGCGAGGGAGCTGTGTTCTCTCTGCTCCCTCGCACGCCGTTTGCTCATGCCGGGAGCTGGAATATGATGTCATATTCTGGCTCCCTCGCTGTGTCTGATAGGGAGACAGGATCCCACCACACTGAAGCCCCACTGTACCCCAGGGACAAGTCCACGCCAGGTCTCCAGGTAGGGAGGCTGGGTGGACATTTTTAAATAAAAAAAATAACAATAATCATTTGTGTGTGTGTGTCTCACCAGTGATACCGAAACACATGTAACTCCTTTCCTTTCGTTTAAAATCACAGCAACTACAGAGTATGCTGTGTTTAGAACTCTAGCAACTACAGAGCATGCTGTGTTTAGAACTCTAATCTATACCAACAATTGCTTAACAATTGGAGGAGGGGGCTAGCAAATTGTACAGATTATTTTTGTATGCTTTTTCAGTAGAGCTTGTCAGTCCACTCAAATCAGGGACACATTTAAACAATTGACTATTGTCCACTTGTTCAATACTACTGGCACTACAACAATTTGAAAATATGTTAACCTTTTGCCTATTCTTTAATAAACTTGAGTACAAAAAAAGGAAAACCATCCAGAATTAAAATAAAATTTATGTGAATAAAAACTCATAACTTTTATTTATTGCAAGGTAACTTGACAATATTTCTTAAACATACATTTGTCTATTAACATGTATACATTAGAAATTGAAATGTTGAACATATTTTCTACAACATTCACATTATGAGGAGTCAAATTACATGATTTATGATGTTTAACCCACTCAATACAAAAACCATTTGTAGAGTAAACCGTTTCTGTAAGTGAACAAGGGTGTGCATGTATAAATTGGTTAACGTGGCGTTATTTGCACATTGCCTGTCATCTCCCCACACTGCTTGGCTTATAAACTACCAAATGTAAAGCAAGTTTTCCAGAGAAGATCTACAAAAATAAGTTGTTGATTCTAGGATGGTAGTATAGCACCAGATGATAGCACCAAAATGATCACTTCAATGCATTGATTATAGATCAGTGCAACTTTTTTTAACAATAAAAAGACTGGTATTAGAAGATTAAAGTAGTATGTTCTTCTATGAAGTGATAAAGTTTAATCTATGCATGTTCACACATTAATTTTAGGTGGGTTTCATAATGAGCAGGCAAGATTTTGGCTGTTTTATAAAAAAAATCATTAGACTTATTTAAAATAAAAATATATTCATATATCAGATTAAGTAAGAGTCCTTTTCTATCAGGGCTTGCAGTATGACATCACGGTGTAAAATGTAACCGGTATAAAGTTGCTGAGTGAAACATAAAAAACAAGAATAAAATTTAAAGCTGCCTTTTGTGAATAAGACAGAGGTAGACACATGTAGTTAGGGTATGGATTCCTTAAGTCACCTGCAGTCCAGAAGTGTACTTAATTTTCTTGATTTATTCAGAAGCCAACTAGAAATAAGATTTCTGAATGGAAAAGGTTTTAAGAAGACTTTTCTAATGTGATAACTAACAATTTTAGTTAATAGTATTTCTATAGCATCTTTTAGCAAGTAGAATAATTAACTTTATGAAGATTTATAAAAGCTCTGTTTATGCACACAAGCTCTGAAAATACTGATTTATTGCTACTTTCAAAGCACAATTTAGTTAAAGTAGGACTGCAAGGTTCCACGGCGGCGAATATCACATGTCCAGCAGTGGAATCCACCTCCTAATGAATTCGCATGGCGAATACTGACTTTGATGGTAGAAATACCTGGAAAAGAAAAAGCAGGTTTGATTGGCAACTGTTCATTGATACTTTCTAAAACAAATCTGTGCCTATTTATATTGAGATTCTATTATAGTTCTGTGAACACTATTATCTACTGATTAAAGGGATTCTCTAGTGCCAGAAAAAACAAACCAGTTTTCCTGGCACTGTAGAATCCTGAATTTCCCCTCCTCCCTCCCGTCCCCCATCCTATGTTGCTGAAGGGGTTAAAACCCTTCAGTCACTTACCTGAATCCAACGCTGATGTCCCACCGGCAGGGGAGACCTGGTGCGCATGCGTGCCAATTGCTCTCTCGCTTTAGGCTCTCCTTATAGGAAAGCAGTATTCAATGCTTTCCTATGGGGATTCTGGCAACGCTGGAAGTCCTTATGCATCTCATAAGGACATCCAGCATTGTTTAGACGAGCAAAAGGCGTCTAAGAACCCAGAAGTCCCTCTAGTGCCTATCTGCCAGGAGGACTTAACCCTGCAAGGCAATTATTGTTGTTTATAAAAACGGCAATAATTACACTTGCAGGGTTAAGGGTGATGGGAATTGGCTCCCAGACCACTTCAATGGGCTGAAGTGGTCTGGGTGCCTAGAGTGTCCCTTTAACACCATCTCACAGTAAACTGCAGAGATCTGCAGAGAGCAGTGTAAGTTCGCCTTTATAACGTCCCAGCTGTGTATGTCACACATTTCAGTAGAAAAATAAAAATACGTGTTGCTTCATTTAGCTACGTGTTACAACTTGTCTAAGTTATAGCTTAGTTATTGTAAACTAGTGAGTTGGGCAATAATAATAATTATATCCACAAGACATACTTAAATTAATACTCTAAGCACCAAAACTACATTAGTCTAATGAAGCTGATGCAGTTCCGCTGATCAATTCTCTGTTTTTTAGGATTTACATCATTTTTTTGTTTCTGTTTATGCTACCTTAGCAATAGCACCCCTGTCTGTGACTCACACAGCCTGCATGAAAAAAAAAAAAATTTCAATCAGTACTTTGCGTTTACTTTAAAAGTTTATATTATATCTCCTCCTCTGAAAACTGAACCGTAAGCACACACTCCATTAAGCTAACATTTTTGTGGTGCTTATAGTGTCCCTTTAACAATAAATAAAAGCTAAATGTATCCTTGTGGGTAAGTACTTTGCTGTTATACGTCTATGATCCCCTGATTTGCCTTTCTTTGATCTTACACACCATTTCCTCCTGGTTTACTCGATTATAATTTTAATTTTAGCAGGGTTCTATTTGCCTCATCTCTGTCCACATTAATTTGTTTGTTATCTATCGCTGTTTTATATACCCATTGCTAACTTGCAAAGTATGTTGGCAGTATATTGATGATAATAGTAAAAAGAACATCTCTTTTACATCAGTGGGTGCAAGTAACATACTTAAACGTTTAGTATTTGCAAGCACAACCAGAAGGCTACCATTATCTTGTCAGACTCACCTAAGTTCTCAAACATCTTTTGAATTGATGTCTCATTGGCATCCACCATCACACGCTTTTCATCCAACATTAAGACATTCATGGAGAGCCATTTTGAGGACATCCAAAGAGGATGGTCTAGATTAGAAGATAGACAGAGAAACACCATTACAGACTAACACCGAATGAATTTTCTGTGTACCCAAAATGTAGGGGTGATTTAAAAAAAAAAAAAAATTTATTTTGCTGTTACGTACGTGTCACTTCTACCAAACGGCACTTGTGAGGGCATAATCAAAGTTATAACTGATCTGGATTTTTTTTTTACATTTTGACTACCGGGGCCTAAATTGCAACTCATATTTTTGACAATTCACACTTTAGTAAATAACCTTGAATGATGTAGTTGTGGCTTGGTAGCACTAGTGCACCCTTTAAATCAATGTATAAGTTGATCACCGTTTCTCATTTTTTAATATTACTCTTATATACTCTTATATTACTCTTATCTTAATCCATTGTACGTACCATCTGGGATAAGTGGCGTTGGGGGAGTGACCACCGTCCAGCCAGCTTTCTTAAAAAGCTCAATCTAGGAGAAACAAATAATCGAGATATTTCAAATTTAAGATATTTTTGTTTTATCGTTATATGACTTTACATCAGAGCAGTTGAAATCACAACCAAGATATTTAATAAATATATATAACTGGAATTAAAAAGGCCAACAGAGCTGAAATTCAAACGTGTGCATCACTTTTATACCAACTAATACAGATTTTAACTTTAACACAACATCCACTAGGAGGCAGCATAGTTTACTATCTACTTATAACATTCCAGACAGAAGAGGCAAGCCACTGGCTATTGGTAAGATTGAGATCTCTTAAACA